>NW_020769349.1:8436270-8523044 GCF_900518735.1 Pseudonaja textilis | reverse complement strand
GAAATAAAGAAAGGCAGTACTGGCTACAAAACATTACTTTGCATTAGTTAAATGAGCACTTTGTTCCTGTTGCTAGGCAATAGATTGGTCTGGGGACAGAGAGAGGGAGAAGTGGCCATTGAATACTAGGATATTATTCTGCAACTATCCTCAGGAAGGAATGTTTTTCAATTGGCAAATAGTTTTGCCTTATGCTTCAAAGAGCTCCCCACATTTGCTGGATCAGGAGTAAGCAGTCAACCATCAAAACACAAACATAAATATTAATAAAAATTGATAACATAGAAAATTATTTAAAATAAAAACTTAAAATTACCACATTTCTGAAATGTTTCTGTGCTGATATATTCCTAGGATTTTTGAACCTGGTTTTCATAATATAAATGAGCACTGTTTCAAAAGCATAACTGTCAAAGGCATAGGGCAAACTAAAGTTCCCATCTTCAGAAGCCAGTTAAGGCACTACATCAATCGCTCCTTAGTGGTGGCTTCTGAGCTTAACAAAACACAAGTGGTATCATTGACATAGATGACTGAATCATTGATAGGTTATACCGGTTTTGCCACTGACTTCAATGTTAGGATAAGCTTTAGCTATAGGGATTTGCAGAATCATAAGAAGGGAAGTGTGAAAAAATCATGTGACATTGCAAATTCAAATTCTTATATATTGATAGAATTGTATCATGATATTACAACACATACTTTGTTATTTTTAATCATTGTGTTTAGGAAAGGATTACATTACTATACCTTTAGTATTGTTTAAGTTTCTTGTTTTTAAAATAACAAATTTGGGGAACAATACACAATCCCAATAGAAATGATCCACCCCTGCATTGTCTGAGGCTTACAGACCATAGGTAAATACAAGTAATTTTCAATGGTATTGTACCACAGCATAGAAATCTAAATCTTTCCCATGCAATATTTTCTTCAATAAGATTGTTCCATGAGTCTATATGTAAAGAAATAAACAAAGCAAATGTAGTTCCTAAGGCTGATTGAGTTTCTCATATAGTTTGGCCCTTAGCATAATTGGTGTCTTTTTTATTTCTTCTAGACACCAATGTATGCCTTTCTGAGGAAGGCATAGTCAAAATTTCTGGAGAACTTCTATTTTTTCTCCAACAATTCCATAAACTATGGCAACCACTGATCTGCAAAGGGAACTCTCCAACAATGTTTTCTAATCTAATAGTTATACTAGTATTATTTTTTTTCCATTCTGCCACTGTCAAGACCACTATATGCTTTTTAAAAATCACTGCTATTTCACCTAAATTACCAGATGTCCTCCACCCTCTTTACTGTAATCGACAATTAAGCTGTTATGGTCTTTTTACTGAAAACTGTAATGTATATACAGATGTGTGACCTATCATTATTACATCAATGCAATCCATTGTTACCATTTCAAAGGCTTGAATGTTCTTTCTCCATAAAGAAAAACAGGAGATTCCTTTTGAGCATCAAGTATTGTCTAGAAATACTGTTGCCACTTACCTAGGAGAAAAAAAAACAAAAGAAAACAAGAATATATTAGAGAACAAAAGATGTCAAAGTGAACACATTGTGTTTGTTATTGCATAATTTCCTTTCCTTTATCTTGAAGTATCTGCCCCATTCTCCCTTCTGAATACTTGTACACTCATATGAGATATTAAGTCTTAATTATTTTCTAATTCATTGATTTGCTACTGCTTGTAATTATTGTGAAAAGAGAAAAACATATTGCTTCACATTATTCGATATTTCACACTTTGGGAATATGTGCTATTATATAATTTCCTTTCTTTTAGACTGAAGTATTTGGTCCAATTTCTTTTCAAAATGTGTCCATAGTCACAAAATATATTGATTGTTTCCTAATTCATAGACTTGCTACTGCTTGTAGAACCAAAATATATTGCCATGCACCAGTGGATATTTCACACTTTGAGATGGATTTTAGATCTAGTTTTCCAGTAATTTTCTTGGATGTTCAGGCAGTAGTAGCAGTCAGAAATATATTTTGTAGTTTAGATTAAAATGCACATAACTTCCTAGAAAATTCTTATATCCAGGCAATGGTGAAAAACTTTGCTATAATATAAGGCTATCTAACCTCTTTAGAATATTTCAAATATTTTTCCCCCAGTCTGTCAACAAAATGCCTTACCTGCTGGCATTTTGTGACCCTATATATCTTCTTTCCTCCATGGCATTTCCTACAATAATATATAAACCCATTTTTTTCTTTGAAATTCTCAATACTGTTATTGGTGTAAGGAACCTCTCATACGATTCAAAAGCCAAATCTATTTTCCATTGGAAGGTTTTCCTTTTTCTATGCTTGTTGGTAAATTCCATTAATATTCATGAAAGCAGAATGACACAATTTTCTGTTTCCCCACAACAATATTAAGTGATGGTTCAGTCTCTAATATCTGGATGTACAGACAACTAATCTTCAATTCCCAATTCTCCCCACTGTTTCAGAAGAGCTTCTCTAATGCTGGTTTATCATCAGGCATGCAGCAAGCCGTAAAGGCTTCCATATGCCTATTGATTAAATGCCATTATAACTACAAGCACTCTATGAATTTCTGTGTGGGGGCCTGCTGGTGTACATTGCTCAGAGACCACCAGGAACTCCACATATCATGTTGATCAAAGGACTTCAATTTATATTTTCTGAATTGCCACTTATCTCATGCTATACCTTTTCAAAAAGCCTTTTTTCTTGCAAAACATTAAAAATGTAGGCAATTATTTAAACATATGGATTGTGGGAGAGAAAATTATTTTTGTGGAAGGGAAGGGAATTGTTTCATTTGTTAGCTTATAGCCTGATTATTTAGATAGTTGAGATTGTGCAAATGACTACAGAAATGCTCAGGTATTGATGAACTTGGAAGCAAGTAGATAAAACATGAATTGGTTGCTGTTTCAGTTCTACTCATGTACTTTACTACTATGATTGGAATAAATTAGGAGGAAATGCAAATTTTCATTATGTGCTGAAACGTTTTGTGAAACAAATGACTAGTTGGTTGGAAAGCTTCACAGTCCTTCCTATATTAATCTATAATCCTATGCAATCAGTACAGGTATTTGTCAGTTCACAACCATTTATTTAATGACTGTTTGAAAGTTACAACAGCATTGGAAAAAGGGACTTATAACCAGTTTTCACACTTATAGCATCACCGTGATCACATGATCAAAATTTTAGTGCTTGATAACTGGTATGTATTTATGATAACTGCACTGTTTCAGGTCATGTGGTCATCATTTATAACCTTCCCAGTTGACTTCCAACAAGCAAAGTCAATGGGGAAAGCCAGATTCTCTTAACAATCTCATGATTCACTTAATAAATGCAGTGATTCACTTAACAAAAGGTCATAAAATGGGACACAACTCACTTAACAACTGTTCTGCTTAGCAACAGAAATTTTGGGCTCCACTGCTCTTCTGGTCTGCAGCGCTTCAGTGCAGGCAGGAATCTGCGACTGTGTGCGGTTTCTACCTGTGTTCACTGCCCGAGTGCCCCGAGCCATTTGGCTTCGGGGCTACGCCAACTTTGCAGGAGGTGGTGAAGACAGGAGGGCTCTGGCAGGGACGAGAGACATCGCATCTCTCTTCCCTAGCCGGCTAAATCCCCTTTTCCGAAGGCAGCTGAGTAACGGTCAGCAATGGTCGCCACATAGAAGAGCTCAGCCGGAAAAAGAAAGTGCAGGAGGAGCTGTGAAGAAGTGAAAGTGATCTTTGCTGACCAGGACAAAGCAACAGTGAAAGTATCCTGATACTTAACATTTACTAAAGATACATTGTTCCCAGATTGTACAAGTGGCAAATGGATATTAAAGGGAAAACTTTTTTTCTTTTCACTCTCCTTCCAAACGGAACAGCGATAGAACTTTATGAGAAATCGGAAAACCCGCATTGGAGGTATGCCAAATGCTAAAGACTATGCTAATGCTAAGGGGATATGGATTTCTGAATATTTAAAGAAAAATCTTTTTTTGCTGTAAGTGGGAAGGGAGAGGAAAAAAATTGGAGTAGAATTTGAAAACAAGGAGGAGATTGCCTAGAATTTCAAAGAGCTATTTAAACATTAATAAGACTTCAAAAAGACATATTTTAATTGGAACTTTGTGATTTAACAGTAATCCCAGAAAAAGAAATGGAAGAAAGGAAAAAGTGCTAAAAGAAATAGTTTATCTGGATTGTTTGGTGACTTTGAATCTTCTGGGAATTATTTTTGCTTAAAAGCACTTGGGTGGTTGTTTTGGGAATTTTTTTTTCTCTTTATAATGGCATTATCTGTGGATGAATCAAAAACTGAATATCAAAAATATAAAAAGGAAGAACAAGAATGGAAAGATACTTTGGGCACTCTTTTTCAATTTCTAGAAATGGCGGTACGTACTTATGGAGAATCGATTGCGCAGCAGGACGACTGGGATAAAGAAGAAGCCATCTTTGATGAACATGTGATTCTATTTGGGGAGGAGAAGAAAGAGGAAAAGAAAAAGGGGATTTTAAGACTTAAAAAAACAACCAAAAAAGATAAAAATGAGTTGAAAGGTGGATACAAGGTTAGAAAACAACAGAAAGGGGGAAAGCAGAAGAAGAAAAGGGAGGTGGAGAGACAAAGGGGTAAAAAGGGTAAGGAGAAGAATAAGCAAGGGAGAAAGGAAGGGATGAGAAGTCTTAATGATGGGAAGCAAGATTTAAAGAAACAAAATTTATTTAGAGACAATGGGTAAATTTAATTGAAAAAGGGATTCTGTAAGGTACATAAGATTGTGTTTTTATATGTGTTTTTAGAATAAAATGCTTAAGATATAAATGAGTATTAATATGTATGATTAATTTCTTAATGGTATTGACAGTGGTATTAGCCACATTATATATCTATAAATCTGTTCTTTTGTTGTTGTTGTTCTTTCTTTCTTTTCTTTTTTCTTTCTATATAATACATTGTGTAATTTTAGAATGCACTAAACAGAATCCCAATATAAGTTATGTGTGATATTAAGTATTATTAGGTTAGGGGAAAGAGTTAAAGGCGTCATACTCCAATCAGTGTACAGGAGAAGTTTTGTTTAAAGAGAAAAAATGAATGGATAGCTGAGAACAGACAAAGAATGACAAGTATTATGATTTGAACTGAGATGAGATAAGTAGAATAAAACTAAGAGAGTTAAAAGAAGGAAGAAACTATATAGAAAATGGAAAATGATAATAAGATATGGAATGGTATATAAAAGGAACATGATTTTTGAAGTTGTGTCTGTACGGTGAATTTTAACCCGGGATCAAGCAACTTTCAGACAAGATGTTTTATGTTTTTATGTTTTATGTTTTGTCTGTTTGTGTATTGGAAGAGAACAATGAAATTGTAAATAAGACAGATGGATATAAAAAATGTATACAATCTAAAGTAAAAGAGATATAATTTGAATAAATAGAAGGAAAGGGAGTAATAAAGAGAAGTTGGGATAAGATATGAAGTTGAACAGATAAGGTAAATATATATATTAAATCGTGTTTATATGGAAATGTGATAATTTGGAATTACTCTGTCTTTAAATAAGATGTTGTATTGGTTTTCTCAGAAAAAGATCTCTTATGTTATTATATTCTATGTTTTGTTTGTCTGTATATTGTTTTGTAAAATTAATAAAATTTGCTTTAAAAAGAAAAAGAAATTTTGGGCTCCACTGTGGTTCTAAATCAAGCTGTCAGCTTTGGAAGCCATATTAGCACCAGAAGTTTCCACGCTGCCACATTCTTGAGTGTGGGAAGATGGGAGAGGGAATTTCATGGAGTGTATGTGGTTAGACATAATAGCATTCTTCTTTAAAGTCAAGGTCATGTTATTCCTGCACCTGGCTGAGAAGTAGTAGAGGGGATGTCTCAAATTGGAATGGATGGTGATTGGGGCATGTGATGGAATGATGGGTGCAGGGGATGGATTTGTAATTTTTTACTTATTGGAGGATTTCCTAGAACTTTCAGATTCAGATTTTCCAAGATGTGTCAGTATAATTACTCCAATAAAAAGAAACTTTGAGAAAATGCCTGTCTCAGAGTTTTTAATTGGAGTTTATTTCAAAGAACAGTGAGAACCACATGCATTTATAGACTTCTCTACATCAGAAATTGTCCTTTAAAATAAACGTCAAAGGCAGGAATCATCAGTAGTTGCCATGGCTGTTGAGAGGTAGCCAATAAATAACAGAATAACATAACAGAATTGGAAGGGACCTTGGACCCTTCCAACCCCTTGCTCAAGCAGGAAACTCTATACCAGGGGTGTCAAACTGCATCATCATGGTTGCATCATGTGATATATTGTGACTTTTTCCCCCTTTTTCTAAAGCGAGCTTGGGTATGGCCAGCACATGATGCATCCGGCCCACGGGCCACTAGTTTGACAGTCCTGTCTATACCATTTAAGACAAATGGTTGTCAGTCTCTTCTTAAAAACATCGAGTGTTGGAGCATCCTCAACTTCTGGAAGCAAGTTGTTCCACTGATTAATTGTTTTCACCGTCAGGAAATTTCTCCTTAGAAATTGCCCAATTATTTTTGGAAGAAAATATACTAATATTCAAACCATACTATGGTAGTACTGCACAGTTTATGTAGAGCTGCCTTTGAAGAGCAAATCTTGAAAGCCTTTCTTTGGGAAAGGACTATAGTGGTAGTAGCCCAGAGGTGGTATTTAGCAGGTTCTGACCAGATCTGGACAACCAGGAGCGGAAATTTTGAGTAGTTCAGAGAACTGGCAGATATCACCTCTGACTGGAGATTTTACTGTATCTTTTCTCTGCCACACCCACCAAACAACACCCACAGAACCGGTAGTAAAAAAATCCCACCACTGTAGTAGCCTATGTGCTTTGCACAGAGATTCCACATATTTAATTACTCACATTTCTCAATCAATCAAGCCAGGTCCTGATCCAGTCCAGTCAGAATAAGAGTATAGAATTAATTGTATAATAATGCAAAATGTATCCCTAAAAATATCCATAAAGAAATGATTGAA
The DNA here is from genome assembly GCF_900518735.1 of Pseudonaja textilis. The sequence continues at coordinate 8,515,996 of NW_020769349.1, read as the reverse complement.
GCTGCTATTATGAGGCCAAGACAAATTAACACTTCTAGCCTAAAAGTGTGAAGAAATAAGAAAGAAATATGTATAATTTACACCATTGATATATACAAAAAAAAAATCTAAATTGACAATATCTTAAGAGTTTTCAGTGCCCCTATTTAGGAAAACCTTGCAGCTCATCTTTTCAGATACTTAATATCCTCACAATGATCAGACAGATCTTCCCACAATGGTCTGAAGGTTTCTTGTCAAAATAATTCTAGTAGCAGAATATAGTCAAGTAAAATGAACCTAGGGTTTTCCCAAGTTACATAGACTTTCAAATTCTGAAAGTAATATATAGTAAACTGTATTAGAGTTGTTCCTTTAATAAACCATACCTTTCTGTAGAAATAATATTAAATACAGTGATTTCTGCTTTGCTGTACTGTATTTCAATAGATACTTCCCCTCTCCTAAAATACCCGAATGAAAAGAAAAGCGCAAGAATGCTGAGCTAAGGAATTGAATTAAAATAAATACTCTTGGCATGAGAGCCCTGAAAATCAGATCTTTATCCACTACATAAAACAGTGGATTATTAACCCTTTTGATGCAAAGCTCTTTCTAGGAGATTTAGAAGATGAACATGTTGGCCACAAGTATAGAACCTGACAACATTAGGAGAATAATATTTTATTCTTTTTTTAAAAAAGCAAAATTACTTAATAATATTTCACCTATCCCATGGTGTATGGCAAGTTACTCTTGCTATACGCATCTGCCAATCTTAGTTTAGAGCCAATGTAACTATTTGTAGCTAAATCAAGCATTTTTGTTTTGGTCAAATAAAACAGATTGATCAAAATCTTACTTATTTTGCTTTCTTTTGTCCTTCAAACTAACACATATAACATTCCAGGCTTCTATGAAGGAAATAGATGAAGTATGTATTATTGCTGAGAGGGTACGATGGAAGACACCAAGTTTCGTACCCAAGGTGATCAAACAATTAGAAGTGTGTCCTCAAAAATTTAGGAAGAAGAAGGCACTTATTCACACTTAAAAGTATAGACCAATGTTCTTCAAAGTTGGCAAATTTAAAACGTATGAACTTCAGCTCTCAAGATTCTCTAGCCAACATGCTAATATCGTAAATTTATATATTACTGATATAAATACGTTGTTAAATGGGACATAACAGAATAAGAGAGTTGGAAGGCATCTTGGAGGTTTTCTAGTCCAACCCTATACCATTTCAACTAATGATTATCCTACCTTTTCTAAAAACCTACAACTTCTGGAAGTAAGTCATTTCACTGATTAATTGTTTTGTTAGAAAAATTCTCCTTAGTTCTAGATTGGTTCTGTCCTTGATTAATTTCCATCCATTCCTTCTTGTCCTGCCTGCAGATGCTTTGGAAAATAGGTTGACCCCCTCTTCTTTGTGGCAGCATATTAGATATTGGAACACTGCTATCAGTCACTCTTAGTATTCTTTTCACTAGATTAGACACGTCAATTCTCAAATTAAGATATGATATATTTTACACGCATAGCTACAATGTTTCTATTCCCCTTCCCCCACTGGAAGATACAACAAATTGCTATATTCAGATTTTAATCCAGGTGCTGTTGATGAATATGGCATAAATGGCATAAATATTAATTAATCTAGTTTGAAAATGTTATGGAGTCATGAAATGAAAATTAAATGGCCATAATAAAATGAATAGCCTTTACGATGGTGTTTGTTGCTTGGGACAGATTTGTATTCAGTGAAGATTGGACGCCATAATGACCAAAGTGAAGATACAGGTGTCTAAAATGATTTTAGAGCTCTAGGAAACAAAGTGGTTCACAACTCATTGTTTTCCTATATGCTTTTACTTAATTGAAGGAGAAGCAGTGTAGTGATTCTGTTGTCTGATTTTGAATAGGTTTGGAAGATAAAGGGTCAATGCATTCTTAGCTGGGAAAGCTCATTGAGTGATTTTAGATCAATTATTTTTTCTCTGTTTAAACTATCTGAAAGGGGTAGGGTTTATACTTTAGGAAATAATAGAAGAAGGGACTTCTATATGTGCCATTTTGAACTCCCAGAAAAAAAGTCTGATATAACAAATATTATTGTCATCATACTCTGACCTCTATTATTAAATACAACATTTATTTGTAGTGTGCAAAAATCCCCAGTCGAATTAATATGATGACAGAATAATAAATCCACTGGCTTCTTTATTTTTCTAAATATACACTACAATATACATTGCTTCTGTTGAATTATGAGCACTTTCACTGTTACTGCAGCCTGTTACTTTTCATATTTGGAGTGGTATTAGTTTTAAACTGAGTATTTCATAAATCAGAAAGCCATCTGTTGTAAAAAAAAAAAAGAATGCAGTAGAATAATGAATTCAATCATTAATTATGCTTGTATGAAGAAGGAAAGATGGAAGTACTTCTTTTTGCCTTTATTGAGCTAACTGCCAGTCAATAACATGATATGACCTTGAGTTCTAGCACAGTCTGGAGAATGTTTGTATGAGAGAGACAACAAGGACTTCCTTCACAGCTTTCATAATTAGATTTAGGCAATAAGAATTATGCAAGATTAATGTTGTCAAATCATAGAATTATAGAATAGAAAAGGTATTCTTCAGCTTTAGACAAATGCTTATCACCTAGTCAGAATCCTTTTGATTGGCTGCTGGTTTACTTAAACAAAGATAAATTTGTTTTCTCCGCAAATGCATTTCTGGCCACTGCTAATATGAAAATTTATGGAATAATGAATCATGGAATAACCAATACAGATCAGATTTCTGTTCCCTTGTTTAAGTTCCAACATACTCTTCTTATCTTTTTTTTTTTCAGAATTAAATGAAAAGAAAATATAAACTTGGATTCCATCATTATTGTGAAGGATTTAAAGCTGACTTGGCAAATGAAATTGGTATGAAAGACATGGTGGCTACAATGCAGAATATTGCGAGCTAATTCTGCCCCCTGCAAGGAATTCAATGCTGACCAGCTCAAGATTGACTCAACCTTTTCTCCTTTTGAGGTTGGTAAAATGAAGAGCTAGATTGTTGGGGGAAATATGCTGACATTATAAAGCACCCAGAACATGCTGTAAAGCATTGTGGAGTGGTATATAAATCTAAGTCCTATTGCTATGAGAAACCCATTAAGAGAGGTGAGCTCGAGTAGACATTAAGAGAAAGAGAGAGATACATACAACCAATCCTAGATGGATGGAGGTAGGAAAAACAGTTTCAACTTGATTTTGATTTGAAGATTCTATTATTCTACCTTACAGCAACAAAGAACATCCCTCGTTTCCAGTCATATTTGTTTTTTGAACTGATCTACCTCAAAGGGCTGACAATAATAGTAAAAAAGTATATAATAAACGTAAGGAAATAGCAAGAGGAGCAAAATGTCCCTGAGAAAATTATTGGCCAACAGACATAAAGTCAGATACAGATTGATGGTATTAGATTCTGAAATCTACTTCTGAAACTTTTCAGAAGCATTATAAATCACTGACTCATTGTATCTACCGATCAGTCTTCCAACAGAGTATCATAATGAATAGCATGGACAATCACTGAGAGACATGCTCTCTGTTCATCCCAATATAACTTATCCTACATAGAACAAAAGATGAAATTTTCACAAATATTTCTGATATTTCAGGAATCAGGAATATAGGGCAACAGAACTTGTATCAATAGCAGACAATCACTTTACAAATGAGATCAATTGTAAGCAACACATAAAACAACAATAAATGAAAATAATAATGGATTTCAAACAAATGTCAGATATGAATAACAGGTTTGAAAACAACATAAGGGTCAAGAGATAATGCAGAATAATCCAAAATTAGCCTCTATCAGGTTAGTACTGCTAACATCGGAAATGAATGTGAATATTTGACCTAGTGATTGCATTTAAACATGTTTTAGTTGCTTTGAATTACCTTTTAAAATTGGATAATCTACTTGTTCAAATTGGACACATCTAATCTGTTTTTATTTAACTACTTTGGAAGACTTTCATATATTTTACACACATTTTAATTGTCCTAATTAATTTGAATTAAATTGGTCCACATCAAATAATTGTATTTGAATCCATATGATTTCAACAATCTTAATTCTATCTGACCTGAGCCAACATTTTGAATTAGATCAGATCTGATTCACACATCCGGAGAAATAATCTATTCTCATGAGGTGAACACTACTCCTACATTTTCTTTTAATTCATTAAGCGGCCTGCTTCTTAAAAAGAACTATATCCAAAGGCATAAATCCATACTTACTTATGCTTTCTAAGTTTGTGCATTGTTTCAGACTCTCTTTTTTATTATTCTAGCAAGTGGCTCCAGGCCAAAAATTATATTTTCAGAGAGCTTTGAACTTCTGAAGCTTTGGTTCAGAATGCTAAGAAGCCATATCTTTCTTAAAATTCTGAAGCTGCAGACTTGTTGTCACCTTCCAATGAGCATTCTTTCACACTGGCAGGACATACGATCAAAAATGTCAAATATGGAATTGGTTGGAAATTATGAAATGCTATGAGATTCAGGCAAAGTTTTTTGTTACTGTTTTATAGTAATTTTAAAACACCTTTTGCTTGGAAAAATCTTCTAGAGTTATGGTTAGTGTTAGGCCTCCGGGAGGTCTGGTCCAAAAAACAACAACATTGTGCTTCAGTTTACAAAGCCTCTATGCCTAGGGGACCTTTTTGCTCTCCAGCCTGTCTCCCTAGAAATACTAGGCAAATTGCATGAGAAAACTCTTTAGAAATGGAGAAGTTGTCAAGGTTAGGGTTAGAATTAGGCTTGCAAGAGGCCTGACCTAAAAACAAACATGAGAGTCTTTTTATGTGTAGTGGATCTCTTTGCTTTCCATTCTGTCTGCTTTGAAAGCATAGGCAAATTGCACAGGACTCCCCATTGGAAATGGAAAAGTTATCTAAGTTTAGGGTGAGAGCTAATGAGGTCTGACCCAGAAATAAATATCATGGTTCAGTTTAAACAGCTGGCTTCTTTATGTGTAATGGACCTGTTTGCTTTCCATTCTTTTTGCATAAAAATTCTGGGCACATTATATGGGAAAATCCTATTGGAAATGGAAAAATCATCTAGGATTAGGTTTAAGGTTAACTCTGATGAACTCTGACTCAAAAAACAGCATCACAGTTTAATTTATAGAGCCTCTTTTTGACCATTGGACCTGTTTGCTCTCAATTATGTCTCCCTAAAAATCTTAGGCAAATTGCAAATTTCCCCTTAGGAATGGAAAAGTCATCTCAGGTTAGGGTTAGGCCATCATGAGTTCTGGCCCAATAAAGCAACATCAATTTTGGGAGCCTTTTTATACTTAGTGGAACTGTTTGCTTTCCATCCAGTTAAGGTTAGGATTACAATAAACCATATCTTCTAATTTAAAATACATTTTAAAAAATGCCCAGGAACAACAGTTTATCTTTACCACGAGCAGCTGTGGGATACTCTGACCACTGCATGATTCACCTTGTGCCTGCCTACAGACATAGACTTAAAACCATTAAACCAACAATTAAATCAGTGAAGACTTGATCGGATGAGGAAAAGCTGAAACTCCAGGCCTGCCTTGATTGCACTGATTGGAATGTTTTTGAAGATGCCTCTGCAGACCTAGATGAGCTCACAGATACTGTAACATCATATGTTAGCTTCTGCGAAGACTTATGTGTACCAACAAGGAACCTGCAAATATATAGTAACAATAAACCTTGGTTCACAGTTAAACTTAAGCAGCTATGTCATTCCAAAGAGGAAGCCTACAGAAAAGGTGACAGAATGCTATACAACCAGGCCAGAAACATATTAACAAGAGAGATCAGAGCAGCAAAAAGAAGCTACTCTGAAAAGTTAAAGAATCAATTCTCAACAAATGAACCAGCAAACATGTGGAAAACTCTTAAAAACATAACTGGCTTCAGCAAATTTCCTTCCCAGGCAGAAGGAAATCAACAACTAGTAGATTACCTGAATGTGTTTTACTGCAGGAACAATCTGGAACTGAACACACTCAAAACCATAGAAATGGTGGTAGACTTTAGAAGAAACCCTCCCATACTACCACCTCTTACAATACTAGACAACACAATATCAACAGTAGAGACCTTCAAATTTCTAGGTTCTACTATATCACATGCCCTAAAATGGACACCTAACATCAAAAATATCATCAAAAAGCACAACAAAGAATGTTCTTTCTGCACCAACTCAGAAAGCTCAAACTGTCCAAGAAGCTGCTAATACAGTTCTACAGAGGAGTTACTGAGTCTTTCATCTGCACTTCTATAACTGTCTGGTTTGGTTCTGCAACCCAACAGGACAGACACAGACTTCAGAGGATAATTAGGATGCAGAAAAAACACTGACTACCCACCTGCCTTCAATTGAGGACCTGTATACTGCACAAGTCAAAAAGAGGGCTGTGAAAATATTTACAGATCCCTCACATCCCGGACATAAACTGTTTCATCTCCTTCCCTCAAAACGACACTATAGAGTACTGCACACCAGAACAACTAGACACAAGAACAGTTTTTTCCCGAAAGCCATCACTCTTCTAAATAAATAATTCCCTCAACACTGTTCAACTATTTACAAAGTATACACGACTATTACTGTTAATCTTCTCATCACTCCTTATCACCCATCCCCTCCCACTTGTGATTGTAGGACTGTAACTTTGTTGCTTGTATCCTTATGATTTATATTGACCTTTTCCTAGTATGATTTGATTGTTGATTGTACCCCATGACTATCATTAAGTGTTGTATGTTATGATTCTTAATTCTTAACAAATGTACCTTTTCTTTATGTATACTGAGAGTATTTACACCAAGACAAATTCCTTGTGTGTCCAATCGCACTTGGCCAATAAAATATTCTATTCTATTCTATTCTATTCTAACACCAAGCTATAAGGTTACCTGGAAATTAGTGTTTTAACTGTGTTTTCCTAAGACATCCCATCACCTGCACTGATTCAGTCTTTAAGGGATAAGTTTTAATATTTAAAGCCATAATAGTTTGGAGTTACTTGGATCAATTTTTAAGAAGACCTGTTCCATGTTATTTGCCAAGTGGAGTTGGCATAACACAGAAAGCCTTCCAGAGGATGACATTTCATCAACTGAGTAGCTTTCCTGGTGATATTCACTGACCACTTTCTCAATTATATTTGTTGATGCCAAGAAGAAACATTTATATTCACGAACATCCATTTTGTTTTCAGTCTAGTTAGAAAAGGCAAATTGAAATATTACTCTTAATAGTTATACTTCATTCTATTCTGTAATTTGCATGGCCAACTGTTACTTTTCTTCCACTAGAAGCAAATATTAAATCTTCATGTTAGTCCATTTGTTTTATTTTACTTATTTCATTTTAAGGTTGCGCCTTTTTTATGAGCTGTCCAGAGAACATCTGTTCATGGCAAGCAAATAAATTAAGAAAATACATTCTAAATAATAATAATATTAAATAATAGGGTAAAAAAATAATTGTTTTATCTGGTATCTAAAAATGATGGAAATATTGCTTCTGAGCAGTTTTATCAATTGGTATAATATTTAGGGAGAGTTTTCATAATCACCAAAAGGGTTCTAATCCCTGGTAGTCACCCAAATTACCTCTACAATTAACAGCATCTAAACAGAATCTATCGGCCAGAGGTCCTCAAACTTGGCAACTTTAAGACTGTAATGCTGGCTGAGGAATTCTGGGAGTTGAAGTCCACAAGTCTTAAAGTTGCCAAGTTTGGGGACCCCTGCTATTGGCAGATATCTCAGTCTTTACAATAATGGTGTGTAAATCTTGGAGGTCAAATTGGCAGAATTTTAAATATTTCTGGATGAGTTGTTAATATTTCCTTGTATTGGCTTAGCAAATAAAGGATCTAGAGAATCAACTCTAAAAGAGGGACATTCTTCTTCTTCAATATGTTTGGGAACAAGGAAAGCATGAAGATAGCCTAGATCTGTGCATATCTACTGCCTTTGAGACTATTGCTGGCACTATTCCAAAATCTATTTGAGAAAATGAAAATATTATCTAGAAAAGAGAATTGAATACTAAGAATTATCTTTAGGCTATAGTGGATTTTCCAAGTTGAAAAGGAAAGGAGGGGAAGACTGTTGCATTTCTTGTATCTCTTAGGAGACAGTGTGCCCCATACTGACTACAATAATGATCTCCAGAGGGACCTTTGCTCCTGCTTTGATTATCATGTTCCTGTGACTACATGTTGAAATCCCTTTCATATATTGTTTTTCTCTTGTGTCTGCCCATTGAGTGGGCTGACAGCTGTTACAAGGTCATCACACTACTTCAGAACAAGTCAACTAGAAAACAGAAGTGAAAAACAAAAGTCCAAACATTTCCACCTGAAGAATGCAATATATCCAAAGAAACCTACATATCCAGGACTGGAAAAAGTACAGCACAAAGGATTTAAAATTTGAAACAAATCTGCACACAAGTAGAAAGAAGTGAGTGATCAAGATAATTGGAGCTGGAAATGCTGAAGTAAACACCTTTTTCTTTTATTCTTTTTCGTTCCTTCCTCGCACATTGTGACAAATGAAGCCTAGAGTTTTAAAAGCAGTGTGAAATGCGATGGCCATTAACAGTGTCTTAGGAAATTATGATTAAATATTTAAAACATATTATAAGATTTAAATGACTAGGCTCTGAGGCATACTTGACTGGATAGTGCAAGTACAAATGAGATGACAACCTCCCATCAAAGATCTATCAAATAAATGAACAGATGGGGTAGAAGAGAGAGACTATAAGCAACTTATCCAAGGTCGCTGCTATTAATTGATATTGAATCATATAAAACTTTTGAAGCAGTTTAAACATTGATTTGATCAGCAAGCTTCTTTGTAGATAAAAATCAGAGATTGAGAAGCATCAACCCTCCTATGCCCTTGTATAGCTGGTGATAGATAAAGAAGATTCCTTTAATCTTTGCTTTCAGAAAAACAGTATTAAAAAAGCTACATCATTCTATGACCTGGGTTTTTTTATCAGCAAGCTCCTGCCACAGGATCTGATAAGAAATTGAATATTACCTGAGACTAAGCTCTATTGAACAGAATACTAGGCAACAGTGCCCATAAATAGAAGTAGATGTAGTGAAATAAAAATAATTTATGGGTAATACATGGCAGTTTCAGACATACATGTCCACCAGGGGGCACAAGCAAAGTTTGTATGCAGCATGAGATTTTGATCCAAATTCTATCCCTTATATAATCCCGTGCAGTGTTGATGTACAAGAATAAAGAAGTGGAACTTACATCATGATATTATGATGAACACATTTTCATTTTGGTATCATTATGACTAGCAACAGTTCCCTATTTTTGGAAATTGGATCCCGAGTTCTTCAAATGGAATTTTTCCACCCAAATAGCAATAGCACTTCACAATAGTCCTTACACTTATATACTGCTTTACATGCTTTACAGCCTTCTCTAAGCGGCTTACAGAGTCAGCCTATTGCCCCCAACAATCTGGGTCCTCATTTTACCCACCTTGGAATGATGGAAGGATGAGTCAACCTTGAGCCTGGTGAGATTTGAATTGCCAAATTGCAGGCAGCCAGCAGTCTGCAGAAATAGCCTGCACTCTAACCACTGTGCCACAGTGGCTCAAATAATTTTTTCCTCCTATTCCTCCGTAAAACATCTTTCATTTCCCTGAAGATCTGCTGGGGCACAAACCAGAATAATATAGCAAGCTCTGGGGAAAGGGAATCAGCTAGAAATATCATTTCTGCTCCTTTGTAGAATCATTTGGTGGGGGTAAAATCTGTATTTTGAAAAGAAATGGCTCTTCAAATTGACTATGTCCATTTACAGAGAGGTACCATTGGATTTAGCTTACATTGTTTTTCTATAATGAATAGGAATGGACATATCCCCTGAATTGGTTCTACATAGCTGTCCTGGCCAGGGTGGTTGCATTCTGATCTATAAGGATTTTTACTAGATTTTATATATTCATAGCAAGAATTTGCATACATTAGTAATACATAAATTTGTTTAAGCTGTTATACATAATGCTATATTGAAAGCTGCTTTAAACATAAAATTCCTTCACTGATTTTAAACTTAATTTTCTTTATTTCCATTTTTTAATAAGTATCTATATGCAGAGTCCCACACGCACATTGAGTCCTAATGTAAATACTTCTTCGGCTTTAAATATACCTTTTCTTTATATTTATTTTTCCAAATATAAGTAAATAAACACTGTTGTAAATAAACACTGTAAATAAACACTGCTGTACATAGATTTTTGACCAGGAATAAACAGAAAGTTAGGTGCTGTAGAATTCATGCATTGCTAAATGCAAGCTGCACAAAGATTGTTTGATGGATTGTTCTAATTCACTCTGTGCAAATCCATCTCTGATTTTTTTGATTGTCTCTACTGGAAATGTCTATTGTATTGTTGGTTGCAGAGAAACAATGCCACATTGCTTTCTGTTCAAAAAAGTAGCTTTCCTTAGAAATATTTGAGGACTCAATGTACCTTGGATTTTAAAGAACATTTGTTTACATTAAGAAAGGTGACTGCATATATCCATACATAATGCAGGCCTAAAATTACCTATTCATAAACCCAATCTCTTTTAGTTATATTCAGGGGTGGGATTCTACCGGTTCAGGCCGGTTCAGGCTAACTGGATGTTAAATTTACATCTGTTTTGCCAAACTGGTAGTTAACCAACCAGTTGGCCCCACCCACCCTCCCTCAACACGATTGTCCTAGGAGCCTGTTTTGGATACAGGTAAGTGTAGGGTCCATGCAGAGGCTCTGAGAGGGCAAAAAATAGGCCAAACCAGAAATTCTGGAAGTCCAGAAACAGGCCTCCAGCTTCTGGATGCTGTCTGGAGCTTGGGGAGGCTGTTTTCATCCTCCCAGAGGCCCGAGGGAAGCTTACGGACTCTGGAGAAGGCAAAAAAATGCCCCTTCCGAAAGTTCCAGCATGGCCACACCTACCCAGGAACTGGGCAGCAAATTGGTTGCTCGGATTTTTGAATCCCACCTCTAGTTATCTTGCCCCAAGTGGCAAAACTGCTGAATACAATGCATTTCCCAATTTATCCTTCCCTCAAATTCTGTTAAGTAGCAACAATCTCATCAGTCTGTTTTTAAATGGGATTATAGAAAAAAAAAATAGCAACGTAAGACTGGCTATCATTCAGCAACTGTAAAGTCTGATCTCAGTGTGATAAATAAGGTATGTAATATTCCATGAATCAGGAATGTGTACTGTTTTGTTTTGTTTCAGCTGCCCTTAATTTTATTCCCTTAATTTCCCAGGAAATCATGTCCATGTTCAACTGACTTTCAGGAGTTCTTATGGAAATTGATGGCTAAAAGGCTATGTAATGACTTTAGTATTTGTCAGGTTATAAATAATAATAGGTATTTAAATTCAAATTTCAATTGCCTCATTCTTGGCATTCTTTCAGACTGTGACATACACAAAATACCAGATCTTCTGGAGTGTGAAGGTCCTCTCTTGTGATGAAATTGCTGGCTCCCACTTCTGGTGCAGTCATTTGGGAATTGGTGGAGTAATGACACATCTTTCTAACTGCCTTCCCCTATTTCCATAAGCATATCTCAGGATATCTCTGACCTTGATGTCAGAAAATATTGTGGAAAAGGTTGTTATATATCAGTGGAAAACATAGTTGTAGTTGCTGTGTGCGCGTGTGCATGTGTGTATTAGATCATGATGTTAGCCTATTCCATATATGCCACATGCTGACAACTCACAATAGATTTGCAAGATCTTTGAAACCTTTTAACATGGATAATACCTAACTGCATAATCCAAATATAGTCATTGACTCATTCAGTCACTGTTTGAAGTTATGAAAAGTTGAAGTTATGAAGCTGAAAGAAGTGACTCGCAATCAATCCTTGCTCTTACAATCATCACAGTGTCTCCAAGATCAAAATTCTTATCATCATTTGCAGCTGTCCCAGGTGGCTTTTGACAAGTAAAGTCAGTAAAAGAAGCAGGATTCAATTAACAACCATGTGGCTTGCTTAACAATTGAAGTAAGAAGAGGTTGCAAAATCAGGCATGGCTCACTTAATGACCACATTGCTTAGAAACAGAAGTTCTGATCCCAATTGTGGTCATAAACTGAGGATTATCTTTATCAGTGGTTTCTACTTTAGTCTCTGCAGTGACAACCAGCATCTTATAAACATTATATGTTTATTAGATTTAAAATGTTCAAACTGCTGGAAAAAAGGGAGGGAGGGTGGTAGAGAAAAAATAAAGAGGCCAAGGGACTTTCCTGAGCATAATTCTATGAGAATTACACTGATGATAATGAATCCAATGCATTACATTGGGACTATTATTCACAAATTAAATTAACAGATCGATTATGAAATCACCAATACAGATGTAAACTATATGATCAGATTTTTAGTCCCTCAGCCCTGTCATAAACTTTATATTTCAACTCTCTTTGGTATAGAATTCACCCAAAACATTGTTCACAAATCTGCATAAGGTTTGGTTCTATCAAAAGTATGAATGTGTACAATTAGATGCTATCCACATGAAAAGGTTCTACACAATAACTGAATAGCAAACCCATTCCAAGCTATTTGCTTCCACTCTAGCATCAGGCACACCTGAAGAGCTCATTCTATATTACATGAATAATAAAAGAATGCTGCATGCTAGAGACAGGGCGATAACCTTTAACAGAGCAAAAGAGTAAATAAAGCAAGGAAAAATAATAAGTTTCTCCTTAGAAATGAATTTTGTAAATACTATTGCTTTACTATTTTAAGGTATAGTTATTATACACCATTGTTATTTAAAAATAATAATTTATGTTTTCAACTAGTCTTGACTCTTGGCAATTACTTGGATATCTCCATGTAGCTTTCCTAGTAATATTTTTGGAAGTGATTTGACACTGCATTCATTCTAAGGCTGAGAGAAACATGTTTTATTCAAAATTACTTTGGGTTTTTTTGTGTGTATGTAAGACAGAACTAGAACACAAAGGTTTCTGGTTGGGTACCTCTTATCTTTTACCACACTGGCTCATATAACATTACAATAGATAACACACACACAAAATATTCAAATTATTAGATTCAAATGACTAAACGGGCATAACACATTCTATAACAGTCAATAAATTTTTCCAATAAAAACTTCCTGAATCTGAAAAATACAGTATAAAATGCAGCATTAGGATTTCTAAATTTGCTTTGTTTGGATAAATGTGTAGAGCTAAGCAAGCAACAACTTGCTTTTCTGTGATCTTCAGCCAAATTTTTGCTGACCCAACATATTTAATCATATTTAAATAATTAAACCAAATTTATTACAGCTTTGTAGATGAATTAAGCCTCTAAATCTTATAAGGTTCTTCCTACTTTCTAATAACTCTTTTTATTAGCATGATATAAAAGAGTTATTAGCATGATAGAACAGTTTAATGAATTAAGGGAATGCAAAATAAAATTTATACTGCCAAACTTTTTCTTAATGAAAAATATCGATATAATCAGCTGGAGATTTTCCAGTGCAAACTATGAAAAAAAAATCAAATTTCAGAGTGCTAATACTACTTGTGTTTTTTAGTTGATAAATTTTCAAAGACCAGTATGAGCTGCTAGCAACTTCATTATAAAATATATATTTATTTTAAAAGTTTACCTTTGTTCTAAAGATACTGACTAAAAAGCAAAACACATCATCCAGATAATATATTGTATGCATACCACATTTTGTTGATCTCATTTAGGGATAATTGTAATGCATACTGACTTACAGTTACATACTTATATATCTTAATTACAGTCACTGACCAGAATATACAATTGATATACAATTGGAATGATTTAAATGTGGAGTTCCCAAAGAACTGGAGACTTCCTTAGTTGGCTTTGTTGTTCAGCTGGCCATTCTTATCCTTCCTGAACCAATGGTTTGTATCTTTACTTTTTATGGTCATTATGAATATAAATATTTATGTTTGTTAATTTTACATTTGATGGCTGTTTAAAATATTGTTTACCCCATAACACCGATAGTGTGATTTTATATATGTATTATCAAGAAGCATTATCACTTTGAAGGCAACAAGTTATTTTTCCCAGGGTTGCAGGTCACAAATTATTTGGAAACTGGAGGATCATTTGAGGAGCGAATCATCTATCAGATAATCCCATTCCATCCATTATTTATTAGTCTTTAATGATAAAATATTAATTATTTAAGAGTCTAGGATTTTTTTAAAAATTTGTTGATATTGCCTAGAAACCCAGCTGCTAAATTCACAACATTTCAGAGAATATAAAAATGAGATTCAGTCTTTAAGAGAACATAACATGTATTTTTTTAAATAGAACTATGCTGAATTTTAATGATAAATTGCATCTACTGGATTCAAATAAATTTAGAATTAATGTTTGCTCCCTGTCTGGGAGGGGTTTGACATCACTCACTGCCAAAGCACCAGAACAAAAGATTTTTCCTTGTCAACTTGTCACCCTACATTTTAAGAAAGATATAAATGCCTTATTTATTTATTTTATTTATTTACAAATAAATAAAATCAGAGTAAGTTAGCAAGGTATTTCAAATACTACTTCTGCAGTAGTATTCTTATATATTACACTGTATACTTAATAGAATGGAGCAGCAATGTTCAAAGAGTGACATTCATCGACTTTCATTGACTTCTAGGAATCTACACAGCTTCCTTAAAAAGTTTGACTGAATCTTCCTTTAACTTTTCTCAGTATGTAACTTAAAAGCTCTTACAAATGTCAAATTGAATGCAGTACGAGGTCTTGAAGTGCTTGTACCTCCAATTCTACCCAGCACAAAGGAGTGAAAAATCTTACAGGGATCTAGAACAGGGGTGTTAAACTTGTGGCATGTCCACACCCAGTTTAGTGAAGGGACAAAGTCATGATACATCACGTGATGTCACTGTGATGGTGTGAATTGATGCCCCTGATCTAGATCAAATGTCCAATATCTTGGTTTGCCTGAACTACATTGAGTAAAGTGGGATTTTCTCGCATATAAAATATGTAATATAGTAACTATCACTAAAAATCATACAATAATGTAAACATTATTGTGGTGAGCCATTACTACAATAATGTAAACATTATTGTGGTGAGCCATTACTAACTATCTAGGGCTGCATGTGACCTGCAAACCACAGGTTGAACAAGCCTGATCTAGATTAAAGTTGGGCACAAACAACTTCTTTAAACTCTTCACCAAATTGTACACTATATAAGAAATTGCTTTAAAGTTCTATGAATATTTTCCAAAGAAAGGACAACTTTTCCAGCAATTTCACAATGATGAGCTGATAGTAATTTTATTACTCAAAATTCCCATTGGGAAAAGTTCCATCCTGACCTATTGGACAGGATTCTGTAAAATAAAATATATTCTGGTTATATAATAAATATCTCATTCAAAAATATCATTCTTTTCTTCTTAGTAAGCAATTTTTTTTCTTCAAAGGAGAAAAAGAAAGAGAAAAAATATGAAATTTCCCCGGCACAACACTAATAAAATCAGCATAATGGGGTTATTGACTGTGTGTGTAATAGGGAGACCTGCATAATAGCAATAGCACTTAGACTTATATGCTGCTTTATAGTACTTTACAGCCCTCTCAAAGTAGTTTACAGAATCAGCATATTGCCCCTAACAATTTGGGTCCTCATTTTACCCACCTCGGAAGGATGGAAGGCTGAGTCAACTTTGAGCCTGGTGGGATTAGATCTGCCAAATTGTAGTAGGAGTAGCTTGCAGTACTGAACTCTAACCACTGCGCCACCGAGGCTCCTAATAATAATAGGAAGCTAATTACCTGAAATATTAATCATATTGCACATAATGTTTATTTATTGGGGTTTATTCAATACAAATATATAAATATTATGTTTTTCTATATTCATATGGAGGATGGAAGTGGCAGAAAAATATGAAATTTCAAAACTAGGATGCACTTTTTCCTTCCACCCTAAAACAGGCATGTTGTTGTCATATATCATTATCAGTTCACAAAAGAATAATAAGGAATTTTGAATGAATTGCTGTTTTTCTTATTTTTGATAGGTAGCCTTTAATACAAGCAGATTGAATGGTGGAAAATGTAAATGCAGCAGAAAAGGCCAACACCATCAATTCTTACAAAAACTGACATTGAATTATGTAACAATATACTCAATGAAAAATAAAAATTGACACAACTGCTGAGAATAGGAAATGCTAAGCAAAAAAATATCTTTGCAAATTAAGGAAAATAATAAAAAGGTAATGATAGAAAATTTAGCAATGAAAGTATATCCTTGTAAAGAATTTGCAGAAATAATCTTCGTTCATATCACGTGTTGGCCATGATGGAAGAAAAGTAAGAAAGTATGCTGCTAACCAAGAGATTAGCTAGCAGCAAATTCCATTTATTGAATAAAATTTCCAGATGCTTTGTTCAGCTTCAGTACTAGTTTTGATTACAACCTGTGATGGGATTCAATTTTTTTTACTACCGGTTCTGTGGGCGTAGAAGAGGAAGGATGGTGGGTATAGCAGGGGAAGGATACTGTAAAATCTCCAATCAGAAGTGGCATTTGCCGGTTCTCTGAAATACTCAGAATTTCCACTACCAGTTCTCCAGAACTGGTCAGAGCCTGCTGAATACCACCTCTGATTACAACCATGGTGTGCTTGATGCATGTTCATCTGATTTACCCAGGCAATCATTACTTATCTTTAAACAGAAGACCAAAATCCCTTAACAGAGATTAGTCATAAATTAATTATGAAAGAATTTTGGACTTGTATTCTGGTTTGTCAGTTTAGAATGTATTGGTATTTTATGGCTAATGGGATGAGATAAACACAAGACTGAGGACAGGCTGCTCCTGGAGATTCGTGGGTTTGTTTGACTCTCTGTTGGTTTTCTTCTAGCTGAGTTTCACTTCAACCTCTTACTAACACCGGTTTAAAATGATTTTTTTAAAAAATCCAGCACTGGTACATGCAAAACTCACTACAATATTCATTTTCTTATTTTCTCCCTCCCCCCCCACCCCACAAGTTTTATTAAGGCATAGACTTCGTAATAAAATCTAGAATGCATGAAAAACCAGCATACAAATTCATGATTAAAAATTACACATGTATGTTACTTTACTAGCTGGAAAAGTACAATCCCCCTGGGAAGGAAAGGGGAGGCTGAAGATGTTACCCATATATAAAGAAGTCAATTGGAAAACTGACTAGAAAAAAAAGCTTTTTCCTAAAGTAACATAATAATTTACAACTAAAATGCAGAGGTAGGCAAATCTATTTCCAGCTGATATTGATCAATACCTTCAGCCAAGAATTGTGAATCCATTAATTCAAAGCTGAATTACTGAAGAAATCCCTATCCCAAAATCCACTGATAAATTTGGAAGAAGAAAATATTGTAGTGATATTTGTGCATGTAGAATGAGAGACAAACTAAAGACATGGCAGCACAGATAACTAAGTATATGAAGCAACCAGAAAAAGGCAGCTGTAGACCATAAAAGTAGCTGCTTAAAGAAAGTACAAGGCATCTCCTTCCTTAATGAATATTTATCACAGGCTGCTGCCTATTATCGTTCAAAGAATTTTTATACAGTTCCCATGTCTTTCATCTGTTTTACGTTATGGCTTATCTAACTATGGAAATTACACGCACCAGGAAAATGTTGATTTACATGCAAATTGCCTCTAGTAAACTCGCCTTTAAATAAATAAAAAAGTTAAAATATTTTTCTTATTAATTTGCACTTTGCAGAGGGAGAAAAAAAAATCCTACATGACAACTGCCAATAATTTAATTCATTTGAGAATATCAAATGATTTATGTGGATTTACCTCTGCAACTTCCTTTCCCTTTTATTTTCAGTAATTTTATGTTTACCCAAAGTAGGTACAAGTGAAGGGTTAGGAATGGAAGCCAAACAAAAAAGCAACACTTCTCTTTTTTTTTTTCCCTATTCTGTCCTGTTTCACATGCATAAAAAATTAATAAAGCTTCTTCAGGCTACTTGGCACTCTGAAAAGATTATCTGTGTATCTATATGTATATGTAGTTGGATTGTGGTAAAGGAGTATTTGTATAAGGTATAAGGTATAAGAGGGAAAATATTCAGCGAGGATCTTTATCTGAAGATTACACAGTGCCCAAATGCAGAAAAATTGACATGAAAAATGTGCTGAGTTTTTTTTTTAAAGGCAGAGGATTACTACAATGGAGGCATCATGCTACAGATAGTGCTTAAGATATATAAATTATAATTTTGAACAAGTATATAGAAATATATTACTTCAAAGAATAATTTGCTTTGACACTAGCACCCCCTTGAAGAAAATAACATGATTTGAGGTCCTGCTCCTCCTTAGTCTCAAGAGTGGAGCTGACACAGTTCTTCTACTCAACTAAACCGAATGGTTCCTGTATGTGCACTTTAAATGGAAGTCATTTTCCTTAAGATAAAGCTCTGCTTGATATGATATACAATGGAGCACATCACCTTATCCATGCAAAGACTGTTTCATATGCTAATAAGTTGACAGGGAGCAGAAGGTCTTCATCCTTATCTGTAATGTTCTGGCTATAATATAGTGCAGGACTGTCAAATGTGGATGTGCCACATGCTGGCCATGCCCATGCCTCGTTTAGTGAAGGGGGGAAAAGTCCTGATACATCACGTGACACTGTCATGACAATGTGAGTTTGACACCCCTGATACAGTGTATAGTCTGGTTCTTTACCTAAAAAGCAGTGTTTAGACTCAAGCTTTGCTAATTGATGTGTTTTAGTTCTGTTTCATTTTAGTTTGAATAAATGATTGACACTACCACACTTAATTTAAATTTTCCAATAGGGCTGTGGAACACATGTAGGTTTCTTTAACCTAGGTCAATGTTTCCCAACCTATTTGTTTATGGGAATAAATTAACTCTCACTGAAAATGCTAAGGAATACTGAATAAGCTAGAGGTCAAAAATGCAGTGGTTTGAATACAATGGCACACATAATATCTAGATGGTGCCCAAAACACTGAAACTGAATGATTGTTATACTGTCACCAATTATGTTATACTGTTCAGGATCTTTATGTTGTCCTCCCAACTCTTAAGAGTTTGTAGGCAAAGATGCCAAATGCTCATGAGATTTCAAGAAGAATGTCAAAAACAAAGTCTGGGTATTCTTATCTATTTTGGCCATATAGATGGTAGGCACAGCTGAATCATATTATGGTCAAAGACATCTGGAAGATCTTCAAAGTCAATTCGAGACAAAGTGAGAGAAGTGAGGCTGTGGTGATATGATGTGGTCACAGCTGATATAGAATCCCGCACAAGGCAGACCTTGTACAGAGCCCAGGTGATCAATGGCGCTACAGATGATTTTAAAAAAAGGAATGGACAGATTGCCTGAAGACATGCGAATGTCCTGTTGATGCTGCAAACTGGATGAAATGGTTAGTGAAATGCAAAACTGTGGACCCTGCAATATGACAGGATTTTTTGGGAAAAGACTTCCCCCTTCCCTACAAAAAAGGTAAGTATATTTTACTCAGATTTTTATAAATTATCCCATTTTATTCATTTCATCCCATGTCCCATGTCCCATGAAAATTTGTACACATTTTATGTACATTGCCTTAAATAGAGAACTTTTCTATTGAATTTCTCTAATGTACACTTTTTGCATATGATTTTCTTTATTATAAAACATTTTTATGTACACTACTTTCCCCAATATATACATTTCTGAGAGCATTCAAATTATATTTGCCTACATGAACATTAATTCTCTTTCTCCTTTAGCTGAAAATTCAGTAAGTATGGAATTGGATAAATTTGCTTAAAAATGCAAACTAAAAAGCTGAACTAATTTCCCTGACATCCTAAATTGCAACTGTATGGGTTTATTTCTATAAAAGGTTCCTTTCACTTCATTTATTTCTCTCAATTTAAAGTCTGAAGTTGCTTTTCTTTGTGAGAAAACAGGACAAGATGTTTTTAACTCATTCATTTGTTTCTCATTATCTTTGTCTTCTACTTGGTACCTCAGTTATCTTGAATAACAAAGCCACATTAGAACAGCACACATTCACTTTACAAGCAATAATTGTTACCACTGTTGTGACATTCCTTGATTAATCCCATGGTGCTATCCCTGCTTTTAGCCTAAAGTAGAAAGCAGCAGTTAAAAAAAGTACTTCTCTATCTCTTGTTGATTTGATGTTTAATCAGTTAATCACTGAAGACAAGCTCATATTTTTGCACTAGATGCCACAGGTTTCTGTGTCTTACATAGAAACATTGCTGATCATTTCTGGCATTCCTTTAAAAGCTAATTCTAATGTTTTGCTGATAGTTGGCACCTGGACACCACACCTCTTCTGCTAACATCTGTTATAAGACAGTTGGAAATTCTGAAAGCTGTGATATCGGTTTGGAGGGACAATGTCTCTTCTCCTTAGTTCTTCTTTCCATTTTACTGTAAAATAGGAGGATGAGGAACTCTGCACAATTTTTTTCTGTATTTTTTGTTCTGTTGTATTTTATTTGCATGTTACTTTTACCCACTACTTTCACTGGAAAAGATACACAACGATTATGAAAATTCCAAAGAAGACTTCTTTTTTTTACAGAATCATTCTGATGGAAATTTTCTTTCAAAGTTTTTTTTCTAAATTCCCAAATTGTTTTTTCTGTGCAAGTCAGAGATGGGCTGAGTCATGTTTGATAAGCTTCAGAAACTAAAACAAGTTAAAATCAAAATTAATTACATGCACAGCTGTCTTTTTCAACTTCTAAAGAATAAATAGTTTTTGTTTGCAAACTAGCATTTATCAGCATAGCCAATGTTAATTTCAAACTAATTCCCATTTTCATATGAAATGGCACATGCACAACATACTTATACCTAAAAAGTAAATAAGTTTTAGGATTTGTGTGAAGTTATTCTTACACAATTGACATTATTTGCTTTTCTGTAGTTGGCCAGTTTAGCAACATCCAAGTGGCTACCAAACAATGGCAAAAGCAGTCATTTTTCAAGTTGTTCTGCTGATGACATAAGGGCAATGGCAGTAGCAAAACCAGCAGCTGTGGTGTATACAGAAAGAACAGACTGGGTAGTTAGTCACTGTGGCAGAATATTGGTGAAGGGTGGAAAATTGGTGGCTGGGGAAGGAAATGGTGATGGATAACCACATCCTACAATATATCATATATCCTCCATATCCTAGAACAGATGTATAAGAACTGCAGCCCAAGGGCTTCATTAATCTGCTATCAATCTTTTCACATCTTACTAAGCTTTTCCTCTCTTTTTTGTATTTTTGGCTGAATATTTGGAGATGGAGTATTTAATGGCTACATGAAGTTTGCCAGAGGATTTAGGCAGCTGTAACTTCCAAAACCCAGTTCCTATGAAGATCCTTCATGCTCTCTAAGCTTGTTTTCTTGCAGACATTTCATTTCCCAAACTAGGTAACACCACCAGTGCTATTCAGATGATGTTACAGATGAGAGAGGGGGGAGGGGGAGAGAGATGATGGGGAGAGGGAGAGATAATATATTTGTAAAAAATACATTTGTTATTGCAATAAAAAAGTCTACATGAGACCATCCAAGGTCCAAATGCAGCACGTAACAAATTGATACAAAAATATTTCACTGCAGCAAACTGAACTGAACTGAATTCTTTATTGGTGAAGTGTGATTGGACACACAAGGAATTTGTCTTAGTGGAAATGCTTTCGGTATACATAAAAGAAAAGATATATTTGTCAAGAGTCAAGAATCATAAGGTACAACACTTAATAATAGTCATAGGGTACAATAAGCAATCAAATCATACTAGGAAACAGTCTATATAAATCATAAGAATACAAACAACAACGTTACAGTCATAAAGTCACAAGTGGGAAATGATGGATGATAAGGAGTGATGAGAAAATTAATAGTAATAGTGCAGATTTTGTAAATAGTTGGACATGTTGAGGAATTATTTGTAAGTAAACAGGGCAATTTTAGAACACTTTGTGCAACTGATCACTATTTTATTTTACTTTATTTATTTTTGTCAAGAGATTATAAGATAACAAGTATAAGTATAAACATAGCTATTAATACATGAAATGGATACATATAAGAAAAATAAAAAGAAACAATAGGACAGGATCGGTAGGCATGTTGGTGCGCTTATGCACGCCCCCCTACAGACCTCTTAGAAAAGGGGTGAGGTCAATAGTAGAAAGCCTAAGGTTAAAGTTTTGGGGTTTGGGGAAGAAACCACAGAGTCAGGTAGAGTATTTCAGACATTGACCACTCTGTTGCTGAAGTCGTATTTCCTGCAATCAAGTTTGGTGCGGTTTACCTTGAGTTTGTAGCTATTGTGTATTCTTGTATTGTTATGGTTGAAGCTGAAGTATTCATTGACAGGTAGGACATAGCAATGTATAATTTTATATTCTATACTTAGATCGGACCGAAGGTGGCATAGTTCTAGGTTTTCTAGGTCTAGAATTTCAAGTCTGGTGACATAAGGAATTCTGCAATGAGTAGAGTTTTTGCAGTGTAAGAGTTGCAGATTACAGGATAGTTTTTTTCTGAAACCAAATTGTTTATTAGAGAGTATGTTGTTAGTCTCTAAGTGGAAGATAAAGGATTGGTTAATAATTAATTCCATGACTTTGCAAGTGACGCAGCATGAAGAGATTGTTCTGTAATTTTCAACTAGGCTGGGGTCTCCCTTTTTGAAGATGGGGACGACCGTGGCTTGTGACCATAATTTTGGCAAGGAGCTGGACCTGAAAGATTTTTCAAAGATTATGCTTAGAGTTTTGGCTATGGCAGTTGTTAGGAATAACATAGGTTACCTAACGTAGTTTGGGTAAAATAATATATATAAACTATGATTGTAAGTTTAAGTGTGTGTCACTTTAAAACTGCAAAGCATGTAATTTTGGGTGCGGTGTGAAACCACCATAAGAGGGAGCAAGAGAACCTGACAATTACTGGATTGCATGGATTGATGGTTTGTTAACTGCGTGTTTCCCCTACTGCTGAGTTGCTGAAGGAAGAGAGGAGTTTTTGACTTCTTCATATCTCTACTGCGAGGAGATATATTACTGGACTGATATTGTAAGTTTACTGACCTCTCTTTTTCGACACTGGAATTTGCAACTGAATAATCCCTGGACGGACTGAACTAGTGAATGATATATGGACTGTTTGACTATGCTATAATTCTTATTGGAATAAACTATTTAATTAGCACTGTGTATCTGTTTTACTGAGTGTAAGCTACAAAAACGTTTATCTCACATATTTTGCCTGCCTGCCTGACTGCCGTGCAGATTCTGCTAGGGTGTATCCCTAACACTGGTTATGGGCCCAGCTGCACAGTCAGACTAACCAGGATATAACAGGCTTATATAAAGTGAGAGTTAGTGTAGTTACACAATACTGTAAACAGACAGCTGTGTTTTATTAATTATAGTTTAATATCCAGAGAAAGATGGCACAAGTCAATTTACCAAGTTTGTCTCTAATATCCAAACTGGATGGAACAAACTATGTTTCATGGTCTATGAAATGCAGCCTACTTCTACGCAAAGAAGGTTTGTGGAGTATAATTCAAAACCCACCAGAGGTAGATGCTTGGGATCCAGAGGATGAAGATGATGCCCAGAAAATACAAGAATATAAACTGAAGAATGAGCAAGCTCTCTGTATAATAGGACTGACACTCTGTGACCAGCAGCTTGTCCATATTCGTGGAGAAGAAACAGCTGCTAAGTGTTGGGAGAATTTAAAGAAGATTTATGTTTGAGACAGTGTAGGAGCACATATAAATCTTACACGGAAGCTGTTCAGAACACATCTTCAAAAGAATGGAGACATGTTGACTCATATAAACACTATGAAGAGGATTTTTCAGGAGCTGCATGAAAAAGAGCTTATCTTCACTGAACTACATCAGTTTTATATACTTTTGTCTTCATTAGATGAGAGCTATGACGACTATGTAACTTCGCTGGAAGTTCTGCCAAAAGATAACCTCACATTAACTGACATTACTGGCAGATTAATTGAAGAAGCCAGGAGAAGGCTTGAAAGGGATCAACTCAGAAGGGAACAACCACAAGAAGAGAAATTATCTTCGTCAGCCTACACAATTAGAAAATGTTTTAATTGTGGAAGAAAAGGACATTTGGCTAGATTCTGCAAGAAAGCAAAATGCCAAAATGTCAGCCAGAATGCAAAAAGGCTTCAAAAGGATAAAAAATGCTTAGAGTTAGCCATGTATAGCAACAAAACTGTGAACAATAATAATTTTTGGGTTGTAGATAGTGGAGCATCGCACTGCATAACAAAAGATAAGAAAAGATTTATTAAGATGTCCACGAGTTCACAGCAGATATCATTAGCTAATAGCTGGAAACTTAAAGCAAAAGCTGAAGGTACTGCATATTGTTCTTGCATACAAGAAAATGTAAAAATGTTATATGTACCACAACTTAAGTTTAATTTGCTTTCGGTTAGAGTTTTGATTAAACTAGGTTATGTAGTTACCTTTAGGGGAGAAAACTGCATAATAGAAAAGGAAGGTAAAAAAGTGACTGCAACTTTAAAAGGTGAATTGTATGTGTTAAATGATAATCAATTAGAGGTGGCTAACAAAGTGTATACTAACGTTAAACCTCATGATGAATGCATACATTTGTTATACAGACGTTTAGGGCATATAAATTTTAAAATGCTCAAGCAAACGGTTGAACTGTCTAAAAGTATAAAACTGAAGCCTTGCAGTAAGTATTTGCACTGCAATGCTTGCAGTCAAGAAAAAAGCAAGGTAATACCAGCAAATAGAATTAATGGATTTAAAACTAAGGAGCCTCTAGAGGTCGTATTTGCTGATATTATAGGTCCTAAAAAACCAAGTGTGGGAGGTGCTCGTTATATATTAAGTATAATGGATCATTATTCTAGATATGGTTTCTGTTATTTAATGAAGAGTAAAACGGAAACATATCAGAATTTCTTTAATTGGTTGAAGTTTGCAGAAAGAAAAACTAAAAGGAAACTAGTAACTCTTGTAACTGATAATGGTACGGAATTTATAAATAATAAATTCCAAAATAGACTGAAGATGGCAGGTGTAGAACATAAAAAGTCTGCACCATATAGGCCACAACATAATTCCTTTATAGAAAGACAAGGCCAAACAATACAGGCAATGGCTCGTACCATGTTGTCGGATTCAGGATTACCTGAGAATTTGTGGGGAGAAGCAATAATGTGTGGTAATCATATATTAAATAATGTTGTTAACTCAACAACAGGTGAATTACCATTCACATGGTGGCATGGTAGAAAACCTGACCTAAGCTACATGCACACATTTGGAGCACCAGCATGGGTGCATATTCCTACACAACTGAGACATAAGGGACAGCATAGGGCTAAAAGATTATTTTTTGTAGGTTACGAATCTAACCATAAATCTTACAGGTTCTGGGAAGAGGGTACAACTAGAATTTACTGTAGTGCTAGTGAACAATTCCTGGAACATGTAGGATGGGAAAAACTGGAGCAAGATTCGAATAAAGATGTAATTATAGAAACCTACAAAAGACCAAACCAGCATATCAGTAATAAGAAAAGTCCAATTAAAGAGGAAGTAAAGGAAGAGCAAATAGGACCCAAACAGGAAGAAATAGATAACCAGGAACAGGTGATAGATAAAAGTCCACCTGTAAGCCCTGTACTACCTAGACGGTCAACACGTGAAAGTAGACCACCTGATAGGTACCAAGCAAGTGTAGTTTGCCAAGTTAGTAAAATTCCAACTACTGTGGAAGAACTAAAAATGTATCCTGCAAAGGATCAAGGGAATTGGCATACAGCAATGCAAAAGGAACTGAATTCATTAAAACAGATGGGAGTCTATGAGAATGCTAAATTACCTCCAGGTGAAAAGTCCATTGGATGCAAATGGATATTTAAATTAAAAACAAGTAAAAATGGGACTGTTACCCACAAGGCTAGGTTGGTAGCTCAAGGATTTAATCAAACTGCATGTGATTATGATGAAGTGTTTGCACCAAGTCTAAAAGCAACAACCTTGAGAGCAGCTTTAGTGTGGGCAGCTAAGAAAAACTATATCATAAATCATTTAGATGTAGAAACTGCTTATCTGCATGCACCATTGCAGCACACTATATACCTAAAGAAACCTGTAGGGATTAAGGATGATAAAACTAATAATGACTGTTGGAAACTTAAAAAGAGTCTCTATGGATTAAAACAACCTGGTTACGAATGGAACCAATATATTGTTAAGGAGTTAAACAATATAGGGTTTAAAGCAGGTTTAGCTGATCCATGTTTATTTAAAAGAGAGAAAAATGGAATAGTGTCATTATTATTGTTGTTTACAGATGATATTGCTTTAATTACAAAAACTAATAATGAAGCTACTGAAATAATATCATTATTAGGTAAGAGGATAAAATTAAAGCAATTAGGAGAGATAAAACAGTATCTAGGATTGACAATAAATAAAACCAATGGTGGCTATAAGATATCTCAAGAGGATAAGATTTATCAATTATTAAAAACATATAAGATGGAACTTTGTAAACCAGCAAAAACTCCATTGAGTCAGGAATTTTGCCGCACTGATGCTCAGAGTTCAAAATTCGATAAGACTATCTATCAGTCACTAATTGGTAGTCTATCGTACATTAGTAATTGGTCAAGGCCAGATATTGCCTATAGTGTTAATCAATTGGCTCGATTCAACGCTGAACCCGCTGAACGACACTGGCAAGCGGCAAAATGTATCTTAAGATATCTTAAAAGGACAATGCACTATGCATTGTATTTGGAGCCAAAAGATGATTTGATTTTAAGTGCATATGCTGATGCAAGTTTTGCAACAGATATAAACACTAGGAAATCAACTTCAGGGATGGCTATACTACTAGGAAAAGCACTGATTGGTTGGAGGTCAATTAGACAGCAACACATAAGTATGTCCACAATGGAAGCAGAATTTTCATGTCTATCCTTATTATGTACTGATTTAATTCTGTATAAACAGTTGTTGTTGGATATGGGATTAACTGTTAATGATTCCATTGTAGTGTATGAGGACAATCAAGCAGCCATACAGATGGCTACAAATATTGCTGTGAAAACGAGATCTAAGCATACAGATCTTAGATATCTGAATGTAAGACAATCTGTAAAGGATGGTTTAATAAGATTGGAATATTGTATGACTGAGCAAAACATTGCTGATCAGTTTACAAAAGCCCAAGGTGCAGTCAAACACAAAGAGAGTTGTGATGACTATGGGTTAAGGTTGTAAAGAGATATATATATTATTATATTACCCAAAAGGGGAGAATGTTAGGAATAACATAGGTTACCTAACGTAGTTTGGGTAAAATAATATATATAAACTATGATTGTAAGTTTAAGTGTGTGTCACTTTAAAACTGCAAAGCATGTAATTTTGGGTGCGGTGTGAAACCACCATAAGAGGGAGCAAGAGAACCTGACAATTACTGGATTGCATGGATTGATGGTTTGTTAACTGCGTGTTTCCCCTACTGCTGAGTTGCTGAAGGAAGAGAGGCGTTTTTGACTTCTTCATATCTCTACTGCGAGGAGATATATTACTGGACTGATATTTGTAAGTTTACTGACCTCTCTTTTTCGACACTGGAATTTGCAACTGAATAATCCCTGGACGGACTGAACTAGTGAATGATATATGGACTGTTTGACTATGCTATAATTCTTATTGGAATAAACTATTTAATTAGCACTGTGTATCTGTTTTACTGAGTGTAAGCTACAAAAACGTTTATCTCACATATTTTGCCTGCCTGCCTGACTGCCGTGCAGATTCTGCTAGGGTGTATCCCTAACAGCAGTGGATATCTTTTTTAAGAAGTAGGCACATATTCCATCCGGTCCCATAGATAGAGATGGTTTTAGATTGCGTAGTGCTTTTGCAACATTGTCTTCTGTAAAATCGATATGTATTAGATCATTGTAGTTGTTCCAGTCCCAGATTTATTACAGCATTTTAGAAGGTTACATGTATGGGTTCAGTTTTACATTTGTTTGGGGTCCAGTTAATATAGGTAGACTGAGGTCACTAAGAAAGATAAAGGCATGTGGATGTTGTCCATGTTAGTCGTGAATTTAATTTGTTTATATGTTCAATGTCATAATCAGGGGCTCTGTAACATAGTAAGAACTGAAATGTGATATTTAAAGACAGTTCACAGACAATGGTCTTAGGAAGAGCAAGCAGGGTACTTAGTTTGTTTAGTTTAGGACTATGCATATGCCAGTCTTTTTTTAAAGTATCTCCCCATAAATTAGACGGTGCTTCCAGAAAGTTACACTCACCACTGGATTGAGCAGGAAAAGATAACAAAAACACTCTTACTTGTAAAGATGTATATCAATGAATGGTCATGGAAATTTCAAAGCCCTTCAGATATTTAGCAGACATTGAAGAAATGTTATTAAAGTACATATACTGATTTTATGAAGAAAAGAATGGTAGTGACAGTAGAACTGCTATTATGGTATGAAAAAATAGAAGAGTTCAAGCTACTGAGCAACTCATTGTTGTCTTTGTTCAACTTACTTTATAGGACTACTAGGTGGGGAAAAAATGAAGAGGAAGTCCTATGTAGGGATGTTTTATTTATTTTTGCTCCATCTTTTTAATTTTAATACAATGCATTCTTTCACCACTATACAATTTGTATAATACTTTATTTCTTAATATCCTAGAATTTAGAATAATGACTATAGATAAGAGTTTTTTTAGAATCTGGGCAAATGTGAGATAAAAGTCTGGCAAATAAATTAATGAAATAAACCACTTCCACTGAAATAAGTTTTCCAGTAGTTTTTGTTTAATCAAACTGTATAAATATTAAAACTAATTAAAAACAAAAATGGTAAATTAATGAATCAATAAAACTACACTACCACTACTATTACAATTAAATTATATTGTATTTCTGTTTCCTAAATTGTAAGGTAAACAAAAGATTGTATACATTGAGATTCTGTAAAACAAATAAACAAAAAAGAGAAAAAGTAAACAATTAAAAAAGAGAAAAATATTTCAAGAGATTATTTCAAAAATTACTAGAGCAATTGAAATAAAACCATATCAAGTTCAGATAACTTCACAGCTGCTAATTTCTATTTTAACCTTTAATAGCTCATTATTGTCAAAAACGGAAGATGAACACATGCACATAAAATTGTACATATACAGTATGTATAAAAATACATCTATGTGAAACGCCACTTTTTTGCACATAATTTAATTCACAATCTTTTTTCCACAATATCCATAAATGAATGTCAATGTATCATGATGAGGATGATTCTTTCAATGGGTCATGATGATGGTGTTTTTTTTCATAAGTGTTTCATAAGTGATTATTCAGCTATGCATTTAAGAATTTTTCATGGCACTTATACAAATAATTCAGCTGTGAATAGTGGGGAGGAAATTTAAGTTTCTACACCCACGGACCTTGTAGTAAGACACCTATACTATCAAATTATGTGTACCAGGTATTAGTCAAGCTTCATCCAGATCAAACCTTAAACATAATGATGAAGCACTTGATAAGAGCTTTATTGCAGATAAGAAAAGCTGTTAATATTATGAAAAGCAATTACTGCAAAATATCAGGCCATTTATAAAGGAAACCCAAGGTTCATTTAAAAAAAAATATTTTTAATGCCCATGCACTGTAAGAAACTGAAAGTCCTGAATGTCTTGTCTTGAATCCTAAATTCCACACAATGTCTTTAGTTACATGGGTTATAATATTAATGAGAAGCAAAAATGAAGCTGTATATACGAGATAGCCTGTCCAAGCATTTTATAAATTTTGTCATGCTGGCAGTGGAGTCACATGTTTATCTTCATGCACAAATAATTACATAGATTTTCATTTACAATTACTTGTCAGCTTAATGAAATTTGGGCAAATAGTGACCAAATCTAGTTATTATTTATTTATTAAAAATGTTTCAATATCTGCCCAAGTAACAAGCAGTGACATGGCCCGTAAATACAAAACAAGTCTGTTGTTCAAAAGTTGAAATAATGGGATTCGCTATTTAGAGCATGTATTGGAGAGAGAACCGGTTTAAATTTTAGTATCCAATGCCCTAATTCTCTATAGTATATGATATACTATACTGATATAATAACATATCTTTCCCACCCAATGGTGGGATTCAAAAATTTTTCCTACCAGTTGTATGGGCATGGCTTGGCAGATGTGACAGGGGAAGGATACTTTAAAATCCAAGGTGGTATTTGCCGGTTCTCTGAACCACTCAAAATTTCCACTACCAATTCTCCGGAACTGGTCAGAACCTGCTGAATACCACTTCTGTTTCCACCCAACTAGAACATTCCTAAACACTTATGTCATTGTTTATTATCACACAAATTAGATACCCATTTATAAATTTCATTTTCCAGCACTCCTCTAGGCCATTTCAAAAAAAGGGGCATCAGATTGAAGGAGTTTCAGGCAAATATTACATTTCCCCCAACACACACACAGTATGATTCATTCCTTGGAATTAAATTCAAAGTACTGCACAGCCTTATGTATATATACTCTGATCTTTGCATATTTAACTTCCTTGGAGTACAATAGATATGCCTTTTAGTTGATGGGAATCCTCAGACTCAAGGAAAGCAATGAGAAAATAAAGGGGAGTTTCAAGGTTTACTGTAATCAGAGGGCAGGGCTTCACAGCTGGAACACTGCCTCTAACCAACAATTTTGCTTCTAATGAATATTTATCAGATATTTTAGACATGAAGACAAAGAAGAAAAAAATAATGTTAAGGTTTTAAACAATTGGATGCATTATGCAGATCATTCAAGGTGACTTATGTACACATCCCTCTATTTGCTTCTCTTGTCAGAATCCTACCAGCTTAATATTCAAGCATTTAAGAGTATGTCTCTTACTGGCACCAAGGAAAACAACTGTACAAATTACAAAAATCTCAAAGGATGATATTTCTGATCCTGCAAGATTTTGGCATTTATTAAAAAGTGAGAAAGGAGAATAATCAAGTGCCCCCACACACTATGGAGCATTCCTCCAAAAATCAAAGTACCACAGAGCTTTATGTATACACATTCATCTATCCCCTCTACCCCAGTCAAATCATTAGTCTAGTTTTAGGTAATGCTGCTTTTATTTAGAAAGCTGAATCTTTAAGAAAGATGTTGTGAACAAGGGTTCTGCAATGCTTTGGATTCAAAGGCAAAAAGGTGCATCAGAATATGCATGGAGATCTGTATGTAAGAATATCCACACAGCCTGTAAAGTATCCTGGGACCTTTAAATTAAAAATCTGGAGTGGTCATGATAAATATATATGTAGAGCTTTGTTCATTTGAAGGAAGGGTGGAAAATATCTAATGCAATGTGGGTAGTGTCATGTCATAATGTAGCATACATGCAGAGGCATATAGAGCTTTGTTAATTTGAAGGAAGGGTGGAAAATATCTAACGCAATGTTGGTAGTGTCATGACATAGTGTAGCATACATGCAGAGGCATATAGAGAGAAATATCTATCTATCTATCTATCTATCTATCTATCTATCTATCTATCTATCTATATCTATCTATTTATCTATCCATCTATCTATCATTTATTATTTATCTGTCTATCTCAGAACTTAATAGAAGATGGACCAAATGCACATTCTAATCAATGAAATTTAGTTTTTTGGAAATATTTGTTCTGTTATCAGCCTTAGGCTAAGATTGGGAAGACAAATGTCTCCTAGTAAGATCTAAGTTCACGTTGACAGGATAATTGGTTAGATTTGGGCAATCCTAAAGATGTATCCTTACTTGCCACTTGCCAGTATATCTTACTGAATTCAGGGTAGATTAACTTTCAGTGTAATTTCAGAGTCCCTCCTTTCCTGAGAGCAAGATCCTCTAAGAGTAATAATAGTTGTTTTTTCAATGCTTTTGAGAAGAAACTAATAAGGAGGCTTATGGAATTTTTCAAATAATAGTTTTCTTTACCAATATATGAAGTGAGCATAATGAGGCAACAAATGTGTCTTAAGTTGCAGTACATGCACAGCTCCAAACCAAACTTTTACAGTTACCAAGTCCCCTAAAAGGTGGTTTCACTGTTCCTGACACCGGTCAGCTATTTGTGCTATGTGCATTACCCTAACTGTTCTCATTATTGCTTCAGAGATAAATTTATTTTCTATCTTGTGCATGTGAATGAAATAGTAGCATTTGGACTCTCAGGTGTTGATGGCGTTCCTCCAGTTGTAATTAGCATCAACAGTGTTGGAAAGTTTGTTGCAGTTATAGATCAGAAACATCTGGAGGCTGACATCTTCTCACTCATGTTTAAAAGACATTCAATTTCTAGAGATCATTAACTCTTTTCAAAGCATGCTTTATTATCCTAAACGATCAACAAGCAGTTGGCTGACAAACACTTCATTTCATATTTTATTTATGCAGTACTATTTTAAACAGAATTATAAACCAGATTCCTTCAATTCTATAACAGTTATGCCTTAGTAAATTTATCAGCCAGATATTTCTAGCATTTTATATAATATAATGGATACAATTCACATATTTCAAACTCCATCCTATGTCCATTTCCAGTGATTAGAATAAGAGTATCATGCTTATGACAACTAATCAGTTCAAAGCATTATCTTCAAAACAGTGACTAAATCTGGACAAAAGCAATGAAATCAGCAGATGTATATTCATGGAGTACTTACTAAGATCACAGAGTTAAACTATATTAGTTTCTCTTAACTGAAGCTGAGATACTTATGATCTGCATGATTAATCAGAACTGATTAAGAGAATGGCTTGATTAATTGAGTTTATCTCAAAAAGCGTCTTTGTAAAACTCATGATCTGAAAATCCAAAATTTTTTTCCACAGTAGCTTCTCTCTCTTCTTCTCCTCTCCTGTAACACAGATTGGCATGGATGTATATGCAAATTTATCCCACAGAATAGCTATGTCACATAATTTGTAATTAAGGAATAATTTATTGAGTTCTGGTAAATAATTAATAGAATAGAGCAGAACAGAACAGAATTCTTTAGTGGCCAAGTGTGATTGGACACACAAGGAATTTGTCTTGGTGAAAATGTTCTCTGTGTACATAAAAGAAAAGATATGTTCATCAAGAGTCAAGAATCATAAGGTACATCTGGCTCCTTTTATTATTACTAGAAGATGTAGTATCCTAAAATCTGAACAAAGCAAAGATATCCCTCATAATGAGGAAAGGCAGATTATTCTGTATGATATGACAGAATCAAAGTATACATCTTATTATTAAGTTAAACTTTTCATTTGGCAACCATACTAAACTTTCCTTTGACCATTTCAGATCAGAGAATCAACCATTGTAAATATACCCAGGTCCTGGGCCATATAGGATTTTTAACTAATGACTAATACCATGAATTATATGCCAACCAGACCAAGAGTCAGTCCCCTTTTCAAGATAGAGGTGTTATAGCAACAGCAATAGCAATTAGACTTATATACCACTTCACAGCCATCTCCAAGTGGTTTACACAGTCAGCATATTGCCCCCAAATTATCTGGTCCTCATTTTACTGACCTTAGAAGCAGGGGTGAGATTCAAATTTTTAACAACCAGTTCTGTGGGCGTGGCTTAGGTGGTGGGCATGGCTTGGTGGTCATGTTATTGGATGGGTGTGGCCAACTCAATATCACTCACATCGAGGCACGCATCTACTCTCCTGGCCTCTCATGACTGTGGGGATGCTGCAACAGTCGTAAGTGTGAAAAATGGTCATAAGTCACTTTTTTCAGCGCCATTGTAACTTTGAATGGTCACTCCACACAAGCAAAGTACCAGCAAAGGAGGGGGAAAAAACTCCAGAGAAGTTCCTGAGACAGGAAGTCTAGTCCTGCCAAGAATGTAATAAGGATTAAAGTAGAGGCAGTGTCTACAAGCAACACCAGAATGTTTCTTCCTGTGTTCCTTACAGGATTAGGCCAGTAATTTCTTCTAACAACCGGTTCTCCGAACTGCTTAGAATGTTAACAACTGATTCTAGTGAATAGGTGCGAACTGGTAGAATTCCACCCCTGCTTGGAAGGATGGAAGGATGAGTTAACCTTGAGTTGGTGAGCCAGTGAGACGGCTAGTAGCCAGGGATCAGCAAAGTAGCCTGCAGTACTGCATTCTAACCACTGCACCACCATGGCTATTAATTATATTATATTATAGACAGCTGCATTCTGCACTTCCTGAAGGCAGTCCATTACAGAATAAACAGCAGAAGTCTATTGGCGAGATCTGACAAAATCATATTATAAATGACTACAATCCTGTTTTCTACTCCTGTACAAACCTCAGGTGACATACCACAAAAGCTGAGTGAAGGCCTTCTTGGCCAGAGCTTTTACCAGCTGTTCAAGCTACAGTTGAGACTCAAGTAACACTTCCATAATGTTTACCTGCTTTGGGGGGGAACAGAATCCTAATTAGAATCATCTGCTTCTGAATTAACACCTATGCTATTTATTTAGGTTGAGCCTTAGATTCTTTCTTCCTATTTAATTGTAACTGACTCCCAGCATTAGGACAACCTTACATTTGTATCGCCTTTGGTCCAAAATGGAGATCCAGTTTAATGCACAAAGTGTAGAATAAGAATAGTATGGTACATATAGGCTAGATGGGGATAACACTAATGTCTTCAATTATATTTGCTCAGTGATTAAGCAAAATATTGTATTTATTCCAGAATTTTAAAATGTTGCTATTT
This sequence comes from Pseudonaja textilis, assembly GCF_900518735.1. The sequence goes on along the minus strand of NW_020769349.1, from coordinate 8,480,953 downwards.
ATTGTCAATTCCTTTTCTTTCATTGTAATTTTGGCACATCTTTACAATAACATACATTACAGGCAGTCCGTGTTTAGTGACTACCTTTAATTAGTGATCATTTGAAGTTATGACAGTCATGAAGGAGTAACTTTATGACCAATTCTCACATTTATGACCTTCACAAGTCTGTAAAGCAAAAGAAACCTGACAAAAGTTCATCTCAATTGGCATTTCACTTAGCACCTCTTTTGTTTAACCCAATTACTAGTCACAATTGTGATTGCTAAATGCGGACTTCCTATATAGATGTAGAGATATTTGTATTATGAATCTGAATCACTTCATTGTAAAATGCAACATTTTCATTGCCAATAACTCCATCAGCTACCATGCTAATTTTCAATTTTCCAATTTAGGACTGTCTAAAGTCACCCAGAGAGCTTTTATATTTGAAAAACAACTAGAACCTGGCTCTCTGCACTGGCAGTCCAGTATATTAACCAACATACTATACTGTCTGTCATATATATTGTATATACACATGCATACAAAGTTGATGTAATTGTATATCATTGCATTATTTTTTATCCTATTTTTGTGATGTGCAAATGCTACATATCTTAGGACATAATTTCATCAGAACCTACAGTATATTTTAATGGATACATGTGGAAATTCATATAAATAAAGCCAGAATTAGCAACTAATTTATGACAGCAATACTAGACAATACATCTGACCTAATCAAATACATTAAGATTGAAATGTCTAGAATCTTCAGCAACCTTGGCCTTACTACCTACTTTCAGTTTGATGGACAAATATACCAGCAAATCAGAAGCACCCATAGAATCATCAATCTCATGACTCATAGCAGAGACCATAATACAGCATCTAGAAACCGTATCACTTCCACTACACACCAAAGAATAGATCTGGTATGTAGATGAAACCTTTGTCATAATCACACACACACAAAAAGAATAACTAAAGAAGACATATGAAACTATGAACAACTTCTTCAGGTTTAAAGTTCACAAGGATAAAACAAAACAAAAAACATACTATCCTTCCTGGTTATCCTCATCTACAGAGACAAGGGTGGCAAATTAGAAGAATAACTCTATTGTAAAAGCATCCACACTAACCAAATGCTTCACACTACCAAAGTGTAAATCTGACTTATCACAATTACTCAACACAAACACACTGCAACAAAACTGAACATCAGGAAAAAACCTGTATTATCTATACAACATCTTCCAACAAAATGGAGAACTACCATTCTCCATTGATAAAATTGTGACCACTCAACCCACTACATCACAACCAAAACAAGCTGTGAAAAGGATAATACTGCCATAAATCAAAAACATCTCAGAAATGATCAGCAGACTATAAATAACCCATGACATCACTGTAGCACACAAACCAATTAAAACATTCCAAAACAAAAGACCCAGCAACCCTGGAAGAAAAAAACAGGACTCATCTACAAAAAATAGTATAAGGACTGTAACAACCATTAGGAAGGACAAACTGGTAGAAGATTAGTAGACCTCAAATGTGGACCTAGCAAACAGTCAGAAGACATTATGAAAACTCCTTAACTGGAGTTTAGTCTTGACCTGTTCATAGAGGAAAGTCTTGACCTGTTCAGCCGGGAATCTGTGAACATCCTAGACCAAGTTGAGTCCAAAAACATTAGATAAGTGGAGATTAATACCAAGATTAACATTAGTCCATCAACCAAACTGTAAACAAACCCCAAATTAAGGAACTGCCAATTCAGACAAATAATCAAATAGTAAACAATAACTTAATCAAAGAACCATCAGTCACTCCCACCAAACACTGACAGGTTAAGCTATTTCTGTATAAACAGAAGTTAAACCCCATTCTCTTCTAACACTGATGATGTTATCTGGTTGGGTATTAAAACATCTGCAAGAAAACAACCCAGGAGGCATCAAGAATCCCACACTTAAGCCTTGAGCTACAAATACTCTTCAATTAGCTTTTGCTAACCGACTCATCTTGACCCCATGGACAACATTTTTCCAGGCCTTCCTGTCCTCTACCATCTTTTGGAGTCCATTTAAGCTCATGCCAATTGCTTCAGTGACTCCATCCAGCCACCTCGTTCTCTGTCGTCCCCTTCTTTTATTGCCCTCAATCTTTCCTAGCATTAGGCTCTTCTCCAGTGAGTCCTTCCTTCTCATTAGGTGGCCAAAGTATTTGAGTTTCCTATGCATAGTTTATATGAAGACAAACAAGAACGGAAAGAACTGAAATGCAAGTGTACTTTGCTATGGCAGAATAAAGTTCTTATTGCTTGAAAATGTAGACATGCCACTGCAGAGACTCCATCAAAGTGTCCCCAAAGCCAGCAACTGACAAAACAATCATGAAGTCAGGATACAATTTCTAAATAAAAAAGCTAAAAAAGATAGGGAAAATTACAGGATATTTTTTGGTGGAGATGTTTAAGCAGTCATGGGACAGGGCTGCTGTAGTGAACCTAGTGTTGAATTAATTTTTGCCAACTATATGATTCAGGACACAAGATATGATAAAGTTGTGACAGTTAATGTCTTTGGCTTTTAAAAGAATAAACTTAATAAGCTTCAATTACTTAGACTCATATCACTGTGGGAAAAATTTTATGTCAACCTTGAAGTTGACCTGGCTATGACCATTTTTTTTCTGTAGCTTTTTTTATAGGAATTTTTCTTCACATGGTTTCAGGCTTGACACAGCCTGGAGCTGAGGGGGGTGTAGAGATAACTGTGCTTTTGTATCCAAAATAAAAAAAAAAGTTCTCTTATGAGCCAAGGATATTCCAACTGCTAGATGGCCGGGGGGGAGGAGATAAGTAACCAGGCAACCAGCCAGCTGCCAGATTGGACAATGTGACTTATTGTTTGGGAGAACAGGAAACTTTCACTTTTAATGAGGTGGAAAATGCGGGAACTCTCAGAGTTGGTTTTCAACCAGTCTGTGCCAAGATGATATCTCCAAATAAAACTGTTCCTTGGGGAATCAACCTGCCTCAGAGTTCTACAATGCAATGCGAGTATTTCTTGGAACCCTGACATATATCTCTTTTGAAGGATGGCTCAAGGAAAATGAGCAGTGGTAAGTCCCATACTGTATGTCCCTCTCTCACATATTCCTCTAATCTCAAAAATGTCCCAGAAAAACATGTTTTAAATAAATTTAAAGGAAAACAAAAACATGATTGGTACACAAGAGCATTAGAATGTTAAGAGCACTGGATAGAAAATAAAATTACTTATTTAGAAAAATGGGATGAATGAATGGCAATATTGCTCCAGACTGAGATGAAGCTGGTCTAACCTTGCAACACTACTCTGTTTTGTTCTGTTATGCTTTTCCAATTCAGAATGACATCTCAGATACTACTTTCCTTGTTAAAAAAGAAAAAAAAGTTATATAAACATTGTTTTCCCTTACAGGCGTGCTGTATGTTCAAACACAATCAAGCTGGCACATAAACCAAGACAAGGCCATCTAAACAAATAACTAGACCATCTTTCCCAAGAAGAGTCCCATGATACAAGATTGTCACACTTTTACTTCCAAAGGGCTTCAAGTGAAATCACTTTGCTGAGAAATGTCTGGCTTTTGGTTTTCTTAATGCATCAGAGTTGTCATTGGGAATATCTGCAGAATTTGCTGTAGATTGGAATATGCATGTTTTGGCAAGGCAGCCATACTTGAAACAAGGCTGAAGGGAGGTGTACAGGTCAAAATGGGGTTATGCTCTCCTGCTAGTCAGTTATGTTGAGATTTTTTACACAGAACATGCTGCCAATTCAATTGCCCCTTCCTTGCCCTTTTGTTATTTGCCAAGAAATTGGAACCAGAACAAAGATAACACAAATCAGAAGGAATAAAGTTCAGAATTTCCAATTTGCAATTATCAAACATAGTAGTCTTATGCCGAGCACCATAAAGCTGTTTAATAAGTTACCTCTTTTTCATAGTCATGTTGAGATAAAGCTGAATTAAAACCATTAGCTCTTAGCTGTCATCTTTCTTTGAAAAATTATGAATGTCCTTCAGGTAGAGACATTAATAAAATGGCATTCTTAAGAGGGTAACATGCCTGCAGAGATAGAAGATGAGTCAGGATACATGTTGCCTGGAATTAGGAATAATGCCAAAGATCTTAACTACTTTGTTTTTCATATAAATGTGTCTGACTCATAATGCTTGAATAAATTCTAGTGCTATTTCCTCAATAAATTATTATCAGTTCCAAAATGCAAAAATGGATTCTCCACCTAAGAGAACATTACACTTATTTTTTTTATCAAATTTATCAAATTCCAAACAGGAACAACTAAATAATGAATTAAATCACCACAACTACCAACAAGAATAACATCTACTATGGGGAACTGTGCAGTTTTCCAAGCGATTGTGTCAACTTGACAGTTTTAGAATGCATATAAATTCCTCTACCATCCTCAAATCTTCATTGAGAAGGCCTGTAAAATAGCCTGTTTGTCTATCTCAACATAAGAATGTTTGTTACATATTTAAGGAGTTGTATAAACATAACTTCTATGTAAGTAGAACTGAAAAGAAAATCTAGGGAAATTAATAAGTAGGGAATCTTTAGGTTTGGCAGAAAAGGCAAGCAAACCACTAGAAAAGTCAAAGATCAGAAGTGATTACAGACAATGTTCATGCTCTTTTACAGAAGAGATGAAAGACACATCATTACCAGGAGATGAATTTAGACCAGAGGTTACATTTCTAGTGGTAAAAGTTAGGAAGGTCTTCAATTTTCTTTCAAGAACACTTAAAAGCTTCTGAACAAGAATGAATTTTGCCTATAAGAATAAGAGCCGGAACTGGGTGGGATAAAGGAATATGCAGAATAGGGTAATGAAAAATGTATAGGAAAGGTGGAGAGAGGAACCAGAGAGGCAGTCAGTGAAAGATATGAAAATTCAAATGGTACTGGAAATTAAAGAAGACAGCAGAAACTAGAAGGGGAACAGGATCTGGACTTGCAGATTATAGGGCACCAAATTTGCCTATTAGGCCAAATGTAATTTGCATACATTTTTCTCACTAGAGCTCTAGTTCATACAGATAATTTTTCTGAGGAAAACTTTAGAAACAATATTCACATACAGAAAGTATGAGAGAAAGTGAGTTTGAAATAAAATGGCATCTCATAAAATTAAACTTTAATTAGATTTCAATTTCAGATCTACCAGATTAAGTTTCTGAAGAAGGTTTTTTTTAAAACTTTAAACAAGATTTAAGTCTTGTTTTGAAGCACAATTCTGCAAAGCACTACTCAAAAATCATGATAGTGTTTGGTCTGAAAAAGGTGCTCTCCTATCCCATAGTAGGATAACAATCACATCCTATTTGTTTACATAAAACCAACAATAGTCTAATGTCTAAGATGTTGGTTTGCAAGCAAAAAGACACCTCTTATCGCTTCCTAACCATAGAAGTCACAGCAGTACTCCATACTACTATTTTTAAGCCCACATTCTTCACAGTAATATTAATGTGGATCAAAAAATGTAGAGAAATCAACTACCTGCGTTCTTTCTTGAGAAGTAGGAAGAAATAATCTAATATAATAAATACTTGCCATAAGGATGGTGAGTACTTTGGTGAGTCTCTTTGGAGAACACTCAGATATACTGATTTCTTAATAACTGAAATACGGCCATGATTTAAGATTCCATTATAAAACAGTATCTTTTCCACTGAGAAAAAAACCTCTCCTGCCAAGGGAATTTTAGGATTTTCCTGATAGTGTGACAATCTTGTCTAAATGTGTCCAATTATGATCAACAGCAACTTTATAAAGCTTAAGGCAGAGATAATTCAAATTGCTCAGATCTGCCCACTTTAGCGACCTAGAGATCTTAGGGGCTGATTCTGCATGCAACATGTACTGTATTGCTTTCTCACCTAGTAACGTTGTGTTGGAGGGATATGTAGGTAAACAGGTAAACTCTGAACATAGTTTTTTTCTTCCAGCCTTTTCCCTCCAGTCTTCATTCTCTTGCTCATGAATTCCATTTATAATTTAAAAAAAGAAAGAAGCTAGCACAGGTGTGTCCACCATGAAAGCACAAGAAAAAAAACACGTATTTTTCCCCTGAAGCCTTATTACATTCCTTCTGTCTTTTCACTTTGAAAGGCAGGTTTAACTCACTTCTAATCAATCTGACTTGTTTAATATGTGATTGGAATAATACTATTTTATTTTCTGTATGTATTCTGGCTGGGTGCAAGACAGTCACTTTGAGGTGTAATTGCCTTGAAGAAAGGCACTATAAAATGTTAATAAAAAAGTTTGCTGAATAATAGAGCCTGAGACTGAAATTCCACCTTATACACTTCAAAGACACAGCTGTGAATGAAGAATAGAAGTAGGTTTTGAAACCGAAAATCTGGCAAATATTAAAAATTCAAAGTTCACATTGAATATTTATTTCCAAACTCACTGGAAAAAATGTATTTTCAATCCCCCTGGAGCATCCTGTTACATAATTTCCATAATATAAAATACTGCTAATAACTAGCTCAATACTTGAAAATTAAGAAATACTTGTTCTGGTTAAGGTGTTGGAATAGATCATGCACACTTAGAAAATCTCCTGTGGGAGCTGATTATTATTGGTGGGGGAGGAAACCTCTCTAGGACAGGATTGATTTTGTTCAGCAGTTTGGATACCAATGCAGAAATCAAAAGGAAATAAGGGACAGAACATGCTTCCTGAATTCTGGGGTGACAGCATTCCAAATACTATCAGCAAATGAAAATGACACCCCTGTAACATAATTGGTAGTACATACTGGTAACTGAAGAAAGTAGTTTTCATTTAAAGGGAGCTCATCAATTTCTTCACATATTGTAGTACTGGATATGGCAAATAACGTTTTGCGGAACAATAATACTAAGAAGGACGAAGACATTCTTAGTTCCTACTTCAACCAAAGCACTCAATTCAAGCATCACAAAGTACATGCTCTGAGGGCATAATAAAGGCAGGGAGCAAGTTGCTTTCTGTTCAAACATATGCTTTTTCTAGTGCTTCCCACAAGAGTTAATGCCACATTGCACTACATTATCAAGTGCTAGATATTTTTAATGAATTCACAACACCTGAAGTAACAGGCTGTATGGTTAGAGACTACATATCTTTCTCTTTACTTCTTTCCAAATGCATAGAAGATGAACAATTCTAGTAATAAAATGTACAAAAGCAAATAGACAAAATGTTTATATACAAAGGAATATACACTACTCAAAAAAATAAACACAAAAATAAGACATCCTAGATCTGAATGAATGAAATATTCTTATTAAGTACTTTGTTCATTACATAGTTGAATGTGCTGACAACAAAATCACACAAAAATTATCAATGGAAATCAAATTTAGCAACCCATGGAAGTCTGGATTTGGAGTTACACTCAAAATTAAAGTGGAAAAAAACACTACAGGCTGATCCAACTCTGATGTAATGTCCTTCAAACAAGTCAAAATGAGGCTCAGTAGTGTGTGTGGCCTCCACGTGCCTGTATGTCCTCCCTACAACGCCTGGGCATGCTCCTGATGAGGTGGTGGATGGACTCCTGAGGGATCTCCTCCCACACCTGGACTAAAGCATCCCCCATCTCCTGGACAGTCTGTGCTGCAACGTGGTGTTGGTGGATGGAGCGAGAGATGATGTCCCAGATGTGCTCAATTGGATTCAGGTCTGAGGAACAGGCAGGCCAGTCCATAGCATCAATGCCTTCATCTTGCAGGAACTGCTGACACACTCCAGCTGCATGAGGTCTAGCATTGTCATGCATTAGGAAGAACCCAGAACCAACCGCACCAGCATATGGTCTCACAAGGGGGTCTGAGGATCTCATCTCGGTACTTAATGGCAGTCAGGCGACCTCTGGAGAGCACATGGAGGGCTGTGCAGCCCCCTAAAGAAATGCCACCCCATACTATTACTGACCCACTGCCAAAACGGTCATGCTGGAGGATATTGCAGGCAGCAGAACGTTCTCCACGGGTGTCTCCAGACCCTGTCACATCTGTCACATGTGCTCAGTGTGAACCTGCTTTCATCTGTGAAGAGCACAGGCCGCCAGTGGCGAATTTGCCAATCTTGGTGTTCTCTGGCAAATGCCAAACGTCCTGCACGGTGTTGGGCTGTAAGCACAACCCCCACCTGTGGACATCGGGCCCTCATACCACCCCCATGGATCTGTTTCTGACCATTTGATCAGCCACATGCACATTTGTGGTGCACTGGAGGTCATTTTGCAGGGCTCTGGCAGTGCTCCTCCTGTCCCTCCTTGCACAAAGGTGGAGGTAGTGGTCCTGATGCTGGGTTGTTGCCCTCCTACGGCCTCCTCCACATTCTCCTGATGTACTGGCCTGTCTCCTGGTAGTGTCCATGCTCTGGACACTATGCTGACAGACACAGCAAACCTTCTTGCCACAGCTCACATTGATGTGCCATCCTGGATGAGCTGCACTCCCTGTGCCACTTGTGTGGGTTGTAGACTCCGTCTCATGCTACCACTAGAGTGAAAGCACCTCAGGCATTCAAAAGTGACCAAACCATCAGCCAGAAAGCATAGGAACTGAGAAGTGATCTGTGGCCACCACCTGCAGAACCACTCCTTTATTGGGGATGTCTTGCTAACTGCCCATGCTTTCCACCTGTTGTCTATTCCATTTGCACAACAGAATGTAAAATTGATTGTCAATCAGTGTTGCTACCTAAGTGGACAGTTTGATTTCACAGAAGTGTGATTGACTTGGAGTTACATTGTGTTGTTTAAGTGTTCCCTTTATTTTTTTGAGCAGTGTATATGCTGGGCTATAGAGTGAAATTGTCCTTTTTTTTAAGACTCAGATACCCTAGATAGACTAAAATTTAAGACACTGGGTTACCAACTGATAAATGTGTTTGGTCAAATACATGACTTCCAGTCCATTTCCAGACTCAATTTCCTCATTACAGGGAGGAGGCATCTGTAACGTTTCTGATGGATCCAATGAAGTTTCAGTGGATATTTGCAGTTTTTCTTGAAGCTTTGGCAAATATTCAAGCCAATGCCTTTGTTTTTGCGTGGGATGAGAAAGTGATGAGGGCACTGGACTAAATTGCACCTGTACAGACTCTGTACACGTGGATCTTATAGAACACCATTTATCAGGAAACTTCAAGAAATGAAGCTACTCCTTCATGGTGAGGGGCTATATCTAGCTTTAAGTGATATTCCCCAGTCCATTTGTTGAAGTTGGCTTCTCCAGGAAGTGCTCTTAATGATAAGAATATGAGTGTGCACTTAGTGCAGGCATGTCAAATTCACATCATCACATTGTTGTCACATGATGTATTAGGATTTTTTTCCTCTTCATTAAACCGAGCATGGGTGTGGCCAGTGCATGTTGCATCTAGCCCATAGGCTGAGAGTTTGACAGCCCTGACTTAGTGCATTTAAATAATGTATCAAAGACCTGGAAGTCCAACAAGATTAATCTGTTCTCCCTAAGAACATTTTTGTGCAATCAAGTTCTTCTTTTCAAAGCAGCGACATATTTACATCATGTAATCATCCCCGAATTTTGAAGGGCACTAACTTTAGCATGCTGCAATAGCAGTTTTGGAAGGCTCAAGCAGTTTTTGGAACTGACACTGACCCAAGGCACAGGGCCTACGGCCTAAGGCCAAGGGCCTATTGAAACTACAATTTGTGTCCTACTGTATTCTATATGGATTCCTGGACCTGTCTCATAACAATTCATTTGATAAAATACCTGGTAAATGCTGATCTTATTATATACAATTGCTATTATTGGTTCAGTCTGCTGTTTTGAATATACTGAATGCAAAATTAGGCAAACTTTGACTGTCTACTGATAATCCACCACTAATTGTAATATATTATCTTGTCTTTTTTATTTTTAGGGCTTATTTTTGGGTTTGGGCTTATATTGGGTGCACATGTAAAAATAAAGCTGGCACTTACTTTCAGGGTAGAAATATTTTTGGGAAAACATGGTAGATGACTTTTAAGGCTTTTGTTTGCTTAGGATAGCTTATTTCAATTTATTGCAGGCAAACCCCAGTTGATGAAGAAATGTCCTTTCAACTGAAACCTTGTTTAATATTAGGTTTAATATTAAAAAATCTCATCAGTCTTTTAAAATTACTTTTTGGCTTTTCCTCAACTTCCTATTATTTTATATGCTTATTAACCTACATACAAAACATACACATAAATATCAATGTGGATAAAAATATAGGTATTTTTTTCTAAACAAACTGAGTTTCCTTTTTTTGCAACATGGTTTTTTATTGGTATTTTTCAGATTTACACCACTGTTTTTCAGTTACTGATTATACTGTATGATTTTATATCCATTATAAATTATAGTGATGCATGATACAATATAAATAATGCCTGATGATTTAGAGTGTTTGTTAAGCAAGGAAGGGAATCTGCCATTTGAGAAAAAGAGTGGCAGCTGGGGACCATGAAGCAATTATACTACATGGTTTGTCATTACAATTGCAAGTATAAACAATTCACTGTACAAATTGGTTGCATCTCTCTTAGTCTTTAATCATTAATGTAGTTCTCAAATCTAGGTAAATTCTGCCCTGTGTTTTATTTGTAAAGCTATTGTCAGGATTCCGGCAGTTACTTCAATTAAATCATGAGCCTTGAGCCACACTCCCACAACTAGAAAGGATTTATTAGAAGCTAACATGCCAGAATTAGCCTGGGTGTATCCAACTCTGAGATACGTAATTTACTGTCACCCTTGATCCTGCTCCCCCCCACCTTTGGGTGTATCGTCCAATGAAGGACGTCCATAGCCAAGAGTCATCAATCATGCTCTCCAATTAGATTTTTTCATGGCAGAAACTTGAATCATTTAATAAATCTCTGAAGAAAATATGAATGGAATGCACTTTCAATTCCACACTGCTGCCTGCTGTTTGAAACTCTCCCACCTTCTTTCTGTTGACAACTATAAAATGCTCACTACCTTGAAGGGGATTAGTCCCATTCTACTGTGAACAGCATTATTATATGTGACCTCCACGAAAGGCAGGAGCTCCATCCAATTGGACAGCTGATAATTGATACTGCTCTACCATGGTGTTCAGTCTCTCTGCCCCCATCATTGGAGCTTGGGTGAAAGGCCGAGCTAAGACCTGGGATGACCCATTACAATGCAGGAATGTGAATTGGACCCCTCTGTCTGAGATAATTCTCCATGGTACTCCATGCAGGCAGCAGATGTGCTTCAGGAACAGCTTGGCTAACTGGTGGACTAAGGGTAGTCTGCTGCAAGATCTGAAATGTGCCTGTTTGGAAAATAAGTCTATTACAGTCCAGATCACCATGTTTCCCTCACTTTTTGGCAACTCCACTATGAAGTCCATTGCAATCTCCTTCCATGGCCTCGTTGGCTCCACTACCATTTGTAGCAGTCCAGAGGGTTTTCCTGGTTGTTTTTTCATCACGGCACAGATGGTGCAACTTTTCACATAACTGTCCACGTCTTTCTTTATGCCAGGCGACCAGAATTGTCTCCAAGCCAAGTATAAAGTCTTTAAGAACCCGAAGTGGCCCGCCAGTTTGGTGTCATGGCTACTCTGAAGAACTAGGGTGCCTAGGGATTCTGGGATATAGAATTTTGTCCCCCTCCATGCCAGGTTATCTCTTTTTGTCTAAGTGTGTTGATTGTCCCAGAACCAGGGATCTGCTAGCAGTTTGGTTTTAAATTTTGTAGTTAGCTCCTCTTCAGGTTGGTCTTGCCGATCATGGTGTTGTCATCTGGTGGTTACTTGGGCAGCTATTTGGGTAGGGGTGATGATGGCATTTACGACCTGCTCCCTTTTGCATTTGTACTAGGGCATGTGGGAGAGGGCGTCAGCCAGAAAGTTCCTCCCCCTCAGATGTATTTTAGCATGAAGTTGAATCGGTTGAAGTATTGAGCCCATTGGACTTGTTTGGGTGATAGTTTTTGTGGGGTCCTGAGGGCTTCTAAGTTTTTATGATCGGTCCAGACTTCGAATGGTCTCTACCCCCTTCTAGCAGGTGGTGTCAGGTTTGCAGTACCCACCTCACTGTGAAAGCCTCTTTTTCCCATGCAGCCCATTGTCTCTCATTGTCCGTGAGCTTGCGGGAGGTGTAGGCATAGGGCAGTAGGCTTCCTTGGTTGTTTTTTTGGAGTAATACTGCTCCCACTGCCACATCACTGGCATCTGCTTGAATTATGAAGGGTTGTTCGGGGTCAGGATGCTTCAGTACTGGTTCTTTTTCAAACAGTTTTTTCAGTGTTTCAAATGCTTTTTGGCAGGTTAGGTGGCACTGTAGGGGTTGTCCTGGGCAGAATTTTGTTCCTGTACTCCCTGACTTTATGAGGGCCATTATGGGTTTGGCAATCATCATGAAAGAGGGGATGAATTGTCAGTAGAAGTTTGCAAACCCCAAGAAGCTTTGTAGCTGTCTGCAGGTATGAGGGGGCTGCCAGCCCAGAACAACTTGTACTTTGGCTGGGTCCATCTTTATGCTCTCATTGGAGACTTGGTAGCCCAGGTAGTGCAACTGTGCATTGTGAAATTTGCATTTTGACAGCTTGAAATACAGGTTTGCTGCTAGAAGTTTTTCCAGTACATGATGGACTAGGGGTATGTGGTCGTCCATCATCTCAGTGTAGATGAGAATGTCATTCAAGTAGACAAGAACCCCCTTATAAAGATGTTCATGTAGCACCTCATTTTTTAACTGCATGAACACTGCTGTGGGGTTCTGTAGTCTGAAAGGCGTGACCTTGATTTGGAAGCTCCCTAGGGGGCAGTTGAATGCTGTTTTCCATTCATCTCCCTCCCTAATGTGGACTCGATAGTATGCTTCTCTGAGATCTAATTTGGTAAAGACATTCCCTTTGGCCAGGTCGGATAGCTTGTCCTTCATGAGAGGGAGTGGGTATAGATTGTGTAGATTGATTGCTCTAAAATCTACACATAATCTCATTGTTTCAACTTTCTTCTTTTTCTTGCTAATTTGAAACTTGAAAGGATTTATTAGAAGTTAACATGCTGGCATTAGCTGGGGCACAGCTGACTCTGAGAAACGTAATTCACAGTCACCCTTGATCCTGCTTCCCCCCACCCCTGGGTGTATCATCCAATGAAATACATCATAGCCAAGAGTCATCAATCATGTTCTCCAATTAGATTTTTGCATGGCAGAAGCTTCAGTCACCTATTCAGCCTCTGAAGAATATATGAATGGAATGTACTTTCGATTCCATGCTGCTGCCTGCTCTTTGAAACTCCCCTCTTCTTTCTGTTGACAACTATAAAACATGTATACAAAATGTTTTATGAGTTGACAGCTATAAGAAGAAAAAAAAACAAAGTGATCTACAAAACAAAGCATTTAATCAAATACATTCAAGATAAGAAACAGATAGTAAGATGGCTGGCTTCTATAAGGAATTGACTGAATTAGATAAAATCCTAACAGGCACTGAAGAGAGGATGATTTAAAAATTATATGGTTATATATTAGGAGTGAAATTAGAAGAAGAGCAAGTAAAAGAAACAATGATTGCATGGGGGGAAATTTCTGGCTATAGAATAGATTTAGAAAAATGGCAGAAACGATGACTAGAAGCTATACACTTACAATATCAGTGACCTATAATGAGAATTTATATGTTTTACAGGTGGCATCTACCTCCAGCAAGAATAGCAAAGATGTTTAAAGGCAAATCAGCAAAATGTTGGAAATGCCATCAGATATCTGGATCATACTACCATATGTGGTGGACATGTATTGAAGCTAAAAGATACTGGACTAGAATAAACACATGGTTGGAAAAAATTATAAAACCACATATAGATTTAAAACCTGAGATATTTTTATGGGGAATTTTGCCTGAAGGTTATAATAGAGAGATAACATACTTGATTATTAATGTACTAACGGCAGCTAGAATTGTATTTGCACAATATTGGAAAAATGAGAAAATCCCAACAGAGGAATTAAGAAAATAATGGAATGTGCGGAAATGAGTAGACTAACAATGGCAATTAGAGAACAGGAAGAAAAAGAGTATTATAAGATTTGGGATTTACTTTACAAATGGTTAGATAGAAGAGGAACTGAAATGTGTGGTAACCGTAATAATATACTATAATTAACTTTGAATGAGTAAGATAATGAATATAACTTAGCAAGGATGATATTTGTTCTTGAAAGATAACAATCATTAATGTCAATGATAATATAATAATTGAACAATATGATATAAAATATTAGTAGTATAGTCTGTGAATATAATTAAGAAATTTATAATAATATTATTATGCACACAAGATATATGTACCCAACCGACACACTGTAAAATTGAAAGATGGTTTTATTTATTGTTTTTGTTGTTAAAATATTTTTTTTCAAAAAAACAAAAACAAAGCATTTAATAAAAATTCAAATTCATTTTAAAAAATAACAAAATCTATAATTTTCTCCACTCTGAATTAGAAAATCTAAACCTATTTACTGATTTCTTGGCCCAAGGTATTATTCCTTTGAAAACAAGGTCTATGGAGCAGAAAATTATTCTGAGATGTCTATGTGCTACTTTCTTCAATTGCATTTCACCAATGAAAATTGAAGGGGAAAGAAAAAAAAAACTTATATATTTTGTCTTCTCAAAAACATCATAATTAACATAACATATGAAAAGCTATATACTTTTAAACCAAATATCAAAAATATATTAATTATTTATTTTATAAATATAGGATTATGTTTACTATCAATTAAATATATCTAGACAATAGCAGAAAAATACATTCTTTTTCAGATTGAAACAAACTTTTTTAGATTGACTTACATTGTTTTCTTCTGTTTCTCTCTCTATATGGTTGCTTTAGGAAGAGCTCTCTTTAGAGTAGTGGAACTCTTGTATAATGTATAATCAGTTTAAACTGATTGTGTAAATCCCAAAAGATGTATTTCTGTATTTTGCTTTATTTAGGTTGTTTAAAACTTAAATCTTGGTAGCAAATTTAAATGCAAGATTTTCAAATGACAGTTCTCTCAAAAGAACCAAGCTTACAAAGAGAAAATCAATGATGATATTAACCAGGAATAGTTTTTAAAAAGTTCCTTCACAATTTGAAATGGCTGGTATTCTACAAATGTGGAAAAGCTGTGGTATGAAATCTCAAAAAAATTATATATATAGTTAGAATCATACTATTCACCCCCATGTTATAAAAAGAAAATGAAATGCTTTAGGGTATTTGAGTATAAAAGTATTGGTTTTTCCAACAAAATTCCAGATCTTTTTGATTCAGGTCTGATCCAATTTGAACAGGAACAGAAGAAACAGAAATCCAAATAAATTCACAGCTTCCAGGTGCATTTTCAGTGTAGTGTGAAGTTCCTCCAATATAATATGATTGTAACACAAATGTGCCTCTTCCATTTAGAATGCGGTTTTTTCCATCTTAAAAAGATGATTTATGTCTCTGAGCTGTTGTTCTCTCATCTGAATATGTGGTTTTTTATGTGAGTACTCATTTCCTTTGCTTCTTCATTATTTTTTTCAAAGCTGTTACATATACCATGAATAAAAGTTACGAGGAAAAAAGCAATTCCTTTCTTGACAGGAAAGAGTTTAGAGGATTTTTGCTGATACAATCAAATTTGTGAATGACTTTCTGCTCAGAATATTTTCATATAATCCACTATAAATATCTTCAAGTTTATTTGTTTTGTTTGCTAGAGAATTTGATTCTAAATTGATCACAAGCTTCTTTTTGAATATATAGTATTGAAAATGCAATCATAATGGGATATAAATGTTTATGTGACATCTTCTGTATAGAACTAATTTGCTATAATTAAAGATTTTGAAGGTGAGCTTTGGTGGTTTAGTTGGTTTGAGATGTTTTTGAAGGGTGGGCTAACTTTGACAATCTCTTAAACTATCTATTGAACTCTCAAACTACATGTCTGAGGGTTCTTTACTTTTCAAGAATGGAGCACAGCAGAAATGTTTCATTTCTAGAATTTTAAAGGAAGAACACTTTGGCCACTTGATGTGGCAGATCTTGGCTGTTTAGTCATACTAATCACAGGCTACACAGCTGTAGAAAAAGAGAAATTAACTCCCAATTAATCTTGGTTTTAATTACAAACATATTTCAATATCAGTGCATCAGAGGCAGGCTTGTCATATGTATGAAAATTATGAGCAGTAAAGGTGCCTACTATGGACCTAATAATTATGTATTTCAGTAGCTTTTTGTAATGGAAAGCAAAGTAAAATGGTTTCAATTTACACAAAATAACATAGGGCTGTATTCAATTAATGTCCTTCCATTGGCAAAATACTCTTTGATCTCACTAAAGACAACAAATTTTCAATAATGTCTTCATTCAGACAGCATTTTATGTCCCTCCAAATCTGCTTCAGAGATTGTCAGAAACAGAGAATATTATACTGGCTCCAATGCACAAGTCATCTTCTTTTTGTTCCACTGACTAAAACTTTTCTGAGAATCTGCAAGCAATAAAAGATCCAACAATTGGATACAACATATACAAATGTAAATTTTTCAAGTTAAGTTAGAAATGATGTCATCTATGCTTTTTTTAGTAACAATATGAAAATAGTTGCACATTGAATTTCCCAGCTTTGGATTTCCTGGTGTACTAACATGATCAACATAATCATCATTAGAGTGGAAGGACAATGAAGATCTTCTAGTCCAACTTCCAGCTCAAGCAGGAGACCCTATACTATTTAAAACAAATGAATATCCGGTCTGTTCTTAAAAATCTACAATGATGGAGCCCTCACAACCCCTGAAGGCACTGGTTGATTGTTCACACGGTCAAGAAATTTCTCCTTAGTTCTAGATTGCTTCTCTCCTTGGTTGGTTTCAATCCATTGTTGTCTTTCTTTCTGGTTTTCTGGATAAAATAAATCGACCCTTTTCTTTGTGACAGTGGATCCTATTTGACTTTTCGAGATCAGCAAACCAACGGGCTCTAATAACACCATCAGTACCATTCCAGGAAATCTATGTTTATAAAAAGGATAAGGTAGAAATAATCTCAGGATTGTCAGGCTTTTAAAATGATGTGAAAGATGGCAAAACATAGGTCTTCTCTTTGTAAAAAGTTTCACAAACCTTTCCTTTGATTGTGGGTTTGGGAACTATATATGACCTCACTATTCTGACACAAATTTGCACATGAAAATAATATATTAAATTTTTAAATAACTGCTAACTTAAATGAAACATATTGTGACACTGGGGAAAGAGGTGAAAGGAAATGCTATATTTGGACAGTTTTTTCCCCAGAATTTTATTTCATTAAAATTAATATATACTATATTGCAGTCATACATTGGGAGAGGAAAATGACTGTGTTGCCGTCACACAAAACCCTCTCCATATTAATTAGTATACTGATATGATAGAAGCTAATGTGATTTTTAGACAAAGAAAAATATGGACATAAATATACTGATTTAAATCTATACTGATATAGATTTTGTTTCTGTTTCTGTTTTCTTTTCTTTTCTCCCATATCTTTATTCTTAGTCTTACTTGCTTATTTTTTACTATTACTATTTACTTTAGCATTGTTAAAACCCTGAATAGCAATAATACTTAGACTTATATATTGCTTCACGGTGCTTTACAGCCCTCTGGTTCACAGAGTCAGCATATTATCCCCAACAATTTGGGTCCTCATGGCTATGTATGTAGATATATGTTTTCTGCTTCAAAATAAACAGCTATGTGAGGGTGGAGCTGGTGTCGCGACGATACGGCATGCGATCTTGGAGGTCTGAGATCGCTGCTGATATCTTTGCTCCTGGATGGTCCTATCGGATCTAAACCATCCCAAAGAGATGATGAAAGTGAAGAGCACATCCTGTTGATCCCAGGGATACCACAAAGTCCCTCATAGATCCAGGAGAAGCTCGTCTTGCGGCAAAGAGGCAGCCATTAAAGCTGCTGAAGTTGGGACAGCTCCGAAACGGAAGAGAACAAGAGAGAAAGAAAGAGAGAGTGTGCCGGTTTGGTGAGAACTTTTTTTTTCTAAGATGTGAAAGGACACCCTAAGGAAAAGAAAGAATCTGTAAAAGTTTTGACAGAAGTGATTAAGCGGCGATTTTAAACAGGAATGTCAAAGTAATGCTATGTTTTGTTTTTTCTCATTGCTGGATTTTCTATATATGATCTTGTATTTTGAAACAGGATTGGTTTTTTCATTTATATCTATTTTTTTTCTTCTCCTTTTTGATTTTGTAATATTTTAGGCTAGAGGCTCCCTTTAGTTATTTCATTTTTAAAAAATATCTTTTTCTTTTTTTATTAATTCTTATTATATCCTGCTCGGAAAAGGAGGGGGAAAGTGAGAGCAAAGAAACTTTGTAACACTGACAACTAGAGGTTTGAAAATATTCTATTTCCCTGTGACCAGACAAAGCCGAGAAAGAAAGAACTGAGACTCTTTTTCAAGGACATTGCTATTTGATAAGATAAAGGGAAGAGCATGGGAGCATTATTGCAGGTGCTCTTCTGGGTTTCTATCAACAGCTGTAGTCTGGTGTTGAAACATAGGGAGAAAAAGGTGATAAGTTTTTGGAGAAGAGAGTTATAATAAGAGCCTTGGATAATCAAATGAAGTACAGTGTGCCCTTTTTACTTTTCCTAAGTTGTGCTATCCCTCCTCACCAGCTTTATTGTATTGTTTTTAATCCTTTTTTTTTTTTTTGTAATAACTTTGGGTTTTTGGCTTTGCTGGAGTTTGTCTTTTTTTTTTTTCATTTGGAAGTCCAATCTCTACATTTGCTTTTTATTTTAAAGGGAAAGCCTTAAAAGCCTTTTTTTCCCCCCTTTCCTAGTATTTTTGGTTTTTTCATCCACCTTTCTGGTTTATTTTTATGTACTTTTTTCTATTTGAGATCTTTTAATTGGATTAAGGTGTTGAAGAACCTGAAGAATTTTTCCTTTTCCTTCTTTTTTTTCTCTTAAGTCTTTTTCTTTATCTAACTATTGGTTGGATTAAGGTATACAAGAACCTGAAGAAATTTTGTCCTCCCTTTTTTTTTCTTTCTTTTTATTATTATTATTGGGCTTCTTTTTTCTACTATTTTTATTTTGAACTAGAATTGGTTACTTCACAATTGGATTAAGGATTGGATTAAGAACCTGAAGATTTTGAATTGCTTAAAATGAGTAGGAAATTTACAGTTCCTGGTTTTTCAACTTCTACTTCTTCCTCTCCACCATCTGGAGGACAACATTCAATACAGACAATGTTAAAGCAAAAAAAGAACAAGAAAAAGTGACTCTGCAGATGATTATGCAAGGAATTCAAAATATTCAAGCAAGATCAGAGAATACTGAAAAGAGAATAGAGAACATTGAACAAAGAACAGAGGATATTGAACAAAGAACAGAGAACATTGAACAAAGAACAGGGAAAACCAATGAAAAAGTGCAGAACATCCAACAAATGATGTTGAAGTATGATGAGAGATTCCAAAAAATTGAAGAAGATAAACAAAGAGACAAGGAGATTGGAGATATTGATAATATATTAACAGTGGTTGAACAAGATAAAAGTGGTATGTTGAGATGGGAGATGGATAGATCAGAATTCTATCTTAGATTCCAAAATGTAGAGGAAGAAAAAGGACAAAACCTAGCTGAGATAATGATAGAAATACTGACTAAAGCTTTGGAAATAACTCAAGAGAAGATGGTGGATGGAATAGATGAGGTTTATTGAGTTTTCACAAGATATGTGATGAAAAATAGCTTACCAAGAGAAGTTCACATTAGATTTACAAAGAAAGCCATTAAAATGTAAATATTGCAAGTGGCAAAAGAGAAAACATTGAAATAAAAAGACAAGGAGATTGTGGTCTTGAAACAAATACCCAGAAGAGTGAGAGAGATGAGAAGAGAATACTGATTCCTGACTAAAATGCTATTTAAAAAAGAGGTGAATTATAGATGGCTGATTCCAGAAGGTTTAATGTTCACATGGCAAAAACACAGACATAGAATTGACTCAATTGAGAAAGCAGAATTATTTTATACAGAATTTTTTGGGAAGGAAAGAGGAAGAGGCAGAAAAAGAGATCTCACTAATTGAATTCCAAGAGGACTGCCAAATGGCGACTGAAAAAGAAGAAGGTGCAATAGGTGGAAAGGTGGAAGCCAAAGAACAACGTGAACTAAGATCTACGAGAGCTGCTAAACCTAACTATAAAATATAACCATGGAAGAAAAAAGATTGTTTACAATTAATACAAATGAACTTAACTCAGCCATTAAAAGAAGGGAAACTTTTCATAAATTAGAGAAATTAAAATTTGATATAATTTGTCTACAAGAAGTACATATTAAAAAGCAATATGAACAATTGTTGGTACAGCCAAAATTAGGGAAAATATTTACTTTCTTGACCCAATGTAAGTAAAGAGGAGTGGTTTTATATATTAAAGAGACCACCCCAGCAAAATTGATCTATACCAATGATGATAGAAGAATACTAATGGTGGAAATAATGGACAATAATATGAAAACACTCCTGATTGCAATTTATGCTCCGAATGACAAACAAGAAGAATTCTACAAAAAATTACATATGAAAATAATTGAACTGGACTGTGCTAATATAGTTATGATGGGAGATTTTAATGGAACTGTAGACAATAAATTGGACTATACAGCACAGAAAACAATAAAGCAAAACAGAAAGACTCTCCCTAAATCTTTCTTTAAAATGGTAGAGGAAATAAACTTAAAAGATACATGGAGAGAAAGAAATGCTAAAACTAAACAATACACCTTCTATTCAAATAGACATTTATCATGGTCCAGAATAGATATGATATGGATGTCAACAGAATTAATATCTAATATTCAAGAAATAAATATTGAAACAAGTACTTGGGCAGATCACAATCCAATGACGATTAAATGGAAAGGACAAAAAAGAAGATCTAGATGGATGTTAAATAATACTATTTTAAAGGAAAAAGACTTCACACAGTGGATGGAGAAAGAATTGGCTTTTTTCTTCAGAGAAAACAAAAAAGAAGATACATCAATTCAGAATGTATGGGATACAATGAAGGCATATGTCAGAGGCTTGATAATAGACTATACAAGGAAAAGGAATACTGTGAAAAGGTTAGCCTCTAAGGCCCTAGAGGATGAGCATAAAAGACTTGAAAAAGAGCTACATAAAATGCCACAGAAAAAGGACATCAAGTTAAAAATGGATATAATTAAACACAAAATGGGTCAAATAGAAAAAGAAGAACTAGCACAGAAAATTAGAGGTGCTAAACAGAACTACTTTGAAGATGCAAACAAACCAGGTAGATGGTTAGCATACAAATTGAGAAAGGAGAAAGAATCAAGGAAAATATTGCAATTAATAGATGACCAAGACCAAGGTTGACGTGGTAGCAAATAGAAGAAGGAAATCATTCAAGTCTTCTATGGGAAATTGTATATGCAGGAGAATATTGATGAGGAAAGAGTTAGGCAGTACTAATAGAATGTTAATTTACCTCAGATACCTAAAGAGACTGAAAAAATGTCAGAAAGCAATATAATGATGATGGAGTTAACTGAAGCACTCAAGAAGCAAAATAATGGAAAGGCACCAGGCCCAGATGGACTTCCTGCAGAATTTTATAAAACATTACAAGAATTCTTGAATCTTCCATTCCTAGAAGTTATGAATGAAGTTATGTTAAAAAAGAAGATACCTAAATCATGGTCAGAAGCCTACATTACACTTATTCCAAAAGAGGAGGCCGACCCATTACAAATTAAGAATACAGACCCATTTCTCTACTAAATGCAGATTACAAAATCTTTGCTTCAATATTGGCAGAAAGACTTAAAAAATATTTAAATAATTTTATCCATCCTGATCAAAATGGATTTCTGCCAAAGAGACAAATTAAAGATGATATGAGAGTAATCTTAGACACCTTGGAATACTACGAGGCACATCCTGAAAAACAAATGGCTTTGATATTTCTAGATGCACAGAAGGCATTTGATAATGTGAATTGGTGATTCATATTATTGCTGTTGGAACAGATGGGTTTTGCTAGAAAATTTATTCAAGCAATAGAAACTATATACCAGGGGTGGGCAAACTACGGCCCGCGGGCCACATCCGGCCCGTTGGTCTTTTTAATCTGGCCTGCCTCTGAAAAAAAAAATTCCCCTCTGAAAAAAAATCAGGGCCGGCCAAAAGAGACTCCGCACCGTGCGCCAAAAAATCACACACACAACACCAACACTACACACCCTTCCTTTCCAGCCAGTCAGGTGTGGATCAGCTCCGGAGCTGGGCAGCTGCTTCCCTGGTGGCAGGGCTGAGGTTGCCGCCCGGGGAACGCCCACTGCTTTCCCTCGCCAGGGCTGGGCATGGCGTGTTGCCCTGCGCCGCATGGCCCCCACCTGGCAGTGCGCTTCTTGGCTGGTCTCCTCCTCCTCGGCCATACAGAACAAACCTCCAGAGAAGGAGACGACCCCCCGGCTGGTTGGGGTAAGCTTTCTGCGCCGAAAGAGGCAGCTACTAATCTCCGGCTTTGCTCTGCTTCTCCAATGGTCTGGCACTACCCTGTTCTTCTTGTGCTACGAAAGAGGCGGCTAATGATTTCTGGCTCCACTCAGCTTCTCCAACATCCGGCACCGCCCTGTCCTGTGTCAGGCCCAGCAAGTCCGAGCAGCCGGCACACAGAACTGGGCGGCACCAGATGTTGGAGAAGCAGAGCGGAGCCGGAGATCATTAGCCTCCTCTTTCACAGCACAAGAAGCCTCCCCCAACTGGCCAGCTGCTCTCCTCCTTCTCTGCCTGTTTGTTTTGTATGGCCGAGGAGGAGGAGACCAGCCAGCTGGTTGGGGGAAACTTTCTGCCCCGAAAGAGGAGCTATTAATCTCCGGCTTTGCTCTGCTTCTCCAATGGTCCGGCACCACCCTGTTCTATGCGCCATCTGCTCGGACTTGCTGGGCCTGACACATAGAACAGAGCATGCTGCAGGCATCTCACGACAAGCCCCAGGACATGTGGTCACCTGCTGGGTAGCCGGGCTGGAAGAGGCACATTCTCCAGGAGAAGGAAGAAAGCGTGCTCCGGGAGGGCGGGTGCCGGGCAGGTGGGCGGATGTTCTGGGACCACTTATTGGTCGACTTTAAGAGTGCCCCCATGGAAGAAGCCGAGCAAACGTAGTGGCAGCAGGGGTGATGGGGCATGTGTGTCCCTCCACAAGGAGTATGAAGGGAGGCAGACACCACACCTCTCAGGAAAAAAGTAGGTGCCAAAGCCCTGGCTGTCACCTGGGAGGGGACCGTGGAGAGACCCATCACATGCCCTTGTTACCTCCCTTCATTCTCCTTGTGCATGCTGGGAGCACCTAACTGGAACAAAAGAGAGCGAAATTTAATGCTTTTTTCTGTTCATGTTTAATATGTACTGTTAACAAATGCAGTTTTTATATGTATTGTATCTTGTGCTGACCCGGCCCGTCTGTCAAATTTTAAAAGTCAATGCGGCCCCGAGCCAAAAAGTTTGCCCACCCCTGTATTAGAGTCTATATCAATCAAACTTAAAAAGAAGAGCCAAGACAAAATATTGGCTATTTTAGATGACATTAAAAAAGAAAAGGAGAATTAAAGAACTCCTCAGGGAAGATAAACAGCTCTCATCAGTTTAAACTTTTATAGTGAAAGTTATCAATTTTAAGTGTAAGAGAAATGATAATAAAAATGAACGTGTGATGAAAAAAATGAATTAGCAAATAAACCAGTCAAATGGCTGGTGGAAAAAATAAGAAACGAAAAAGAAAAAAATGATATTGATATTACAACACAGAACTATTGTATTAATGAACACAAAATCATTTGTCAATATTATTCCAATTTAAACTGATATTTCTTAGGAGAAAACAGATGACTATTAAAAAATGACAGAAACTACCAAAAATGAATGAATCTATAGTATAACAATAAGAGAAGTTGCTGAAGCTGTAGAAAAAAGTTAAACCAGGAAAGGGATCTGAACCAGATAAATTATTGGGCTCATATTATAAGTGTCATGAGGATGAATTTATGCAACCTTTGCAAGATAATACTTCTATTTTATATAGAAGAAAGATCCCTGAGACTTGGAGAGATGCAAATATAGTATTAATATTTAAATAAAGATGAGATTTTACTTCAATAAGACCAATATCATTGCTGAATAAAAGCCACTATGGCATAGTGGTTAAGGAATCAGGCTAGAAATTGGGAGATTGTGAGTTCTACTCCCACTTAAGGCATTAAGCCAGCTGGGTGACCTTGGCTCAGTGACTTTCTCTCAGTTGTAGGTAGGAGGCAATTGCAAAACAGTATTAAAAAATCTTGCCAAGAAAACTTGTTCAGCCATTCTCTGATTATTGGACATCAACTAACAGAAGAAAAATAAGTTCTTACTGAATAATGATTATAAGTTAAATACAATTCCAGGTGATTGATTTTTTTAAAAAATGCAGTAATTTATACATGAGGACTTGATAGGGGTTTTACCTAAAGGACAGTCCAAGGACAATGTTAGAACTTCAGTGGATATTTTAAAATATTTGAACAGTCTAATGAAAAGTGACATTAATGGTTTTAGATGCAGAGAAAGCTTTTGACAATTTGAATTGGACTTTTCTATTTAAAGTTTTGGAAGATATGAACTTCAGGGATAACTGTATAAAGTTGATAAACTTGTTTTATATTTAACAGAAAGCATAAATAGTCATCAATGCAGGTTTAAATAAATCATGTGAAATACAAGAACATAAAGACAAAGTTGCCCAATGTTCTCCCTTCTGTTTATCTTACTTCTTTATATGCTGAAAAAAGATATAACACGGGATAATAGAATTATGTGCCTAAAGATTAATGAGAGACTTATAAACTAAGAACCTTTGCAAATGACATTGCTGATTTTAGAAGACCCTTTAAATAAAGGGAATTAAAATATCAATGGTAACACTAAAAGAATTTGGTACTCTAGCAGGTTTTAAGGTTGACAAACAAAAGACAAAAAGTAACAAAACTATGAAGATACAATATCAAATAGAATTGATGAAAAAAAAAACAGACTTTGAGGTAGAGAAGAAGGTAAAATTCTTGGTAATACTATGATAAATATGAATTGTATGCTATTTTAATGTAATTATATTAAGACATTTTGCTTCTCATCTAAGAAGTTTCTTTGCTTCTCATATAAGAAGCTTCTTCCATTCTGAACAAGCTTCTTGGATGAAAAGCAAAACATCTTCAGGAAAAAACAAAGAAAATCTATTTGTTTTTTGAAAAAGCCTCTTTGGGTTAATGTACAAGGATGGAAATATTTGATTTTACCCACAATGGAAGTTGATAAAGATGATGGAACTTACTCAGTTAGCCAAATTAACAGCTTTGATTTGAGAAAAGATATGGTTTAAGTTTAATTCTTACTGGAAACTCTTGCCTGACTTTTTGCATGAAAGAGAAAAAAATGAAATCAAGACACTAGGTTTTGATGTTGGAAAAAATATAATTTGATTATTTTCACAAAATCCTCTTAATTTCATTTCACTATTTTCCCCCTTTACTTCCTTTGGTAAGGGTGTTTCATTTAACATCCATCCAAAAAAATTTTTTTTTCCTAAACCAAACTCATAGGGTTTTCATATTCAGAAAAAAAGTATTTTGTAGAATCTCTACTTTAGAGATCTTAGTAGCTAAGTTTTTTGAGACCTAGACTACATCTATTCTTGAAAAAGATATGACTTTCTGAAAAGTAGATATATTCTCCAGAATTACTATTTTTTGTCTCCATGTATCTACTAACTTCAAATTATCCATCAATTAAAAAAGAAAGCTTTTGGCAGTTTATTCTGAGTAATTTTGATATGTAAATATATTTTCTCTGTTCTTATAAACTGACATCTTTTGTTGATGATGCTACCTGTAATATTCATGTGTATCTGTGTGACCATGTTATTTTGTATCTTGTTTTTGGCTAGCTTATCTACACTTAAATTCTTTTCGTCTTGATAAAAAAAAGAGTTTACAAACTCTGGAATTAATTCCAATATGTACCAAAACAGTAGGCACTAATCACAAACACACTAAGGCAGAGGCAATAATCTAAGACAAATAACTTTGTGGCACTCCCTAATAAATAACTCATGGCAAATGTGGAAACCTGATGTTTCTCTGATCCCAGACTGTTGTGGAGGCAACATTTGCCATAGAGTTTCCTTAGTTTTACAAAATATTTCAGGGATATAGCTAGAAAGAATACATTGGATTTTTAGAAGCCCACTGTACCCAAATTTTTTGAATTCTGCTTAGTAGAAAAGCTGTTTATAATAGAACTTAAACTAACATTATGCGTTATTCATAGTTAATTTGTTAATTGGTTCTGGGAGCTGCAGTGAGTCTAAAAACAATAATTACCAAACAAAGTTTCCCAGAAGGAATAATGTGATGAGCCACAAGGCAGCTGACACCAACAAGTTCTAGGTTGTGCATTGAGTACCAAACAAACATTGAAACAATTTTTTTTTGCATCAAAATGCATTGAGTACCAAATTTGATTAGTTTCAAAACAATTAAATATACTGTAGTTTTGGCACTTTGGTTTCTTCTGTCTTTTAGGAATAGCCCAGGATTGTTTTTAGCTTCAAAGCCAAAATCAAAGACGTAATTTTCAGTGATAATAATTTTGAGTTAAAATCCTGCTACCATTACATATATTTAACATGGATCAGTAATGGATTTTATTATTTTTTGAGTTTAGCAAGCATGTGTAAGATATTGTGTAAATAAAGAATAAAAGGCAAAGGTAAATATTTCCCTGTCCAGTTGTTTCTGCCCAAGGAAATGGTACCTCTGTCTTGTTCTTAGCTAAGGGAGTCAATGTTGTCTGAAGACACTTCCATGGTCAGGGTTCCATCAGGGATGGAATGTTATTACATTCCCACTGATGTGGTACCAATTTACCTACTCACATTTCCATGGTTTTGAACTACTAGGTGTGCAGGAGCTGTGGCAAGTAACTGGAACTCACCTCATTGCACTGTGCTCGGGTCTTGAATCTGGGCTGTCAGCTTTCTAGCTGACAGTGGTGAGGGTTTTTTTTTGTACAAATGTAAATACATATCTAGCACATCTCATATAGAGTTACATAATATACTGCAGAGTTATATAATTATAAATATGGACTCCTTAAATTCTACTGTTCTGTAATATATTTTAATAATTTAAACACATAATCCATAGGGCATCTATGGTTTCCAAACTGGTTTTTTTTATTATTATTACTCTTGAAGTTCACTTTGATCACTGTGCCAAAATTTGGTGACAAATTTATTATATATTTCTGGTTTTTTAAGAGCGATTTCTGATATTTTAAGCATTCAGATAGCTAAAAAGTTACAGCAATCATCCCATACCCTTAGAAAGTCCTACCCAATAAGGTCAGTCAAATTACTGGACTGGCACTGAAAAAAACAAAGCAATAAATAAATAAATAGAAAAATGCACTACATTCTAGCCATTCTTGCCCAGCCATCCTTTACGTTTACATGAAAGCAGTGATGGATTCTACAAAGATAAATTGCTTAGCCTTTATTGTCTCCATAGAGAAATCCCTTCATCTAGAAATCATGTATAATACAAAGCTTCATAATAATAAATGCAATAAAGAATGGTAAATGAGTGGTTTGAGGAAGATTTTTATTTGTATATAAGCTATAAAGTGCTGTTCTTTAAAAACCTAAAAGTTGTCTTTGACCTTGTTTGCATTTTCTAGGATTTTTTTAAATGATTTAATTAATCAACAATCTCTGCCCAGAACTTTCAACCTTGCAGTGACACAAGCTCTTAACTGCAATTTCATCTTCTTAAAGTTAGGCATTTATTTATTTCGCCATGATTTATTAAGCATTGATTGTACTACACTGAATACCACAGGGAATATAAATGTTAGATTGAAATAATAAAGGTGGCATACATTGTATATATATTCAATCTGCACCTGGTCCAGAAAAAAAACCTGACAAAATAGCCACTTTCCTAACTCTGACAGCCTTGAAAAGGTACAATGTCTATCCTGCACTACATTATAAATAAGCAGAGAGAAAAGAAGACTGTTCGTTAATTATTTTCATTTTCCAGTGCAAAACTCTGTCATTCTTCTCCTCAGATGGATTTGTGTTTGCTATGAAAATGTTATAAATAACTTGTATGAAGTATAATGATACCCAAGCAGTCTGTATTCTTTTACATAGAATAACTCTCACAAGCATCATATTGAAGTGTTGTTTTGTATGTGTGTGCCTTCAAGTCATTGTTTATTCCTGGCAACTTCCTTGATGAGTTCCTGCAGTTTTCTTGACAAGATTTCAGAAGTGGTATGCCATTGCCTTCTTCCTAGAGAATGACTGGTCCAGGGTTGCCCAGCTGGGTTAAGGTAAGGCTAGACTTTATAGTCTCTCTGTTTCCTGGTGCATTAACCACTATATCAAACTGTCTCTCTAACTGTTGCAGAAAACATACAGAATCTTAAGAAATAAACAATAACAGAACACAGCAAATTCTAAGTTGAACAGGCAACCCAGAAAGAGGCTTTATCCTATCAGGTCAGATGTTAATTAAAATTAACAAATTAAAATGAAGGAAGAATACAAAAAATAAAGACTATCCTGTCTTCTAAATATTTCAAATCCAAATGTGATTACCCTGGCAGAAAATGAAAAATAACACTCATTACATGCAAAGCAAGATAGTTCAAGCTGTGATTTGTCATAATTGTGATGATGATGGCTTACAGCTCATGAAAACCCAAATGCACAATCTCAGAAAATTAGAATATTACATGCAATCAATAAAACAAGGATTGTACATAGAACAATATCGGATCTCTGAAAAGTATAAGCATGCATATGTACTCAGTACTTGGTTTGGGCCCCTTTTGCAGCAATTACTGCCTCAATGCGGCGTGACATGGAAGTTATCAGCCGGTGGCACTGCTGAGGTGTTATGGAAGACCAGGATGCTTCAATAGCGGCCTTCAGCTCTTCTGCCTTGTTCGGTCTCATGTCTCTCATCTTTCTCTTGGCAATGCCCCATAGATTCTCTATGGGGTTCAGGTCAGGTAAGTTTGCTGGCCAATGAAGCACAGTAATCCCACGGTCATTGAACCAGGTTTTGGTGCTTTTGGCAGTGTGGGCAGGTGCCAAGTCCTGCTGGAAAATGAAGTCAACATCCCCATAAAGCTCATCTGTGGGAGGAAGCATGAAGTACTCCAAAATCTCCTGGTAGACAGCTGTGTTGACTGTGGACTTAATGAAACACAGTGGACCAACACCAGCAGATGACATGGTTCCCCAAATCAACACAAGACTGTGGAAACTTCACACTGGACTTCAAACATCTTGCAGTGTGTGCCTCTTCAGTTCCTCCAGACTCTAGGTCCTTGGTTTCCAAATGAGATGCAAAAGTTGCTCTCATCAGAAATGAGGATTTTGGACCACTGAGCAACAGACCAGTTCTGTTTTTCTTTAGCCCAGGTAAGATGCTTCTGACGTTGTTTGTTGTTCAGGAGTGGCTTGACAAGAGGAATACGACATTTGAAGCCCATGTCCAGGATCCATCTCTGTGTTGTGGCTCTTGATGCACTGACTCCAGCCTCAGTCCACTCCTTCTGAAAGTCCCCAACACTTTTGAATGGCCTTTTCCTGACAATCCTCTCCAGACTGTGGTCATCCCTGCTGCTTGTGCATCTTTTTCTTCCACACTTTTCCCTTCCACATAACTTTATATTAATGTGCTTTGATACAGCACTTTGGGAACATCCATCTTCTTTTGCAATTACCTTTTGAGGCTTTCTCTCCTTCTGGAGGGTGTCAGTGATGGTTTTCTGCACAGGTCAGCAGCCTTTCCCATGATTGTGATTCCTACTGAACCAGACTGAGAGACCATTTAAGGCTCAGGAACACTTTGCAGGTGTTATGGCTTCATTAGCTAATTAGAGTAGGACACTTTGAGCCTAGAATATTGAACCTGTTCACAATATTCTAATTTTCTAAGATTGTGGATTTGGGGTTTTTCATGAGCTGTGAGCCATAATCATCTCAATTATGACACATCACCGCTTGAACTATCTTGCTTTGCATGTAATGAGTTTATCTCATATATTAGTTTCACCTTTTAAGTTGCATTACTGAAATAAATGAACTTTTGCACGATATTCTAATTTTTCGAGTTTCTCCTGTAGGTGGTTGTAAGAACAGTTGACATTTTGCAACACTTTTCATTTAAGACAATAAATCTAATTAAATATATATTTTACTTTACAAGAGGGTAAAACTTTATCACAAAGGTTAAGTCTTGTAAAATCTTCAGGTCTGCTAAACAAAACAACTCTTTGGAATACTTATTAACTACAATGTTAGAGTTTAAAAAACAAAACAAAACTGAAGGTAGAAACCCAAGAAACACCATGGCAATGAAGCTCTCTCCTACATCTATATAACTCAAAAGGAGAAGAAAAATGTTTATTTTGTTTGAAATATTTTGATTTAAGGCTCAATGACATCATTTCAAAACTTACAATACTTTTGGAGATAAAAGATTTAAAACCTGTTTTAATTTTTTATGACATATTTGTTGCTTCATTAAGGCTTTCTGTCACCCAAGTGAAATCATGGTACATTAAATATGCAAATGTAAGCTTTGATGTTTTGATGTTGTTTTATAATCTATATACATTATTTTAGTACAATACCGTTAAATACTTTTAAAGATTTTGATGTTGACTTATGAATGAAAATATGTTCAAGGGTCAAAATACTAAAATATTTAAGAAACTATCATTATTTCCAAGCCAAAATATAAGTTTTCAATAATATAATTGGACAAGATACGTTTTGCATCATGGGGCATTATGATTTTTTTTCTCATTCTAAAATTCCCCAGGGCATAATATTATCTTGTTTGTACTCTAAAAATATTCTAAACTCAGAAATGAATTAAAATAATTTAAATACATAAATATTGCACTTTATCTTACAATGTAGTCTTCCTTAAGGATAGTTCTGTGAAGGAAATTATCTTCTTATCTATATGAAAGACAACAATAATCTCTGCCACAGTTTTACTTATAGGATTTTTGACAGAAATGTGGAAAATGTTTTTCAAAATCATCTTGCTTTATTATAAATATTTTTTGTCCTATGCTTTCAATGCCTCTCATGATACAAATTTAAATTTGCATATTTCCTTTGAATAAGCATAAGATTCTATGTTGATTCTTATATTGCTAGTCAAATCTCATTAAAATATGGACAAAATTAAATAGAATAATAATGGAGGTAATACAATGTGAATAGAGGATTGATAAAATTATAGAACATTATCAAACACTGAAAACTGCTGCCTTGTATTAGGAAATGAAGTCAAATCTCACTTCCTTGTAGTTTTCTTCCTAAAAGAATTCATGTATAAGAGCTTTCTGTAAAGCACATAGGTCACTAAATATTCTCTGATTGTTTGATCTATGTGGGAAACCTTTTGATGCCAATTAACATCTTAGGAAAGCTAAGTGGGAGAAATGAAGATGGAGAGATTGAGAACATGTACATGAGTGTTGCATTTAAAAAATGTTTTAAAAAATGTTAAATGTATTTTAGATTTGTGTGTCCTTTATTTCAAAATGGGAGGAAATTGTGCCATCATTTTGCAGTGACAGGCCTTTGGGGTTGCTAGATGCATTAATTATAACCAGGAGATTATAATAAAGTGAATTGTATTATTTTTGCAACTGTGAACATGGAAAATGCATTGGTTTTGCAGGGACCATTTGATACATTTTGAGGTAATGATTGGAAAGAACTGTGATTTCACAGATTGTTCAAATTTCGTACAACTTTCTGATCTGTTTCTGACATCTGATCCACTGCATGTATTTAAAAAAAATGCTGAATGGAAGCATATAGTGCTAAATGGGAACTTTTTTTAACAAAAGTATTTTCATAATTTTCCATTCAGCTCTGCCGTCACTCTAAATTTTTTAATATTTCAATGGAAAAGTTTAAATAGGGAACAGGTCAAAGTAAATGTACCCTGATTAAATCTTAAAAACAATTTAAATCAGTTAAATTGACACCTTGGATTTTGCTGAAAAACTAAACAAAATAATAACCTATTACTATTGTTGAGAAAAAGAAGTTCAGATTGAACAATTAAACTTTGTTTTCTTTGTTTTAAATTAGTGTCCTTTCTCAACCATAAATTTATTTTTGCCTCTTCTAAGTATGCATATTATAGATTTATATTTGAGCTTCGGATGAAATAGGCTTGCATAAAATTCTCATTTTTTTCTTTCACCATTAAAAAGAATGGATGCAGCTCTTAAAATATTGATGCATTCTACTGAAAGCACAGAATCCAGAACACAAGAAGGAATTATTCCACTCTTTTTTGCTCTGATCAGGCCCAACTTGGAATATTGTATCTAATCCTAGTCACCATAGTTCAAAAATGATGTCTTGTAATTAATTCAGGGGAGAGCTACCAAGATGAGGAATGGTTTAAAAACCAATCTCAATGTGAAACAATTAAAATAAATTGCCATTTAGCCTATAGAAAACAAAGAGAAAAAAGAATGGGAAATAATGATAGCACTTTTCAAACACCTGAAAGGCTGCCACATGCCACAAAAGAAGTAGCCTTATTTTCCTTTTTCCAGAAAATGAGACTAGAACCACTGAAATAAAATTATGTGGAAGTTGGTTGAAGTTAGATGTTAGAAAATAATTCCTGATAATATGGGTCTCAGCTGTGGAACAGACTGCTACAGTGATGAGTTCTTCATTGTAAGTTTTCAAACATTCAGAGATGCTGTAGTGAATCCTGCCCTGAATAAGGGTTTCAACTAAATAGGGGGTGTCAAACTCGTGGTGTCACATTGTCGACACATGATGTATCTTGACTTTTTTCCCCTTCGATAAACTGGGGGTGGGCGTGGCCAGTGTGTGACACATCCGGGCCTCAGGCCACGAGTTTGATACCCCTGAATTAGATGATCTGCATTTTATCTCCTAATTCTATAATTCTGTGAGATGCAGATTAAAGCTTGACATTTCTCAGAACAATGGTATTATACCTATAGATTTGTTGTAAAGCATGAAGGGTGTTCTCAGTGATGATCAAGCCAGAACATAATGTTTTTATTCTAGCTAAGGATAGATATTCTTTTAACTTTTTTTTCCTTTTATTTAGGAGTTTGGTGTAGTGGTTTTTTTTATAATAGTTTATAACCATTTTAATAGTGATTATTTTATAGTGATATAATGGTTATTTGGTAGTTTGATGTAGTAGTTATGGTACTTGTATAGAAACTGAGACTGTGAGTTCTAGTCCCACTTCAGGCATGAAAGCCAACTAGAAGACTTTTGGCCAGCCGTTTTCTCCCCCTCACCAGTTGTTGTTGTTGTTGTTATTCCAACTTTTATTATTTTATCCAAGTGTAAAATATAAAGGAAAATAGAAATAAGAGATTAGGAAAGAAAAAAAGAAAGGAGGAAAAGAAAATATGGTGTACAAGGGAAAAAAGAAAAAAGCATTGACTGCCAACTCTTTTTAGCACAGTACAACATAACAGCATTACAGCCTCAACGTTTTACTTTTACACATTAGTATATACTAGTCATTTCTATAACAACAAATCTATCTAATTGGCAAAACCAAAGTCAAAAAAAGTTTTCTCTTTGAATAAAGCAATCAGTTTAACCATTTCTGCTTTTTCTTCCTTGCTGTGGAAATTTTATATATATAATATATAATGTATATAATATATAATTATATATATAATATATAATATATATTTCTGTTTGTACTTAATAATCTTTATAAACTATCACTAATTATATTAACGAAATTCACTGTATTTTTTTCAAATTATTTAACCTTAAAGGGGAAAATACTTTTTTTCATCAATTTTAAAACACTAAACTTTTCTTTAATTACATTTCCAAAATCAAAAAGTTCTAATATATCTTTTTAACTTCCTCTTTTAAAGTTCACTTTTGCTCAGACCAATAAAGGTCCAACTATCTCTAATTAACTCATTAAATTTAAATAATTCTGTCCAAGTTATCCCCATAAAATAACATTCTTCTTAATTACATCCTTTTTAAAACTCTAAACTTTCCTTTAAGCTACGACATCTTTTTCTTTAACTTTATATTAACATACATAATTTCAAAGACACTTTCACTAATATTTTAAAAGCTTTAAGAATTACTTAAATATTATATATGAAGGAAGAAAAATGCATTTTCATACCCACTTTACATTAAAACCTTCTTTCAATTACAAATACTAAATTGATGAAAAAAAACTTAACTAATGCCAATTGACTCATTAAGTCAATCATTGCAACCTATCTTCATAACATTAAACTTTTTTTTCTGTGGAATATTTATAAAGTAGTTATAAACTCTTTTTCTCAAGAATTTCTCAACTTTGTTCATGAAGAAAATGTCCCATACTTGTCCTTTTGAAAGTTACAGATTTTCTTGGAACTTTTCTTTCAATTGTAGTGGGGGATTTATATTTAAACCAACATAATAAAGATTATCAGCTATTTATGAAATTGTCTCAGTGGTTTGGTAACTTTCTACACATATTTGGATCTCTGAAGTAGTTTGAGTAGTTTTTTTTTAAACATAGTAGCTATATTCACTGCCTTGAGTTATCTGGATTTATGGTTGCTCCAAAACAATTTTGTCCATAAGAAAAATTCTCAAAATATTATCAAAATAATTTGATAGAATCTGGGTTTATGAGTAAAGGAACCAGGATGGCCCAATAGTGAGACAAAATATTGAAACTGTATTATTTATATTGAATTCAATATACAGAATATATATCAAAATTTAGTATATCAAAATTTTATTCTAATTATCTCATAGAACCTAGATTTGACAACCTTCTGACATTTCTGCATTATTAACTAAAATTTAGTATGTTGGTTTTTAAATCAAACCATGCTTCATCATTTTCTGAAATTTTTCATTTACTGTAATATATCTTATTTCACTTATTTACATGACAATGTAACCACTAACAACCCATTCTTGCCTTCTCATTTTGAAATGTTTATGAATGCTTTTTATTATTATTTTATTTATTTTATTATTATTTTATTTTATTCCCTCATCTATAAGGAAAAAGGCATCAGATTTGAGAAAAGAAGGGACAAAAAGACAAAAAAAAGATGTATAAAAGGGGGAAATAATTACAAGATGACTATTTTAATTTTATTTGAAAATAACTTGTACTTTGTTCTCTCTACTCCATAAGATGAGTATCTCCAGACAGGAATTAAACAAGAATTTAATAGAACACAAAACAATTAATTTTAAATATATTTATAATGTTAAATGATGCAATCGAGAAGCAGGGCAAAAGAAGAAAGGAACAAAATGCTTCCAGCAACAGCACCTGATACGAGCTCCATCTGGGGAATCTGATATCTCTGTATATATGCCTGTCACTGTGGGTGGGTGTCTCTGTGAAAAAAAACCATCTTTATTGTAGAGCAACATAGTAAAATGAAAACATTTTGGTTAAGCTAATGGCAAAGGGCACTCTCAAAGCTCTTGATATGCTCATAATTGCTCAGTTACTTGCAAGGAAGGGGCTATCTACAGGCATGCTCTTTTCTAAGGCATGGATATTGAATATGAAATAATCTGTATTCTTCTTTCCCTTGTTCATAATGTACCTGTTTTCTTCTTTAGAAGACCATCAGTATCCTCTTTTCAAAGAAAGATGACTTTCCAAATGATTTAGACATTATTTATGCATTTAAAAAATCTTTTCTCTATGCAGATCCTTTTCTAAAAATCTCATTATGGAGTAGTAATATCAAGCTCTCTTCTGTTCTACAATGTTTTATGATGGACAGGAATCCTGTCTAAATCCTTTGGAAAGTCATCTCTATTCTTTCAGTAGCAGCAATCTCTATCTTTCTTCCTCTTTTCAGATGCAATGTTCACAATATTCTTCACTTATCCCTCTCAGAAATCACCCCCTATCACTTGTCACCATGATAAGACACCATAGGAAGACAAGGGAGCTAGAATAATGTTAGCAGTTTAAAAATAAACAATTTATTGGTATAAATTACCAATGGCTATCACACACTGAAAACCTTATTGAACATTCAAACATTCTTCTCCAAAAAGCAATGGGGCTTCCTTCATTTTTTTCCTTAAAAAAGTTTTACTTCTCATCCAAGAAGTTTCTTCAGTTTTCAGTTTGTCGGATAAGAAGCAAAACCTTTTCAAGGAAAACCACCCCAAGAAAATTCAGTTGTCTTTTGGAAAAGCACTTTGGAACAATGATGACCTGGATGATTGAGAATCTCCAGAGTTCTTAAGTCAAATGGCTACATGTGTATGTACTCCTTGTGCTAGTTTCATTTTCTTTACATTTTTCTTTTTCTTTGTTCATTTTTCTTTGTTTTGTACTTAATAAAAGCAAATTAAATAATATTTGTATTCATTATATAGCTATATGTATGTATGAGCAATGTATGAATCAATGAAACTGAAGGAAATATACCTTTCCTATCCTTATCAGTTACGTTGCATTCAAATTGTCCAATAATTTTTTCTGTTATCTCTTTTCTTGATCTTATCTATTATTTCCTGTTACCAAGAAAGATATTTCAACCCAAATCACATTTATAAAGAATACTGCCTTCATATCTGACTTTTCCATTCTCATCTTTCATTGGATCTTCAGTCTATAGGAAGCTCTTTCATACAGTAATGGCTCATAATAACCTAGATGATACAAATTCATGCTTTCTGCACATATGGATATATCCACAAGAATTACAGCTTTTATCTAAAAATGGCAGCTTTGTGCCCAGTTCTCATTCACTTTCTTTAAAATATAACTTGCCCCTCTATGTTGAGAGAAATGAAACTTTTTCAAGGAAAAAAATGAAGTAAGTCCAGTTGCTTTTTGGAGAAACATATTTGGATGTTCAACAAGGTTTTCAGTGAATGGTAGCCATAGGTAATTCCCATCCTCATGACGCAAGACTAGATGGTGATCTCTAGAAACAGTTGAATTTTATTTTATTTGGTAAGATATATCAGTAAGATTTGTACAGAATTCTGATGCTGGATGAAAAATTATAATTCTTTCATTACATCCTGAATAAACATGTGGCTGAATAGGAGAAAAAAAACCTACCAAGCTGTTATAAATGTGAACATATTGTCATGTCATTAGAGGCAATGAAGTTGATCAAGAGTAGGTTTCAGAAAAAGATAAATCTGCACAGCAACTAAGCTATCATCTGCTCAAGTATTATAAAGACAGAAGGGAAAATGGAGGAAGGAGATGGATATTCATCCATTATTCAGCTTTGACCACCAGTGTTCTGTAAAAAGGGACAAGCAGCAATCAAGTCAGAGCGTGGGTGGCTTTATAAAATTTGACTGAGCAGGTTATATTATCATTAAGGTTTATGTCTTGATTGAATTGGAAAAGGAGGAGAAGAAAGTGGGTTAAAAAGTAACTAATGGAGGCAAAATATGGTTATATTATAGTCAAGTACTGCTGGAGTGATGGCACCCAGTTAAGATAATTTAGAAAGGCTTCAAGGATAATTTATTTATTTACTTCCTAGTTTAAGCTCAGCAGAGTGATGTTATTTACCTTTTTCTAATGCACATATTTAGTATAGAGCCATTGTTCTCTGGATGAAAAATAGATTTAAAAAAAATCAGACTTGTCTAAATACAAGGATGAAGTATCATTCCCAGTCAAAATATAAATTAGGCTTTATTCACCAAAGTTAATTCACCAAAATTTTGATTTTTTGGATATTTTTTATTGGGAATTATTGGGATGCTTTTTCAGTATCCCAATAATTTGCTTCACAGATAGAAGAAGGATAGATTAATATTCTTCAATCTGAGAAGAATTTAGAGACTTAATGTTGATAGTACTAGTAACCTGCCAAATAGAAAATAAACAATCTGTGAGAATATGTTTGCTATGTTTTAGGGAATAATTAAAGCTTAAGGCACAAATCAGGCTGCTGCTATAAATATGCAAACCGCATGCTCAGATTTCTAGGCAGGTGTTGGCTGATTCAATTTTTGAAGTGATCAATTTATTGATAAGGTTTTCCTGGCTTTACAGGAATGATTGTATATGAAAACTTTTATGTATCTATAAAGATATTTTTTAAAATAAATGGAGCATGTTAAAATTGCCTTTTGGCCTTTGTTTATAATAACTGTCTCTAATCTATGGTATAGGATAGATAAAATAATATATATTGCAAGAAATGTCTTTCCATTGTAAGATAAACAAGGACAAATAAAGTCATGATGAATAATTTGTTTACTCCTGCTTTAACTGGGTATAGATCAGAGTTAGCAAATTTGCAGATACACTCATAACAAAGACTGATACATGGAGTTCTGTTTCTGATTTGTAACTAAATTTCTAACCTTTTTTATTGAAGCTAATGTAATTGTCATGTGTCCTGAAGAAAAACAAAATGAGCTGTAAAGCTTTGTTACACTGAAAAACAACACCATTAGTTTTATCCAGAATCTAGTAATGCTAGATGATTCTTTTGGGGGAAAAAATCACAATCTGTTAGGATTGTTTTATAAAGTAAATGTTTTGCTTTACATTTTCTTAGATAGCTTTCAATAGAAGGAAGAGGAGGATACTTTTCAGATCGATGAAGAAAAAACAACTCTGCTATCTCAAAGAGTCAATCCAAGGAGCACACACTTTTCTGCATATTTTATTCAGCATGTATAAATGATGAATAAATCAGATTTAACTAGAGCTCTCCATCTTGTGAGATATTTCCAGTGTGGGTCCTTTTTTTCCCTCTAGCTCTCAACCTTGTTGAGATGGTTAGTTTAATGTACATAAATATTCCTGGAAACTTAATTCATCAGTTCAGGATAATTTATTTTCTTGCTACATAGCAGAATATGGTGAAATGCCAACATGGAAAAGCAATTAAATTCTAAAAACACTGAAAAGTTTACATTAAAATTTTAGAATCATATTCAAGGATTCCAAGGGTGATAAGTTGTCAGGTATTTCCTTGCTATTTTCCCAATAATATAATGGGCTATAGATAATGCTGAATTATCTATTTTGTAGTTTGTTTTCTTGTTTTCTTACAATAATTTAGCAGTAAGAAACTGTATTTATCTCATAAACTGATAACTAATAAGTGCTCATATTCCAGAATAATAGAGTTATCTTATTAATCTAACATTATATGATAAAATAAAGTTGTTCCAATTATACACTACATTTTGTGTAAATTAATGGCTAAATAATATTAGTCATTTTACCAGCCACGCAATCTAATCAGATTGAATAAATTCAGTCTGAAAATACAAGTGTGTAAATGTAATCTTACATCTTGGAATACATAAAATTCTTACAAATTTAATAATCACATATGTAAATGTATTCTGGTTATGAGTAAAAGTTTGGAATACTGTGTTAACCTTACTCTGATTAAAATTGGATAGGGTTTATAGAGGACAGATGTGGAAAAATTATTCTAGGAAAGATTGCCAAAGAATAATAAATGATAGGAAAAAATATTGTAATCCAGTACGGTACTTTGCAGCATCTCACTTGAGTTCTCTTTCAAAAGATCTTTCTGAAGCTGGACCCAGAATCAGTCCCAAGCGTGGCATGATAAGGCTGGTTTCCTTGGGGCCCATTGGTTCCATGTTAATTGGTCCAATTTTATTTTGATGCAAAACCGATAAAAGATAAAACATCATATATCATTATGAAAATTGTTGTTAAACTAAAGGGTTTCTTTTTCAAGTCCTTCACAAGATTAAGGAGATTTGCAAATATGAACTCATATCTTCCTCAATCACTCAGTACTATTGTAGTGTACATGTAGTGCAGTGTAATGAATAAGGACCTGGATTGAAACCAGGCAGAACAGATACCATTAGCCACACTAGCTTACTTAATTACTTTTGGCCTATCACTCTTTCTCAGCTCAACTTATCCCTTAAGGTTGTAGTTGTTATTGGGAAATATAGGAAGAGGAAGCACTTGAATTCCTAAGTGAAAAGGCAGAATTTAAATCTAATAGTAATAGCCAAGGCAAATAGAATTCATAACATTGTAATATATCCTAGAAATTGAATGCTAAATAGCAATAGCACTTAGACTTACATACTGCTTTACAAGCCTCTCTAAGAAGGTTTACAGAGTCAGCATATCGCACCCCACAATCTGGGTCCTCATTTTACCCACCTCGGAAGGATGGAAGGCTGAGTCAACCTTGACCCTGGTGGGATTTTAACTACAAAATTGCAGCCAGCCAATAGTCAACACAAATGGCCTGAAGTACAGCACTCTAACTACTGTGCCACTGAGGCTCTTAAGAATAATTAGAAACAGGGAAAATGTCAAATGTTCTGGTATATTCTTATAATATCTTAAAGCATCCTTACATCCTGCAGAGAAGCATGTTTTGAGAAATCAAATAAAAAGTAGTAGACTTTTTTTGTGATGGTAGTGGTAGAAATTTTAATTCACCTCATAGAATGAAAGCACGACAATGAAAGATGTGTCTATATCTGTGTACAAACACACATATAATTTCACTGAAAGTTCTAAACACAATTTTTTTTTTGCAAATTTTGTTATAATTACTAATTTGTAAATGTATAGAACTTTAGAAGATATACATTTTGACAGAGCAAGAAAGATATCTGACAAAGAAATGCCTTGAGTTCAAATCTTGCAGGAATAATTGTTATTGTACGTACATTGGGACATATTTTTGAATAAATATAGGATTTATTCAAGCACAATATATTTTGAAATGTATATTAATGTTTGAATTGCTCAGATCATACATAAATATGGAAACAAAACAATTGATGTATGAGTGAAAATATGAAAGAATAAATACAGGATGATCCACTATGTAGAATTATCTGTGCTATGTAATCCGGGTTTCCAGTTTTTAATAATGAGTGTCAAATATAACTTAACCAAAGATTACTGAACAAAATATAGCAAAATTGTAATAATGGATATTGTGTTGCACTACAACTGAGAGCTCAGGTTCAAGTCTTTTTCATTTGTGAAAGTTGGATGAGATTAGCCAGTTAGTATGTTTATGCTTAATCTGTTGTGTTATTACATTATTATTTCAGTCCCCTTCATATTGTTGCAAGATAAAATTGAAGGAATGAATCCTAATTTTGGAAAGTTTAAGAAAAAAATTAACAAAAATTCATTTATTTTTATTTTTCCTTTCTTTAAAGAATAATAAATGAATGAATTGCTGAAAATTACATGATAGTCTTCTGTGTTTAAACATGTTTTTAACACTTTTCTTGCCTACTTTTTTTTTCAGATAACTATTTTTCTGCTTTCCAACTTAAACAATTTTTCCTACTCCTTATTAATGTTTAAAACAGCTTGTAAAATCACAAAAATCTAAGTCATGATGTCTATGGAATTTATTTGAATCGGTATTTATACATACTAAATAATAAATTAATGCTTGATGTTAATTAATGTTAATTAATAATTAATTAATAAATTAATGTTTGTTAATAAATCAAAAGGTGTATTTGTTTTCTGGAAAAAGTCATTCATCTTTCTTCTTCAATTTTAATAATTATATAGGAAAGCAGCTATATAATTGTTCAACTGACATTCAAAATACATCATTGTTGTCAGCAAGCAAATGAAATCGCAATTCAAAAGAATATGCACAATAACACAATTGGATATTTAGCATTCTGGAATTTCCCATTTTCCAAGCTATCATATATTTATTTTTATTATCCTAAATGAATTTTGAAAGCACAGTTTGTCTTTTGCAGAGGTTATATCTAATCCTACAGTTGTATATTCTGTAATTCCAACAAGACTTATAATATATTCCTAAACACCAGTACTTGCTTTCAAAAAATGTTTTCAAAAGAAGAGCACTGATCTTTCCTGTTCTTTCATTTTGCACAGTCTATCAACGTGTTTTAAATACGCAAAGCCAAAAGACATACATAGTAAGTCCTAAAAAAGCTAGAATAGGCACACCATTACATCCTAGATCTGAAAAAAGCTCAGCTCTTTCAAACACTCATTCCTTCTTATTGTGTACAGAAAGGCAATAAAGGAAAGAAAAGGAAGGATATATAACCACAATATAATAGAATCCTTCCTCTACATTGGAATATGTGCCCTATCTAATTCTATACAGTTAGGTTTTCTTGCAATTTTCTCCAATTTTATAAAATACCCCCCAAAATATTCCTCTCCTCAAAGAGAGCATATAGATTTGTTTAGAAAGGCTTCTAATACATGTAAAAAAGGTCCATGCCACCCAATTAGCATGAACAATCATAAAATTAGGGAGAAATGATAGAACAGTAGAACTGCTAATTTGCATATTTTCATTTTCTATTTTTATTTATCATCTTTTTTTTTTCATTCTAACCTGGCTCTATAAATTGTTGTGTTATCTGTTGTAGTAGTGGAACCATTCAGACTCTTTTCTGAGAGAAAGGAATTGAATATTTTTGTTTCTACAGATGTGCCTTATTGAGATATCTCTTAGGATCTAGGGAGGGAAGGGGGAAAAGGAAGTCTTAATTGCAAGACACAAATTATCATCTAGCAAATAAGCTACACCCATGGGCTTCAGAACAGTTTTTATAGGTTTTTGCTATAATTTGTAAGTGCCAAAGGATCATCAATCTTATAAAATAAGGAACTCGTGGATTACTTTTGTAATCTACTTTACCCCTAGTCTTTGTAATGTATGAGTGGGCATTAATAAACATTAGGTTTTTACTTGCTTTTAATGCAAACATTTGCATGAAAATTTGATATTTTTACAGAATTGTTTTATGATAAGTAGTACCTTGCATCTCTGAAAACAAAAGAATGTTTAATATAGATGTTCATATATGCTTCCTCCTGCTACCTGAAGTTAATCACTGAAGCAGGGGCCTTCAATATACAATGAAATGATTAAAAGACAAAGTTAAAAAGATTGCCATCTTTGCAATTAATTGCATTTGTTTAGGAGGTTATACACAAAATGGTTCCAAATATACAGCTATTCACCAAGCTTGTCATGCCAGTTACTCTGAGTAATTCTTACCAATC
The DNA here is from genome assembly GCF_900518735.1 of Pseudonaja textilis. The sequence goes on along the minus strand of NW_020769349.1, from coordinate 8,437,592 downwards.
TATCCCCTTCCAAAAAAAATCACTTGTCAACAGGGCAAATCAAGTGAAGATTTTTTTTTGACTTTCTGAAACAATTATCCTTCTTTGATAAAAAGAAAACAATTTCTCATGTTGCCTAGGAAACAGAACACATTGTTCCTATCAGAAACAAAGCACAGAAATTAGTCTAACCCAGTTATTCCTTTTTACAAATGCAACAGCCTCCTTTTGGTTAGACAAAAAAAAACCCCAACAACTTGCATCTTTTCTGTGCATAGGGTAGTGGCACCTCTAATCTCAGGTGGACTCCTAAATAAGCCTTTAAGTCAAAAGGAGAAAGGCTTTGGTCAGTGGTGGAATTCAAATTATTTACTACCGGTTCTGTGGGCGTGGCTTATTTGGTGGGTGTGGCTTGGTGGTCATGTGACTGGGCAGACATGGCTTGGTGGTCATGTGACTGGCTGGGCATGGCTTGGTGGTCATGTGACTGAGTGGGTGTGGCCAACTTAATGTCACTCACGTCAAGGGCTGCCTCACTTGGCCGCTCCCTTCCCAGTCATTCCTTGTCACACCCAGCCTCAACTTATCTATAGTTCTGTAAAAATGTTGTTCACCTTTTTTTGACTTTATTATCTACATTCTATAGATGTATTTTCCTGGACCACTGAAAGGAGGAAATGGCTCACATGCTTTGCCCAAGAGTGTGATAGGCAACAGGCTTTTAAGGGGCTGCCAGAAAGAAGGTGGGGCAATGTATTTCTCAAAGCACCAGAAGGCAAACAAGAAGCAATGGATGGAAACTGAACAAAGAGAGAAGCAATTTAGAACTAAGTAGAAACTTCCTGACAGTAAGAACAATTAACCAGTGGACCTGCTTGTTCCCAGAAGTTCTGGGTGCTCAATCACTGGGAATTTTTAATTTTAATTAATCTCTGAAATGGTATAGGGTTCTCCCTAATGTCCCTTCTAAGTGTTATTCTGACATCTTTTCCAGGACCTCTACTCAGAGTTTGGCATCCTCAGTTTTCTTGCCTGAGCAGGGGCTTGGACTAGAAGACCTCCAAAGTCCCCTTAAACACACATGTATTTAGGCTCTGGACTATAGACATTGAATGCAGGTAAACCCTGAAAAATATGTGGTAGCCCTGGGTACAAGAAAGGCAGTAGAATCACTCTAGGTGTAGGGACAATGTAAAATATTAACACATGATAAATAATGGAACAGTTAAAAATAATAGCACAGTTTTCTCTGTCTATCTCTCTCCCTTCCTATTTCTTTTTCTTTCTTTTTCATTGTCTCTTTCTGTCTTTCCCTTCCTTCCTTCCTTCCTTCCTTCCTTCCT
>NW_020769349.1:8410968-8436170 GCF_900518735.1 Pseudonaja textilis | reverse complement strand
CTCACACACACACACACACACACACACACACACACACACACCCCTGTCAGCCTTCATTCCCTCTCACTCCAGCCACTTTACTCACAAGGGGAAATGAATCCAGCATTGGGGAAGTTTTGCAAGTTAACGAATGCGCATTTGCACAGCTCATTCAAACTTTTTTGTGGCTGGATTTCCTCCCCCCACCCTCCAGCCTTTATTCCCTTTCATTCCAGACACTTTACTTACAAGGGAAGTGATACTTCTAGTGTCCATGAAGAATCCAGCCTTGGAGCAGTTTTGCAGGTTAACAGACTGCTGCTCCGCCCACAGTCATGTGTTTTCAAGTGGCTGCTTGAAAATGCATGGCTAGGGAGGAGGAGCAGTTCTCCTTTAAACTGGGGCGAGCGAGCATCAGGCGGGTGGGGCAAGCGAGTGAGTGGAAACCAGGTGACTGGGTTGGGGGCGTGGCCATCCAGATGTTGCCACCGGTTTGGTGACCCATGCCAAATTCTTGCTACCAGTTCACCTGAATAGAGGTGAACCAGCTGAATACCACCTCTGGCTTTGGTATGCTCAAGTATAAGTAGATCATGTGTCATACAGCTGTGCACATAGATTGGATAGAAGAATTACTATACTGTATAGCTCATCTGTTCTACTGTCCCATTTAGTGAAATAAAATTTGCTCTGACAGATTTATATCCTGATCCTGATTGGAATATCTTGATACAAAATTGCTAATCCATTTATTTCCGTTGGTCACAAAAATTGGTCTAGGAAGTACTACACAATGAAATAACTCTCTGAGACAGTCCCATATTGCAGTGAGTGTGTAAAGTGCTCTTAGATCTTTCTAGGAAACATTTATCCACAAAATTCATTAATCAAATTCCCAAAAGTGCAGTAGAATAATTTATGGAAACAGCATTTTTAACAACCTGCCCAGGCAAACTCCAGTACTCTTGGAGTTAACATCAAATGAGAACTGAAATTTGTAATACTGTTTCGGTTTTCCTGGAAATGATTTTTAACAAGATGGATCAGAGTAGGAAGTAAAGCAAGATTGAGGAAGGTTAACTTATCATTATTGTTTTCAAATGACTAAACAAAGTCAGATCAGAAAAAAATGTCAATTTTGTTCTTTAGTGTAATTCTAAATATGTTCATATATGAAGCTAGTCAGCTGTTTTCTATAGTGAGTGTGGGAAGGCTGCATAGCCAAATTTCAATTCTCGCTTTTATTAATACTTTTTTTTTCATAGTTACTGAATCAGAACCACAGACCTGTTTCTTTTAATTTCTCTTTTGTTCAAAACACTCAGAAATCAGGCAACAGTTATTTTTTTCCTTCAGTTTCTGAGGCTCTATTTAATGACATGTGCAATACATATATTTTTGTTTGCTTTTCATAAACAGGATTTAAATACCATGGAACACAACTGAGAACAAACTTTAATAGCTATATGGATTGACTAGAGCAGGGGTGTCAAACTTGCATCATCACATTATCGTCATGTGACATATCACAACTTTTTTCCCTTCCCTAAACCAGGCATGGGCGTGGCCAACATGTGACACATTCTGCCCACGTGAGTTTGACACCCCTGAACTAGAGTTGCTTCATTGGATCAGCTTTAATTAGCTGGATAAGTTAGAAGATACATTCATATTCCTTTTTTTAGTTTTCAGTTACTGATAATAAAAAATAAAATACTGACTATAAGATCATTTGTATTGAGAAATTAAGGTAATTAAGCCCTAAATATCTAGTTTAGTGGCTAAGCCTAGCACCCCAGTGATTGAAGAGACTTGTTTCCTAATTATGTTAGCAATTATGGATGTTGTATTTCTTTGGCTGCTGTGTATTTTAATTTTTGTATTTCTTGTACTTTTTTAAAAATTTGATATCATATGCCATTCAGTCACTTATGGATGGCTACATAAACTGATTAAAGAAATAGATTTTAAAAAGCCAAATCCTTTCTCAGTCAACTTTATTTTTCCTTATGCAATTTCATAGCTTTGCAAAAGAGGACATGTGTTGATCTGAATTTGAATTACAGATCACATTCAGAGGTGGTATTCAGCAGGTTCTGACCAGTTCTGGAGAACTGGTAGCAGAAATTTTGAATAGTTTGGAGAACTGGCAAATTCCACCTCTGACAGGAGATTTTACAGTATCCTTCCCCTGCCATGCCCATCAAGTCATGCCCACAGAACCCATAGTAATTTTTTTTGAATCCCACCACTGATCACATTGCCCATTCATTTTGGAATCTGACTTTACAAAACTCTTCTACTATGACCTCCAAATTATAATGAACTATTGTAACTTCACAACTCTGTATAACTTTTGTGTTTGTGATGTGCCATAAACATTTGTAAGTGGTGTTTTTTTAAAAGCACTTAAATATTTCTTTAAAGGAACCCAATTTATAGCACACTAAGAAATAAAACTTACTGGCCCAAGATTATATTTTCCCCTCTCCCATTCCACTCATGCTTTTAAATCACTGGTGCTATTTTAGAGTTGGAAAGGTATAGAATTCCTGAGAGCTTTTCTATGTAGCTGTGTTTTTAAACCATTTTGTCTACTTAAGCAAAGAGGAAAATGGCAATTGAAAAATAAGGGCATGAATTCCTTCAGAATGAAGCCTTTTAACTCAAATGGGATTTTTAGAAGCTGAGTAGTAAATACAGAAAACAAATGTAGAAGCAAAATGTTATTAAAAGACAAAAATGCAAACAAGCAGCTTTCTACCACTTACTAAATTTAGAAATTTCTTCTCTTATTTTAAATCTCCTGAATCTTTTGAAACTAAAGATACTAGAACTGAACATGAATTTATCTGAATGTATCAAGTGCCCCATTAACTCAAGCCCTATTGTGATAACAACTGCCCTGGTGATATAAAAGGAATACATGGGGGAAAATTACACCAATTGGCCTCTTCCTTATTGATTTGGTCCCCTGAAAAAGCTGGAATTATCTTTCAGTGCAAGGTATCCATCTGTAGGCATACATTCATGCTCAGATACATGCAGACATAAGTATTAACATTGTAGAAAGTTAACATCCACCCCTCTCCTAGAAGAATGAAATATTTTGGGAAATATTAAAAAGCAGAATATTATATTTCCCTAAAGGGAGAAATGGAGAGCGAAAGCAGCCCCCACCTTCCTTAATAGCCCAAAGCAGATGTCAGCACTTAAGAGATAAAGAGATAGATAGCTTTATTCATAAACAAATACCCTCACCCAAGAACCAACAAAGGTAGAATTAGCCCTCAGCCACAATAGGAATTTCCCAATGCCCCTTCATTGCATTACCCTCAGAAACTTCAACCAAACCTGGGAGCTCATCAACCTATAGAGGCAGCTATGATCCCTACATAACTCTTATATGGCCCCATGGGAGTCCGATAACAGCCAATAGAATACATGTTCTTGCATAGGAATAGGAAGCTCAAGTGCAAAGCCTAAGAGAAGGTATTTAAAAAACCTCACTCTCAACTCCATTTGGTCAGCTGCACCAAAACCATGTGCTTGGTGGTTCTGTTCATAATTAAACCCTCGTTCCAATCAGCCTCCATGTTTCCAGTGTCTTTCTCCTGGCTTGGAACTGAACCAGATGTATATTTCTTCCAACCATATCAATTTGTGATCAAACTCAAAGGAACAGATACAATACTGAAGCAATATTTTCCAGTTATGTAAAGTTACACTATATCTATGTGTCTGTCTGTCTGTCTGTCTGTCTGTCTGTCTATCTATTATCTATCTATCTATCTATCTATCTATCTATCTATCTATCTATCTATCTATCTATCATCTATCTATCATAGTATTAAATATACTAATGTATTCATTACAACTATTTCTTAACATATTTATTATTCTGTGTAAATGAAATTAAAATCAAATATATAATTCATTTAAAATTTGATAAAGTCACAGCTCTACAGTTCACTTCTAAAGATGAGTTTCTTCAAAAACTGCAACATTTTCCTTTTGAAAACATTTGAACGAAAATCTTGCTTCTGGATTTTTTCCCACTTGCTTTTTAGCTCTATTCTCTTTCTTTTGAATGACTGATAGCTAGCTTTCTTTTTGTGAAGTAGCAGTGAGTGTTCTTTCCATTTATTATTATTTCTTTATTAGACATCTTTTACCACTTTGTATCATCCCTGGCTGAATATCTCTTCTGAAAAGATTCACAGACAAAATTATGTCATGATGTCTTACTGAGAGTTTGACTGAAGAATAGGAAGCTATGTAGGGAACGGTGGCTGTCAGACACATATATACTTCTGCCACCTTATGAAGATTTCTTCATCCTATTGATGTTAGATGTGAACAATCAGAGCACAGCTGTAGAGAAGCTACTTTATTGCTCACTTGTGCCACTTGGAAGATTACATAAGTTTCAACAACATTCAAGGGGGCATTTGGATTTTGTGTCTACAAAATAATGTCAGACTGATTGTCTACTTGACTCCTCCTCCTGACTGGAACAGTTTCTCTCCAATAATTCATAGAATTTCATTTAAATGTTCTTCTTTAAGGAACAAGAAAAATTGAAAGCAATTTCCATTAAACTGAAGAATGTGGGACAATAGTCTGAATAGGTTCTTTTCATTTTTATCATTATCTTCAAGTACACGTTGTACCTTAGCCCTATCTACAGTCTTAATTATTGAATGAATACACACAGGCATTATCTCTCATCTCCCTTGTTAAGCTAAAAAACTTAAAACTTCTCCAGAAAGATTTGCTGGCCAATTTCTTTTTTTCCCCGCAGCAAGCTAAGAGGTTACATGATCTAGTGGCTGAGAAGAGGGAAGTCTGAATGTCAATAAATCAGAGTGCTGTATGATCACCATGGCAACTTGAGCTGAAAGAGTCTCTTACAACTGGTGAGTAGGGAAAATGTAAATAGTGAGCAGGTTGCTTTCCTGACTGTTTAACATTGCATCTACAATTGTTTATAATTTCAAACCAGGAATGTTAAAAGGCTCCTTAACAGGGGTGGGATTCTACCAGTTCGCACCTATTCACAGAACTGATTGTTAACATTCTAAGCAGTTCAGAGAACCTGTTGTTAGAAGAAATTACTGGCCTAATCCTGTAAGGAAGGCAGGAAGGAAACATTCTGGCGTTGCTTACAGAAACTGCCTCTCCGTTAACCCTTATTACATTCTTGGCAGGACTAGACTTCCTGTCTCAGGAACTTTTCTGGAATTTTTTTCCCCCTCCTTTGCTGGTACTTTGCTTGTGTGGAGTGACCATTTAAAGTTACAATGGCACTGAAAAAAGTGACTTATGACTATTCTTTGCACTTACAACTGTTGCAGCATCCCCACTGTCATGAGAGGCTAGGCGAGGAGATGTGTGCCTCAATGTAATATTGAGTTGGCCATACCCAGCCAATAGCATGACCACCAAGCCATATCCATCCAGTCACATGACCACCAAGCCACGGCCACCAACTAAGCCATGGTCACAGAACCGGTTGTTAAAATTTTTAAATCCCACCCCTGGTCCTTAAGAATCAGTGAAAACTTCCTAGCTGTCTTCACTATTCATTCCTGGATGTAGATTCTAAACTCTCTCAAATCCTGAGTATGGTTTGAAGGCACAGCTCTTCAACCTGGATTTCTACAAGAATGCAGCAACATGAAAAATTCTAATGTTCATAAATTTTCTTTTCTGTCATGTTTTGGAGAAAATTATTTCATTATGTTACATATGCATATTCATATACATACATGCATACATGCATACATGCATGTATTCCCCTTTCCCTTTACTCTTTTATAAGATCAAAGATTTTTGCAATCAAGAATAAGCAATCAAGAATTTCACATATAGCTGTGAAATGATTGACAGTCTACCTATCTGGGTGATCATTAAATAACAAAAAAGAAATTGAGTCTCTAGCAGATTTTTTTTCAGGTATGAAGTTAGTTTTGACACTGATATGTATTGCCATGAGTTTCCCTTTTCTTCTGTGGAAGGAATTTGTAACTTCCAGTGAGAAGCATAAGAAACCCAGCAGCTATTTCCAAACATAGCAGGCTGAAAAGAAAAATCCACATTTGAAATCTGTTTTTTTCCACTATGAACCCTTATTTCCCAATATTGTCAGTCCTTCATACATTGCCACCAAACATGAGAAAATGATCCACAATTTATTATATTTCTTTATAAGATGATGTACTTATTTTTGCAATCAATACTGGAATAACATGCCATTATAGAATCACATCCACCAATTTTCTCTAACTCTCCTATTGATCACATTGTCACATATCAATTGTTCTAATTCAAATATGCATCCATTTATTCATACCCTTTGCCTTGTTCAGGTTCTGAATTTTACCTCAAGAGCAATTTGCAAAAAGAGCTTAATGAATTGTCTAAATTTTGTATGATTTTTTAAAAACTCACATTACAATTTCTTTCCATAATTCCTTTTGTGGTTGTAGTAGTATTAGTAAGTATACCCAATCCATTTTGTGAACTTCATAGAACTAGAAAATGGGTAGCTGACAACTTCAAGTTGAATTTGTTTGCTTTGTAGTGCAACAACATTGCTTCATATCTAACAATAGCCTGGACAATAGCAAATCTTTGTAACGTGGAATACGCCCCTCATCTTTTATATGTAACATTGTCATGTCTAAAAGGGGTTTTGATAACTAGCATGATGATGTACTCAAGGATAAAGATAATAAACTCATTCTGGCCTGCCTATGTTTAAAAAATATGAAAAATTTCACTGTTGCAGTAACATATAACAATAATTAACATGATACCTGTGTCCTTGATGAGCTCTTAGTTTTGTTTGAAATTTCTCTTCTCCAAACATGCTGCTTCCATGACTTAGCTCCCTCACCTATACAAGAAGGTATCAATTTGTCTATACTCCTTAAAACGTGATGTAATTCCTTAAAAAGTGATGCAATTTATATAAGATCACTACCTGATTCCAAACTCTAGATTTTGCTTGCCAGGAATCCAGTGATCGCTGCATTCCTTTTCTGTATCTTAATACAGATTTCTGGATTTCTGGTGGCTGGTGATTTCTGGTGTCTAGGCAAACTTTGAAGGTTGGAAGGGTAATTTGGCTACAAGTTGTGTAGCTCCAAAAACTGAGTGCTGGCAAAGCCCCTTGTTTTCTGAAAATAAAGTTTTCTTCCTCAGATAATTTCTTGAGCCTGGTTCTTATTGATTTGATATACTTATAACAAAGTACACTAATGTATACTTTCTATTATAACTTCTAAAAGTCCACTGTGTGGGGAATTCTAAATGCAGTTTCATCTGCTTATAGTTTTAATTTATACTCTTGCTTTGTTAGTCTAGTTCCGTGATGACAAAACCTATGACACATGTGCTGGAAATGGCACACAGAGCCATCTCTCTGGGCATGCCAGCTGTTGCCCATTGCTCTTCCGGTTTCCGACATGAGCACCGACCATGTGTGCTTGCATGCCAGAAACTGGAAGACCAGGTGCAGTGCCGGGGAGCTGCTCTTCCTGTTTCCGGTGCTTCCCTGCGCGCATGCTCCTTCTTTTGACACTCGGTGCTAAAAAGGTTCACTAACACTGGTCTAGTTTCTAAGATTTTATTTGCTTCTCACGTATCCTTTGCTAGTGGTTTTAAAGCTAAAACTGAAGGAGCAGAAAGAGGACAATGTCATTTGGTTTGCATTATAATACTCTTTTATGATAAAATTCTATTTAAAATTCTGTTGGCTTTGTGTTCTTTAGAGATGCTTTGTATCCATGTAGCAAAGTTCATACCAACATTGTCTTCTCTTCTCCTCTTCTCCTCCTTCTCTTCTCTCCTTTTCTCTTCTCTTCTCCTCTCCTCTTTATTTACTGATTTACTGATTTACTTATCTATCTATCTATCTATCTATCTATCTATCTATCTATCTATCTATCTATCTATCTATCTATCTATCTATTTATTTATTTTTCAGAGTCTTCCAAGTTTCAAAGACTTCCCCTCTATCTAAGATAAACATTTGGAAATTTGTCTGATATATAACTTGTCTGAAATTGTAGCCAGGGCTTAGGTTTAGATTTTTTTTGGGGGGGTGGGCTTCCCAATTTCTCACTTAAAGTGTTTTGAGAGGATTTAAAAGAGGTCAAGAATTTCATGATTTGTATTTGACAATGCAACTCCATTCCTTCACTCTCTCTAAACTGTATATACTCACCTACTCTAACATGCTCCAGGAGGTCAGAGACACACATAAGAAACGTTGGATTGTTGGGCATCTTCATATGGCCTGTGACATGGCCTGTGGATAGCCCATTTCGGGCTTAGGACTATAAGTTAAAAAACAAATTGATCTTCAAAGTCTAATGATAACAAGTACAACAATGGTCATGTATAGTGGCAGGATTCAAATTTTTAATACAGATTCTGTGGACGTGGCTTGGTGGGCATGACAGGGGAAGGATACTGTAAATTATCCAGTCAGGGGTGACATTTGCTGGTTTTCTCCAAACTACTCAAAATTTCCGCTATCAGTTCTCCAGAACTGGTCAGAACCTGCTGAATACCACATCTGGTCATATAAAAATTTCAACAACTCTCAGGAGTATACGAATCACTAAAATACTATTTTAATAGTCAATAAAATTAAAATGTTAAATAGAATTGATTTTATTCAATAAACATATTTCTGCACATATGCAAAAATCCATTGCATTTCTTCTAATTTAAAAGCATTTAATCTGTTTTGATACATCCAATCAATTGTGCAATTTAATTTGAAGTTTCATTTAGAAGGGATGATTTAAACATGCTGCTTTCAAACTGAATCTTTTCACAAGTCTAAAAGATGCTCTGGACTAGTTGTCGATGTCCCATCTTTTTGTTATTTAATATTATCTTTCCTGAAGGAACAGTTTAAATGATAATTTAAATTTTACCCTGAAAACCATCATTTTGTGGGGAAGGCTGGGTTGAGAAAAAGACTGGGTCAAGGGTAAGGGTATCTCAAGTCTTAGTTTAGCATCTTAAGTACTACATCACACTATCTCTGCAATGGCTCACTCAGGTGCCAGCTGAGACAATGAGGAAGAGCTGGCTCTGGAGACATGTGACAGGGATCAGGTGGATGTGAAAGGCTTGGTGGTTGGTTTGGAGGTTCAAACTGTGCTATGAACTTTGAAAGAACTTTGAAAGAATCTAAGAGTGAGTGTATGACTGGCTGCACAGGCAGAAGGAGAGATGCAGCTGCAGCCAATGAGTGCAGATGAGTAGCCAGCCTTGCAGATTAGAGAAGGGGCTCATCTGTGACCTCTAGTCAGTAGTGAAGAGGATTTGCAGGTCCCATCTAAGGCCACACAGAGCCAAATGGAGGGAGATACAATGAAGTTCAATGAAGCTACTCACAAGGAGACAGTCTCACCCCTCCTAATAAGTTGCACCAGTCTGCACCTATTTAGTTCAGCATTTGGAGCCTGAAGTTTGTCGGAGAGAAACATTCATAATGTGTCCATCCATGAAAGCTCTTGACTCATATCTTACTCTTTGAGATCATGTTGCAGTTGTTGTGCAGTGAACCCATTGATGCCAAACCACCTGCATCGTGCCTTGAACCTGTTGGAGTCATGCTGCTGCTATCGCGCCTTGGACCCAGTCAAGCCATGTTGCCTTTGTGGAGTTTTGAACTCATTGGGACTGTGTAATTTTCATTGGGACTTGAGCCCAGTGATACCAAGTTGTCTTTGTCATATCTGGAACCTATTGGAGTCATGTTGGCCCTGTTGCACCTTGAATCTCTTAAAAGTGTGTTGCCTTGTCTTCCAAGAATTACAAGCATCGTGCGGCAATTGTGCGGTCAGTGCACAAAAGAGACTGTGACCTGATTTCCCTCAATGCCTTTGTTATATCTTTGATGTTTGAGAATGGACCTGAATGGACTGTTCACATAGAGTTGGGACCTGGGTAATGACTACAGGGTGGGTTGTATGAAATAAACATGCTTTCGCGTGCTGAATGTGTGTGTGGACTGAGAAAAGACAGTCTCTCAGGGGCTTCCCTGACAGAACAGAATGGAACAGAGTTCTGCATATGCATTAGATCCATTTCTTAAAAGATCAAAGTCTTGCATCTTAATTTACATGTAGACTGCAATGCATTTAACATTATTCTTAAAATTTCACAGAGTTTGGCACATTATATTTTATGAAAACATATTTGACAATAAAATATCCTTAAATCTGAGGAAAATATATATTACATGAATAAATGTTTTCAAATGTGTTTCCCCCCAAAACAGAATAATATAAAATAATGAACTATTTTATATGCACATATATAAAATCACTAACTCACCCATCCCCAACACCTCAAAATAGTAATGGAGGGTGTTAAAGAGCATGATAATAATACATTTATCAAAGAGGGATGCCAGAAAACAGGGATTGAAAACATAACTGAATGTTCTAAGGGAAAGAATTATGGTTAGGGTAGTAAAGTAAATTTTCCACACACTTGAATCACAAGTACTTGCTGAAATTTATAGTCTTCTGTTTATTACTAAACACACCTAAGGATGGTCTCACATAAAGCAGAGCAGGGTCTAACATTTTTATTGTTATTCTCTATTGTGTTTAGCATTTTAAAGCACATTGAGTACCATATAGAAATCTACAAGCAATTTTCATCAGTGATATTTGAAAAAAATAAAACATATGATAATTATTTAAAATACTGTAACATTTCATAGTAATTGAGCAACAGAAATTTCCCCACAGATTGTTTTTTCCAAGATGTATGTACCATAGATATTGTGATGTATCACAAGCATTGCAGAAAAATAATACTGAAAATATTTCTAATTGTCTGATGTCTTGTACTGTATTTACGATATCTACACTTTAAATTTTTGGCAGTGTAGAATTATAAAAATTGGTAACTCTCTAATTTTCTCTATACTGTAGCTGATTTTTAGAATATCTTAGAAATAAAAGTATAAATAAATTTTGCCTCTCTTTCTTTTTTAGACCACACAGAATTTTTTAACATTTCTGCTGTGTCAATTGTGAATACATACCTATTTTTATCCCTCCCATGTTATTTAGCTATTATCTACTAGTGGAAATCAATACAGATTGTTCTTTCTATAAAAAGAAATACTTTAACTTATTCTTCAAAGCAAAAAAAAAAATCTGGAAAAGTGACAAAAATGACCATTAAACCATGGCTATAATAGTTAACTCCAATGTGTAACTGCTGTTATAAAAATATTAATGGCTGAAAATCTACTCCCATTGGCTTCATTCTGACCACCCACATCTAATATAGTTTATATGATAAGAAACTCCAAACATCAAGGAAGCAATGTGATAATGATGTAGTTCCTAAATTCCTATAATAATCCAATTATAGTCCATAATTGGACTATGTTAATTATGTCACATTACTTTTCTGAGTTTGAAATTTAGCTGTATAAAGCACGACTATGCCTGGAAACTGACAAGCTCCAATTGAATAGTTGAAGCTTTTGTGCTGCCTTCTCCCAGGTTTTCAAAAGAAGTAAACCTAAATTTCATACAGTATTCTTTTTCCTACAACAGTATCCCATTGAGCTTTTGTTTGAACTATGAAAATATATCATACAATCTGTACAATTTATGAATGTGGCACTCTATAGCTCCCCATTTTGAGTTATAGTGGGCACAATTGAAAAGAATATGGGATGGAGTGATAGCCATATACTTTTGTTAAATGAATAAATAAGTGTATATATAACTTATTACTCTGGGACTGAAAGTTGCCCTTGAAACTTTCTCCATGGAGGAAGAAAAAATTATGACATGTGTTGGTACTATATATTCTGCATAAGTAATCTGAAGAAATAGGACACTAATAAAGCAGATCAATAAGAGTAAATAATTTATGTTTGACTTTTACAGGTACAAAGTGACTACTTAGTAAATAGTTAATTTGAGTCCTGTTCCAACTTTCCCTCAATTAAGATTATTAGACTAGACTGTCACATTTACAGTATAGATATGGTTCTGTGGACAGTTTGAGCGGAGTAAGAGAATAAACAGGTGACATTTCAAGTTGTATGCCTAAGGGAAATAGAGACAGAAGAGTATGAAATATGAAGTAAACATTCTGCATCAAAGAAAGCAAGTATTTTGCATCATTAAATACTACAGAATTTGGGTAAGGTTCTATGGACTTCTTCATCTCTTTAGCCTGGCCATTTCTAAAGATGTATTAGCAAATTAATATAAGCAGAGCATAAAGTTGCTGACTGTGATGGTGTGAGTCACCTTGGGCCTCATCAGCATTGCTAAACATTGCCCATAACCTTTCCATTATCACTCCAGGCCTGCACAGCACCAAGACGCAACTGCTCCAATAATTTCAATTACTTTCCCTGACAAATTTTATGTTTCATGTATTTTACTGGCCTGATAATTATGATTTCTCTCATTTCTCGCTATTGAGCTTAATGGGTTCCAGCACGAGTGTGCAGTTTAAGAAATGAAGTTCCACTTGAATTCACAAGTTATTATCTACTTTCGTTAATGGAATTGGAAAAAAGAGAAAGAGTGGGAAATAGATAAAGGAGGGTAAGAAGGGTAAGGAAAAGGAAAAAAGTCACAATCATACATGGCCATGTAGCAGATGCACACCCAAATATAGTGAAATAAAAAAGATCCAATAAATATGTCAACAAAAGGATGGGAAAAAAGAAAGTAGAAAAGGAACAGAACCATAACTGTGATAAAGATAGGGTGAAAGGAAAAAAAAAGGGTGAAAGGAAAAAAGTATATGTAAGAAAGCAGAAAGGGGGAAAAAAAGAAAGAGAGAGAGAATAATGTAAAAGTATAAGAGCAGAAAAGCAGAACTGATAAGTTATATGTAATACATTTGTATTAGAGTCTTTCTGTATGTATTAAGTGTCTCTGTGTACATACCTATATGTATGTTCATGTATGTATATATATTCATAAATCCAGTTCACATTTATGAAAACACTGACTAATTTGTTTAGTTGAAGCATGGGAAAGCTGTGCTGAAAAGTTGACGTTATGCATTTGGAATAATTTCAGAATTCCTGAATCCTATTATTAAAATTTAAAATGGAAAGCCAACTTGAATAAAAGTTTAACTATGTGACCTATAGCTTTACTTAACATTACTTTCATATAATCACAACATTTTCTAACTCACATTGTAAGTCTTACACATAGACTATCATGTCAGGGGAGATGACAATGAGAATAAATTGGAACTGTTTTTTCTACTAAAGCAAAAACATTTGGAAGAATTATCAGCTTCACCAAGGCAAGAAATCTTTGCAGTGTCCTTTCATTAAAAGTATTCCTCCAATAGCTAGACTGTATAAGAATAAGTACCCCCAAAGAATTATGGAAGATTTTGTCCTTAGTCTCAAAACTAATTCAACAGGTATTGGCCAGCCAGAATCTCTTTCAGCTCTACTGAAAAAAAAAAAAAAGCCAAGCAAACAAACTTGATTACACCTATTGTGTGGGAGCATTAGCAATGCATTCAGTTAAATAAAAGAACCTAAACGTTTCTCTTAAGATTTATTATATTCAGTGAAATTGAAAATTCCTGATGTGTGAAATTTGATGAAAATAAGTAGAACAACCATATTTCAGTTTGTAAGCATATGTAAATACAACTGCATTACAGGTTGGGACACCATGGGTCTATTATATCATTTTCTCTAGCCATAGCCAATCATATCAAATAAAGAACACAAGAAGGACAACTGAGAAGAAGCTAAATTGTGTATAATATCTCAAATAGATAGCTATTGTAAATAAGCCAAATAGGCACAGGTTTCCTAATTAAGCAACACACATCAATGTGAATGTAATGTCATGCAGTCTTATATATGTGGAACAGATGTATATGTATGTCCAATTGGGAACTTGGGACAATAGGCAGAGTTTCATTTCTCAGTATATTTAAACTATGTCAGGAAAGATATCCGAAAAGTACAAAATATGTCTGCTATCTTTTTTTAGATAACATTAAAAAAATATTTAAGGACTATATTTTGTTGAAGCTGAAAGAAAAGGAGAATGACTACAGGAACAATCTTGGACAGAAAAAGATTTTTGTCTAATTGTCAGCTTGTTTAGAAGTAAACATTAAATGAATGCAGTAGGTTTTGCATTCAATATTTGAAAAAAAAAAGTACCAAAGTACTTTGGTCCCTAAGTACTAGAGATTGTGTTTCATTCATTCAAGTACCAGTTTTATTTCCTATTCTAATGTGGACCGAAGCCCTAATCTAGGAATTCAAAAAAGAAACTTGATTAGGGTTACGTACCAATTGTGCATCAACTTAGTTTTATCTTTTTTTCCCCTTCTGTTCCATAAAGAATTTCATTCACTCTAGGGGCAAAAAATTGGCATGGCACCTGGAGTCTCTGTGGTAGTACATGAAATTTTTTTTCATACATATTGTTTCCCATTATAGTTTCAACAAAGCTGTTGACAGTGACAAGATTCTGGTTGAAAGGCAGACACAGAGAAACATGCATATTTGGAATTAATAAATGCACAGATTTTGCTATGATAATATTAATGTTCCTAAATCTTTTCTCTGATACTATTGGTACTCTTTTTTTTAGTTTTAGTTTAGTTCCCTTAATTATTTATAATATTTCTAATATATGAAGTGTCAGTTGGATGGGAACACATTTAATTTATGGATCTGTTTATAAGATAATTATGCTTGCTGAAAATTCTGTCACAAATTGAACCTTACTCTACAAATCCAACTGCCATGTTACTAATCTGGAAAATTAACTAATTTATATCAAAATAATTTTCTTCAGTTCTTAAAAATGATGGTTGCATGACTACCAGATACAGCTAAACTGCATCCCCCCCACAACCCCCCCACAACAATTGAAAAGATTAATTCTAAGGAATATTACAGTTGCCAAGAGAGAAAGAGAGAGAGAGAGAGACTCAGTATTAAAAAATACATTTATGCCTTTTAACATATATGAATACACTTTTATATTTTTTTACACAACTTCCTTAATATAATTAGGGAGCTACAGTACTATATATTGTAAACTTTGGAGAAGCATGGAAAATTAATGACTAATTATATTATCAACTGTATAGATATTGTTTCTTATTGAAATATAAATTCAACAGAACTAAAAAAAAAAGGCTATAATCTGTCTCATGAACCTTATTTAGCCATAAGTATCATTTATTATAAACTACAAGTTGGGTTTCCATTGTATACCAAACCATCAAACATACTTTTTAAATTAAGTAACTAGGCACATGTAACCCAATGCATCACTCTTTATGTGAACCCAGTCTATTTTTCTTAATTCTAAGCATCACATCACTATAGAATTATATGCAAGTAGAACTAATTGTAAGTTACTAGATTCATAATATTTGTTCATTAGCTGTTGCTTCTTGATAGAAAACGCCAAAGCCTGTGGAATTTTACCTGCAAGATTACAAGTGTGAAGAGAAAAGGTGTGCTGTTTGACAAAGTGCTAAGATCTGCAGACCTGCTAACAATCCTTTTGCAGGTACGTACATTCAATGTCTAGAACAGTTTAAACATTGAATGCATATATCAGCAATTGGCAGCAAAAGCCCCCTCTTGATCTATTAATAGATTAATATTTATGAAGAAACTAAGTGCCTGAAGTGAATAGCCAGAAGCTTATTATGCCATGTGAACATTCTGGATAAGCTTGTTGTATTATTTAAGTATTTAATGCATTATCATATTAAAAAATAGCTGGGCAAAACATGGATGACAATATGTGTTCCATTGGTGACTATTTATTGAAAGAGCATATCTGCTTGAGCAAATAGTGTACACATTCTCAAAATTGCATTTTAGTTGCCCATTTGATTTACAGCAAAACAAACTTTTATCTTTCCCTGTGCAAAGATTATCTGGATAAGAAACAGTGTGAAATGGAACTGAAGAAATTTTTCAAAAATATTTTTTATGTAGCAAGAATATCCTTAACCTGTACTCCAAAGGCTAAAGATTTCTTTCATATAATGCGGATGAGTGTAATCCTTTCAAAAATATTAAAGTAAGTGAAAGGCAATTCAAACACGAAGGAAGGAAGGAAGGAAGGAAGGAAGGAAGGAAGGAAGGAAGGAAGGAAAACTAAACTTGAACCATAGCTTTAATTAATTTATTGCATCAAAATCTGCACTGAGATTAAACCTGTGCAGAAAAACATGGGACGAGGATTGTAGAGGGGAGGTCTTTCTCTCCCATACATTCTGGTAAAGCCTGTTCTGTTCAGGCAAAAGTTATCTTCAGTTTGCATAAGGTTCATGACTTGTTATTAGAGATAATTACTTCTAATTTGATGCATTGTCTACCATGTCATTTATGAATATATACTCCAGAAAGACATCAGTTAATTTACTAGTTCTGAATTCCAAATACCTTAAGAATATGTGTAGAATCTTGTAGTGACTCCCTGTCGTAACTTGTGACTAACACATTCATAAGAAGGGTGATCCCTCAAATTTTCCAAATTCCCTTACTATGTCAGAAAAGAGCATATTAAAAGCACTGTGATGAATATAACTAAGAGTTTTAATCTGTTCCAGGAATGAATTTAGTCGAAATTGGGACTGCCAAATCAGGCAAAGAGAGCTGAAGAAATTAGATTATATGTATCTCTTAAATAACAACAGATTTGGCTGCAGGATATGGACACATTTAGGGACAAAAGTTAGATTTGGATTCTGCTAAATGACTATAGCATGTATAGACATAACACCAGAGTGATATTCAGCAGGTTCTGACCAGTTCTGGACAACTGGTAGCAGAAATTTTGAGTAGTTTGGAAAACTGGCAAACGCCACCTCTGACTGGCCCCACCCCCATCTATTCTTTGCCTCCCGAGTCCCAGCTGATCGGCTGGGTCTTCTTTTGTTGCCCTGCACAGGAGAACGGAACTGGAAAGCAGGTTAGTGGGGTGGGGGGGGAAGGGGATTTTCAGTATCCTTCCCCTGGAGTGGGGTGGGAATGGAGATTTTACAGTATCTTTCCCCTGTCACATCCACCAAGCCACATCCACCAAGCCAAGCCCACCAAGCCACTCCCACAGAACCAGTAGTAAAACAAAAATGGAATCCCACCACTGCATAACAGTATTAATGGACTTTGTAAAGCTTTTTTCCTTTATCTCCAAGGGAATCTGTAGAAGGGCCTAGGAGAAGGTTCTGGTACTAGAACAATTTATTCAGGAAAATGCACTTTTTAACTTCTGTCAGCCTCTTTAAACATTTGTAGTTAGTTCCCTGTGTCACTGATTGTATGCTAATTCAGCAGTTCTTCAGGCAACAAGTCTGACTATTCAAGGATCTGCAATAGAAAATATTGAAGAACTTCATAGGGCTATGTATTGTAGATGAAGAACAATTTTAGTATTCTGCTCTTATTTATACTGCAAAGTACCAATCAAGCACCTCTCAGATTTTAAGTAAGTATTTGCTGCTAGGTATAATTATGATCAATACTTATTTCCAAACACACATATGATATAGGTATTCTTCACCTGGGAATCACAACTGCTGTAGGTCCTTCTCAGTATAATAAACTTTGATTTCTGTCATTTAATATAAGATACAGCTTATTGTTCTGCATATTTCTTCTTTTATAAAAAAAGGCTCCAATTTTCACACAGACAACTCCAACTTAAACTAATTACACTACCACCTTTTTAAGTACCGCTAAGTATAGAAACAAACCAGTATTTTGTCAGTATATGCTTGTGGTAAAATAGGTTTTTCTTCCTTCCTTCCTTCCCACTATTAAAAAAGGCACTTAATAAAAACTAGGGATAAAGCATTTTATGCAATAGCTGCTATGCAACTAGTTCTGCATTGCTACTCGGTTCCATTTTTTTTTATGAGCTGAACAAATCACAGTACAACAATGTCAGCTTTTAGAATCAAAACAGAGATCAGAGTAAGATGTATGAACAAAATTAAAATGGGTGGTACAATTATTCATAAAGAAAAATAAACAGTATAGATTTAGGAAGACTTGTGGTGGTGGGGGCAGTTCTTGATAAAGTATTTCTATAGATAGAACATCCTTCTTCAAGGGAAACAAATTATTTCAGAGGCATCTGACTGACAGTCTGTCTCATCAGTTCAGGCATATCCCCCGGAGCTCTCACATTAAGGGGCTATTTGATTTCATGCAGAGTCTGTGATCAGCTGTAGGAGAACAGAGTTAAAGCCTCTTGGGCAGCAAACAGAAAAAGCGATTGCTCAAAAGCTCCATATACTTTTGATAAGATGATAGAGGTGGGGAAAGGTAAAATAAAGCTATCTATCCTTAGGATAACATTTGACATATATGTTTGCATTTGAAAATAACCATAGTCTTGTGACTCTTTAAAGTTTAATACATTTACTATGAGCTTTTGTGGACCACAGATTTCATCACTGGATGATCAAAATACCAAAAAGAAAAGCTATTTTGGCTACCATATGCTACTAATGAAGTTTGCTAACCACGGCCCCATTGCTGTCTTCTTTTTTAAATTTCCACTTTTATTACAAGTATGCAATAAAAATAAATCATACAAGTAGCAATAAAAGTATGCAAAATCACACAAATAATATGATTATATATGATTTTAAGATGATTTAAATACATAAACTAAAAATGACTGAGAATTAGAAGTATGACATTCTAAAGAAACTAGCAAGAACCGAATGACAGAGATATAGCAAAACTAGCATAAACCCAATGAGAGACAAAATATCAATATAGAAATATGGTATATTAAATGTCTCCCCTTGAAAAAGAAATGGATTGATGTCATCATCATCATCAAAATAATGTTGAAATAATGTGGAAGGAAATAATACAGTTGTTTCATTTTGTTTCATGACATTATTACATTTAATTTATCTTCTCAATTATGTGCTTTTTCAGTATAATAATATAAAACTTCCTTATCATTCAGATCAGGCTGATTGGCAAGGAAAACAAGGGATGAAAACATCCAGAATTTCATTAACTAATGCAATCCGAATATTTTTGTTGACATGAACTTTTAGGCTTTAAGCGAAGAGATCTAACATGTCAGTAAGTTCCACGTATTTTCATGTGTATAGAATTGCTAAATTGTTCAGTTCATATTTTTAAACAGGATACAGAAATATTATAAAGGCATATTGTTACTACCCAAAGTGTGTCTCAAGTTATCAGTCCTACCTTTAATCCCCGTCTTTTGTATACTGTGGAAGATTTGAAAATGATGTCTATACATGACCTAAAATTTGGATGTATTAGGATTTATGAATCACATGTTTGGCCCATGCAGTGAAAATTGTGATCTAGTAAAAATAAATCAGGATTGGAACTGGTTAGATTAGGAAATATCAGAAAGACTGGGAAATAGTATTAATACTACTTGCATTTTAAAAAAATTGAAATTACATAAATATGTTATGATGCCCATTAGCAGACAAGTTTTTGATTCCAAGTCTTTATCTTTTCTATCTGTGTTCAACAAACTATGCATAGAATCCCATTCAGACTTTCTTATTGGACTCAGAAATGTCAGCAATGAATGGATGGTGATATAATGGAACCAGGCCTTTGTGGGGGCGTCATTTCTATAAAAACTGTTATTCACAGTAAAAGCACAGCATTACCTGTTTTAGCAAGCATATTGTGTAAAAGAACACAGACTTTACAAGAAGGAACATGAACATATAATTTGTCCTCACATAGTGTGAGATATAATGTACAGATAAGAACTGTGGCTCTTCTGATTTGATGGATCTCACATCAGTGTAGAAAGCATGGTTCTTGATTGGGCGCAAGAGAGTGGTAATTCAGTCACATCTAAAGTGCCACAGGTTCCCTCAATACTTAGTGCTAGTGCTATATGAGATCCTTTTAAAATATATTTATTTATTGTCCAAACTATTGAGTTGACAGTCTCTCTTGTTTGTTCAACTGATTGTTTAACCATTAAAGCAGTGATAAGCCATTCAAATGACCTACACCAAGCTGTGATGTTCCTTTTCTCTCATGACTTTGTTCTTTAATATACTTATTAATTTATTGCTGGGAATATATATATATATATATATATATATATATATATATAAATGCATATCTGCTTTATTATTATTTTGGTTTCATTATTATGATAATGATTGTATTTTTGAAAACTATTAGAAAAGCACTTATCAATCTTGCAGCATATGCATGAAATAAATAAGGTACTAACTATTCAGAATTAGATATGACTGGCAATATCTTTTATGTAAGATAGCAGAGAGCTGTGTCCCCTGCTAATAGGAGAAAGAGAATTGTTTTGTATACGTGTCAGTTTGGATAATTTGCTTTTAACTAAATATGAATAAAAGGCCTGAAGTACATCCTGAGCACATGAAAACCACAGACCTTAAATATGCAGCTGAAGGACTGATGTTCATTATAGCTCGACCTTGGCCAAGTCACCTAAACCCTCCTGTGCTTCATTTCCCCTGTCTTTAAGAACAAGAATGTTATTTACTTACCTGACAGAGGAATTGCACATCTTAATTTCATTAATGTTTCAAAGTGACCCTGACAACACTGGGTGGTTCTAACTCTTGCTAAGTGTTATTGTCAGCTAAGAAACCTTCATCCAATGAATGAAGGGAATGGTTCCTCATTGGAATATACTTTTTAAAAACCACTTCAGCAAGCATAATCAGAAATCACCAAAGTAACATTGTATATTTTGAAACATTTTGATTAAATGTCCACTGAAACCAACAGGAAAGGAATGTGCTGCAACACCTGCTTTAGCATCTCAATTCCCACTCCTGGCATAATGTGAACATAACACAGTTGTGCAAGGTTCAAAGTACATATTTATCAGCTGGAAATCCAGTTCTTTAAATGCTTGAACTTTTGCCTCCCAATTGCAGGCATCAGCCATGATCATTTCTACTAATTTGCATTTGCAGATCTTACCATGCAAGATACAATACATTTTCCAGGGTAGTGCAGTGGTTAGAATGCAGTACTGCAGGCTACTTCTGATGACTGCTGGTTGACTGCAATTTGACAGTTCAAATCCCATCAGGCTCAAGGTTGACTCAGTCTTCCATCCTTCTAAGGTGGGTAAAATGAGGGCCCAGATTGTTGGGGGCAATATGCTGACTCTGTCAACCATTCAGAGAGGGCTGTAAAGAACCACTGTGAAGCAGTATATAGGTCAAAATGCTATTGCTATTGTTACCTGTTTCTGAATATTTCTGTTTGTTCCTATGTGGAATTACAAAGTTTTCTTTGAATTGTTTCAGTGCTATCTGTGGAAAATAATACTTGGTTGTGATCCAGCAGCAAATATAAGCACTTGTGAATTCAAGATAGAGAAGAGAACACAGGAGAGCTCTTAAGTGCTAAATCTCACACAGTGAAAAACAGGCAGCTGTAATTATAAATGGCAAATATTCATTTCTCTCATCCTCCAGATCAATTTCTGTATTTGAAATGGAAAGGGAGAGTAAGGATCATCTCAATTTGCATATCAAGAAAACAGCTAACCTTTTCAGACTCACAAAAGGATGTTTCAGATAATGGTATGCTCAATGCTATATCACAGGTATTCTGCTATTGAATATAAATAGGGTCACAAATACTTCTAAAGCTTCCTCATTTATCATTGTGTCTTTTGTAAAACATTTCATCATCTTTCCAAGATAGCATTTAAAATTATCCTGCCTGAAAGCAAGTGAAGCCATCCCTAAACTGGACAGGGAAAAGTTCTTTTAAGTAGAACGCTATCCCAAATATCAAAAAGTATTTTGCATATTTTACCAACAGTTTGGGGAAATCTAGATCCTTGGAAATCCTCAAAGGAGCATTTTGCTATCATCAGGTTCTTCCTTTTATCTTGTTTAAAAAGAAATGTTAATAGTTGACAAACAGTGATCATACAGTACTAAGGAAACAAAATTATCTTTCTATCCCTTTCAAATAAAAGTGGTAGAGCTATTACCAGTATAGAGGGGACCTTGACATGCTTACAATATGTATGATATAGCTGTTAAGAACTAAGAAACCTATGGAAAAAGGAGTGGAAATCCTCATTTAGCATCATAATCAAGGCTTAATACAGAGACCCAAACCCAGATTTTATCTCCTTCTTAAATTACAGCAGTCTCTTTATCTAGTTCAGTGGAGTTGTTTGCTTTTTCCACATTCCAGTTAGTTTAAGGTTTTGTATTCTGTGTATGAAGATATTGATAATTTTGGGGTTTTCTTATACCCCTCATGTGTAATTTTATCCTGTTATGTCCTCTTAGCAAATGAACTCCATAGTAAATTGTTCTTGTAAAATTGGTGACTTCTGAATACTTGACAAATAATGAGTCATTTAATGGTCAACCATAACGAAATTGTTGGAAGCTAAAACCCACCCCTCTCCTAGAAAAATGAAATATTTTAGGATATACTAAAAAAGGCAGAGAGGCAGAAACTCAGCCCTCCCATCTTTGTTATGGGCCATTAAGGTCTGGCCAGACTATTCTACATAACAAAGATCTACTTCCTTCAGGCAGAGCCATTTAATTGTACCACCCACCAAGTTTCAATCAAACTTAGCACACAGACAGCCTACAAAGCTAGCTATGACCTTCCACAGCAATCAATCAGGATAGAGACAATATAAAACCCAGGGATTCTCAGCATCTCTTCCTTTTTCTTCATCCAAGAGTTCTAAGGTATGTGGAGGTATCCTGTCCACCATTAAATCATTTTTCCAAACAGCCTCGATGTTTCCAGTGTCTTTTTTCCCACATGGAACTGAACCCAGATGGATATTTCTTCCAACAAAACCAAAGTCAAAGAAACTTAACATCTTGTAGAAGATGTTAAACTCTTGCTGTTATAAACATTATTTTAATAGCATGGCATAGGTCAGAATTGCCAATTATTTCTCCAGTTTGAAGTAAAAGCAGTGGTTATCCTCAAGATCACTGAAAATGAACAGTGGTGCTTTCTGACCAAAAAGCAATCGCCAATATTTTTATTGAAGAAAAACATCAGAATGGAGAAGACCCCAAACCTCTTCCTCCATCTCAAATGCTTCAGTTCTCTTTAAGAAAGTCCACAGAATTTCTCATTTAGTGTGAATTTATACATACTTACAAACACAGACACATTTGTACATCTATGTATGTTTGGTATCCATTTTATACAAAATTGACCTATGTTTTACTTATTAAGCTTAGCAGGGACTCAAAAAGCAAGATCTTTGTTTTATAAAAATTGCAGTATAATCTACAGCTTAAAAACTCACAAATATGGTACACATTGTGGCAAAGCAGGCAAAAAAGATAATACAGTGGGAAGAATTGCTTGCCTGTGGAAAAATATAATAAAAGGAAATAAAAGCAGGACACATAAAATGTCTATTAATGGTCAAGTGGATTTTGTTGTTGCAGAATAGATAGATGGCTAAATTGAATGTGAGGTTGCTAAAATAAAGACAATTTAAAAAATTAGTATGAGATTAACAGAATCTCATTTTACTATCATATTTTTAAAACAGTAATTCCTGTGAAAAAAACCTACTTATTTGTGCTTCAAAAACCTGATTGGGAAACTGGGAATTTATTCTATGGTAGCAATAAGTGAAAATTCAGAACCCCAAAATGTTTTCATAAAAGTTCTTACCATTAACTCAAATGTGCATTTGCACCAAGCAGCCACAGAATTACCAACTGCCAATTGGTAAATTACCAATTTACCAAGTAAAGAGTGAATTCTCTTAAGGTCCCTTCAAAATAAGAATCTATTCCATTGCCTATGGATAAGTGCTAGTTTACTGCTTTTTAAAAATAAACATAATGAAATATAGTGCTTCCATATTTTGCAGTTTCAGTGCCATAATCTTGGAGTGCCAAACACAAAAGAAAAGCTTTCCATCTTGTTGTATATAAAAAAGAACTGAGTAAAACAATTTATGAAAAATTTATCCAAATAATTTGACAAAATCCCTTATACAGACTCAAAGCACTGTTTTGCTTAGATAAGATTTGTTCCATGTTCATGAATATTTATGCATAATGAGTTGCTGCTGTTTGTGGATTGAAATGTGCATGATACTGCACACTATTGTAAATAACACATCATTGATATATGTAAACACTTCGCTGAAGCATAGGAATCACATTTTGAGAAATACACTCTGTTTCACCCAGGGGTGGGATTAAAAATTTTAAACAACCAGTTCTGTGGGCATGGCTAAGTTGGTGGGCATGGCTTGGTGGTCATGTTATTGGCTGGGCATGGCCAACTCAATATCACTCACATCGAAGCACGCATCTCCTCGCCTGGCCTCTCATGACTGTGGGGAGGCTGCAACAGTCGTAAGTGTGAAAAATGGTCATAAGTCACTTTTTACAGTGCCATTGTAACTTTGAACGCTCATTCCACATAAGCAAAGTACCAGCAAAGGAGTGGAAAAAAACTCCAGAGAAGTTCCTGAGACAGGAAGTCTAGTCCTGCCAAGAATGTAATAAGGGTTAACGGAGAAGCAGTTTCTGTAACCAACACCAGAATGTTTCCTTCCTGCCTTCCTTACAGAATTAGGCCTTCTAACAACCAGTTCTCTGAACTGCTTAGAATGTTAACAACCGGTTCAAGCAAATAGGTGCGAACTGGTAGAATCCCACTCCTGGTTTCACCCCAACCCCCAAGCTAAGTAACTTTTATCAACCTTTGCATCTCCTGATATTTTGGGAGATTTTAACAACTTAAATTTAGGGGGTAGGCATATGTCAGTAGTACATTTATACTCACTGGTACCTCTGCAAATAAAAAATGAAAAACACAATAGGACAATAAAGGAAAATTTAAGCACTATTCCTTGAGAACTGCTATCATCAGAATCCTTGATTGATGAATACATTAAGACATTGTTAGACACAAGAGGGAATCAGTCACTTTGGTTGTACCTGAACAGTAGTTCTTCAGAAAATCATAGAATCCATTTTAATGGAACCAGATTTACAAGATGTAAATAAATATAGTACAGCAAAAGGCCTGGAGGAACATTGTCCATAGGGTCAGGATTGGTCGGATATGGCTTCGCAACTAACAACAGAAGAAGAAGAAGAAGAAGAAGAAGAAGAAGAAGAAGAAGAAGAAG
>NW_020769349.1:8374136-8410958 GCF_900518735.1 Pseudonaja textilis | reverse complement strand
AAGAAGAAGAAGAAGAAGAAGAAGAAGAAGAAGAAGAAGAAGAAGAATGGGCTGAATTTTAGTATAAAGACAAATACAATTTGAAAAAAAAAACCAGATGTTTGATTTTTTCTTTGGCATCGGACAAGGGATATGACTTTCCATTCATAACCAAATGCTATGGGAAGAATACATGATCATAATCAGAGGTAGTATTCAGCAGGTTCTGACCAGTTCTGGAGAACCGGTAGAGGAAATTTTGAGTAGTTCGTAGAACCGGCAGATACCACTTCTGACTGCCCCTGCCCCCATCTATTCTCTGCTGATTGGCTGGGTCTTCTTTTGTTGCCTACACAGGAGAACGGAGCTGGAAAGCAGGTTAGTGGGGTGGGGAGGGAATGGCAATTTTGCAGTAACCTTCCCCCAGGAGTGGGGAGGGAATGGAGATTTACAGTATTCATCCCCTGCCAAGCTGACCAAGCCAAGCCTTGCCCATAAAGCCACGCCCAAAGAACTGGTAGTAAAATTCTTTGAATCCCACCACTGATCATAATATACATTACATCTACATACCAAGCCTTGATATTTGACAGAGAAGTTATTTGTTTCCATTTCTTATGAAAAGAGCCATCCATCTGACAATATTCTTTTTTTAATCTTATTCTTATATTCTTTGGGCATAGAAATGTGGACCTATGGATGTCTTCAAATCACTATTTTATTGAAGCGTGATTAACTTATAATTCCTAAGAAAACATCATGGAATGAAAGAGATCCAAGAATCATGTGAAGTTCAGTCCTGCCTCAAGCATATAATCTTTAATTTCCATATTCAAATATATTGATTGGATGACCCTAAACATAACACACACTTCTGCTATATATTCTGTGTTTGTTTGTTTTTTAATGTAGGGTTTATGTGGTTGAATCATGGACTTGTGATTTAAGAAAGCAGAAAAAAGTTGTCCCTCTCCACCCTCCTGCTTTCAGAAGACCATAACAAAGCCATATTTCTCCAGGTTGTGACATAAATAATCATTAAGAAAAACTTCCAGCAAAAAAATCATAACAATATATTGAGCATATTGATGATCCATAGCAATGAACAGGCTACAAATGTATTAGGACAATGATTCAAATTAAAAATCACACAGAACATTTCAGCAATCTACCAAAGCTGTTCTTGTAAGTTTCTAGCAAACTGGCTTTTATTTTATTTGTCTACAAGTGATTAACCACAAGGGAAATGAAAGCCATATTTGCTAGACATTTCTTTTAAAGGACTGGGTATTTTCACATGCATGACAAATAAAACAATTTATGTCAGCTAATCAGAGCAGAGAGGAAAATAGGCAGTGCTTATACTTTAAAGTAAAGAAAACTGGCTCTAATAAGCCCTGAGTATTTGCAGTAGATTCCTTCCTCCCACTCCAAGTCAGAATATGAAAAATTTATTTAATAATAAAACAGTCAAACTTTGTAGTTGTCTCCCACTATTTTGAGATCTCAAAGGGAATTTATACAATTTTAGAAATAAAGTTTTATCGCATCTCTGCCAGTCCAAATATTATTGCCCTCTGCTTATAAATGGAAAGAGAAGCAATAAAGCACCGAACTGAGATTTAATCAAAAGAAGTATCTGATTATTGAAAAGATGTATTTATAGAGCATTGCACTATCTGCTATGAATTCTTTACAGATGGGTAGCAATACAGTACCAAGAAAAGGTAAAAGAAAAGATCTGGTTCCACTCAAAACAGTGGTGAGATTCAGCCAGTTTGCAACTGTTTGGGAGAACCGGTTGTTAACTTTCTGAGCAGTTTCTGTCAATTGCTCCATTTATAAATTCTATTTGCTTGATTTTTCTTGTATTTAATTATTTAAAGAAAATGTTCTCCCAGCATTTATATACAGTATACACACACACACACACACACACAGAGAGAGAGAGAGAGAGAGAGAGAGAGAGAGAGTGAGTATTTAGGTGTACAATCAGAAGACAAACATATTTTATCTGCAATTTATGAAGAGTACAATGCTTGTAAACAAATTTCCCTAGCATGTGACTATATTTCCTTGAATATATGAATGTTTTGTACTTTTTCCCAATATAAAATAACTAAAATTTTCTCATTTACTTCCCCTAATTCTTATCCAGATATCTTCCTGTTGCCTAAAACACAGCATAACACAGAATAGGAAAAGCAACTGAAATCCTTGTATTTGTAATAAAGATATATTATGGGAAAGCTATCAGCCTAAGCAATGTTGCCTAAGGAATTTTCAATTCATGGTTCTTCTCCCAATTCAATAGCACTTGTACATAGGAGTTATTCTTGGTGAATAATATTCTCCCAAAGCCTTTCTACAAACATATTTTCATTTTGACAAGAACTATAAAACAGTTGTTTTGAAAAAATGGGGGGATTATAAAACATATGCTATAATTTTTTAAAGTGATGGAGACATGAACACATCAATATTTAAACATATTGAGCACACTAGGAAATGCTAATTTTAATCAATTTTTATTTTTCATACATCATGCCATATTTTGCTTTCCCTGATTAACAAAAAAAAAAAAAACCAGAAGGTGGGCTAATGGATTTCCCCTTGCTGTTGCTATTTTAGAATTAAAGTTAAAATTTGATTGTTTTTGACATCTTAGGAGAAGGGGACAGTGAGGGAAAATACTTAAAATTATTTTTGTAAATGCCTCTAAAGTCAGAAAATGTCCATGGTCTGAAAAACAAATAAATGAAAAACAAATCAAATGCCCAGATTGTAATATTCCTTGCATAGCAGCAGTGGGATCCACTACCAATTCAGGGAACATATGTGCATGCATGAGCACCTAATGCACATGCACAGCTTTCCCCACACCAGCTGAGGCCTGCAGCTCCAATCAGCTGAGAGGATAAAGAAGAGAAAAGTGCAGGGGCAGGTGGGCCTGTGCTTTTCTCTTCTTTCTCCTCTCAGCTGATTGTCCAGGCCTTTTGTCCTCTACTGAGCTGATTGTTGGAGGCCTTTTTTACTACCTGTTCAGCTGAAGGGGTCTGAACTGGTAACATACCACCACTGTTGCATAAATAAAATGGTTTGGCATAAGCATAAGCATTTCTTAAAGACCTGAAGATAGTGACATATTGCAGTGTATGAATCCAATCTCTATGGAACATAAAGTTTGTCAAAGGACCTTGTCGAGCTTTGTCAAGGAACTTGGAGTACTCATCTTAAATGATCTAAGTACTAGAGCCCACTGTAACTTCATAGCCAAAAAGGCATTAAGAGTTGTTAACCTAATCCTACGTTGCTTTTTCTCTGGTAATATCACTCTACTAACTAGAGCATACAAAACATTTGCTAGACCAATACTTGAATACAGCTCATCAGTCTGGAACCCCATTACATATTTGATATTAGCACAGTTGAGAAAGCCCAGAAATATTTCACAAGAAGAGTTCGCCACTCCTCTACTCGTAGCAGAATACCTTATGCCATCAGACTTGAAATTTTAGACCTAGACAACCTAGAACTGTGCTGCCCTTCGGTTCGATCTAAGTATAGTACATAAAATTATATATTGCAATGTCCTACCTGTCAATGAATACTTCAGCTTCAACTACAACAATACAAGAACACACAATAGATACAAACTCAAGGTAAACCGCACCAAACTTGATTGCAGGAAATACGATTTCAGCAACAGAGTGGTCAATGTCTGAAATACTCTACCTGACTCTGTGATATCTTCCCCAAACCCCAAAAACTTTAACCTTAGACTGTCTACTATTGACCTCACCCCTTTCCTAAGAGGTCTATAGGGGGCATGCATAAGCTCACCAATGTGCCTACTGTCCCTGTCCTATTGTTTCCTTTTTTATTATTTGTATCCATTTCATGTATTTATAACCATGTTTATACTTATACCTGTTATCTAATAATCGCATGACAAAATAAAATAAATAAATAAATAAACCATGGCTTTATGAATATAGCCAACTGCAATACATTCACTACATGGTTGGTAACTACGAGAAGTAATATTAACAATAATGCTTTATACGGATTCTGCTGGTTCTAAATTTAATGCAGGTGGTCCTTGATTTATGATCCCAATTGATCCCAAAATTTCTGTTGCTAAGAGAGACAGGGCCATTTTACAGCCTTTCTTGCCATAATTGTTAAGTGAATCACTACAATTGTTAAGTTAGTAATACGGTTGTAAAATGAATGCAGCTTCCCCATTGACTTTGCTTGTCAGAAGATCACAAAAGATCATTACATGACCACGGGGACACTGCAGCTGTCATAAATATGAATCAGTTGCCAAGCATCTGAATTTTGATCATATGACCATAGGGATGCTGCAACGATCATGTCAAAAACAGTCCTAAGTCATTTTTTTCAGTGCCAATGTAACTTTGAATAGTCACTAACAAACTGTTGTAAGTCTACCTGCATTTGTATGCTTTTTACTTTAGAATCAAATTATCACATTTTCAAATTATTAAATGCACTTGCAACACCTGTATTTGTATCATATTGAATCTTTAATGAGCATGCTATATTTTGGCTAGTAGGCTGCATGTTCTCAAGTATGTTTGGTTTGTGATTAAATTGTTATGCACACCCAAGAAACTTTGATGGAGTAAACTATGGATCAGTTAAACATTGATTAATTATATAATTATACCTTGCATATGTTACATTCCTATTACCTGACAATTTTACCTGAATACATTTTAATTTAGAAAAATCAGCAGAGCCAGAAATTCAAATGGCACAAATGCCCTCTCCTCATAATTGGACCAATCAAAGCTAATCTGTTTTTAAAAGATTTTTTATAAATTAAATTAAAACAAGTTATGTGTGAATTAGATCAAGGATAGAACTGCTGATATGTAATAGTCTAATTGACTACTACATCACAACTTTCAACCTTCCTGACCTGCATCTGACAAACAAAATCAATTTAGAAAGCTGGATTTTCTTAACAACCATGTGGTTCACCTAACAACCATGTGATTCACTTAATGATCCTGGTCAAAATGGTTGTAAAATTGGATCTGATCACTTGTTGACTCATTTAATGACCATGCCACTTGAAATTCCACTCCCAATTATGGGAGTTGTAAGTAATGGACTACCTGTGCCAAAGACTAAGTGATTGAGAGATAAAATGGATTGAACAGATGTGAGTAACATATTAATGGCAAAAAATACTAGACTCAATTAAATACATTTATGTACCTTGGTAAACAGATTACTAAAGATGAGAAATGTTTAAGGTATGCAAATGCTGGTAGTAACAACCATAATAATCATAATCATATGCTACCCAACCATTAATGCTCTGGAAACAATCAAACAAAGATATTACAATAAACTCAACAAAAGATACAGGCAAACAAGATGAAATGACTGATACTTCAGGCTCAAGGAACCAAGAGTGACACAAGGAGTTACTTTAGAATAGTTCCTTTATTGTTGTTTGCCTATAGACAAAAACCTTACTGGGCTAAAGCATTTGTCTAATATAACTATCAGATATACCTTGTGAATTTTTGCCTTTTCATACCAAAGATATGCATACCTTTTCCTGCTTACCAAAGATTCCAAGTTTCTTTATCTCTGCTCTCTATGAAACAGTTACCATAGTTCTTCTTAAAGGAAAGCAGTTCTTTGTAAGAAATGAAAGAATGTTTTCTATTTTTTCTTTCTATTTTCTTCTCCTTTTTTTCTTTTCTTTTCTTCTATTTGTGTATGTGTTGTTGGTTTGTTTTAATTGTAAAATCAATAAAATTTATTTTAAAAAAAAGAAATGAAAGAAGCAAAAATGCTGTGTGTATGTGTACTGTATATACACACACATGCATGCTTTTGATCACTTTGTTAAATGAAACTGAGAGTTATCTTTATCCAGATAAAGATAAAAAGTAATATGAATACAGTGAGAATGGATTATCTCAGAAGTATGAGTGGTAAACCAAGATTGGATTAAGAAGGAATAAATAAATATTGAATAAATGTAGATTGAATAAAAATTGATGTGATGACAACAAAAGTGGTATGAAAGAAATACATTGAAATGCTTTGGGGAAATAGAGAAAAATGAATTAGTATGAAATTATGAAAAAAGCTTATGAGAAAAAGAAGAAATAGGTCAAGAAAAAGGGAAAGATAGAGTCATGGTTGGATAAAGATGAGAAAATCATCAAAAAGAGAACAATGACAGGAAAAGCCATTATAACAAGTAGTATATGGTTAGATCAAAGCAAGGATTAATTGAAATAACAGAGGAATCCTAAGGCATAAAGTGAAGAGTGTTGATGAAAACTAATTTAGATGCCTTTTGCTTACTCCACTTATATACTTTGAATAACATTGATTTGAATAACATTGAAAATAAATGATCAATGTATGTAATCCTCAAAAAGCAAGATAATTACATTTACTTTCAAAATACTAGGAATGACTGATATTGATATTCTCTAGAATTTCATGTTTTAGAGGATGTAATAGCATATTAATATCCAGTGGAATAGAATAAATATTATAACAGATGAACGTCAATCAAATACAACAATATCCACTTTTATCACTACTACATAATTTGCACTGCCTGTGCTCTTATCCTGTAATGACATCTGCAAAATATAAAGTTGATTATTTATGTATTTATCATGTTTAAATGAAACACAAATGATAGAAAGACTTGGAAGGAGTATTTAGGCCACTGTTTATGACCACCTGTTCCATGAAATTAAAGCAGCCATGGCAGATGGCTGTCCAGTGTGTGCTTAAACATAATGAAAGTGAGTTTAACATCTCCCTTGATAATTTCTTCAACTGCCAAGCTCTTACTCTTAGAAAATATTTCCTAACAATTAATCAAATTCTTTTTCCTGTAAATTAAATCTACTATGTTATTTCTTGCACTGCGAACCAAAAAAAATATTCTATCGTATTTCTCCAACAATATACCCCCCAATAGGAAGGTCCAGCATGTTTTCTAGACATGAGGTGAAATTAAGCCCCTTCCCCAAGATTTAGGCCTATTTAAAACATGCAAAATGGGGGGAAGGGCGGGGGGGACTTGCCATTAGGAGTGGCCTGTGGGCAGCCACAGTGGGCGGGTGGCAGCGGCATGGATGTCGGCCTCAGCGGCAGTAGGCACTATGCCCAACTGCTGTTTCCTCCACTGCCATCACTTTCCCTTCTGCCCTCACTGTGGCTTATGCCATGTTTGGGTTGCTGCCATTGGACAAGACACAGAAACTGAAGTCTATGCTGGACATCGCGGTGTGGAGGTAGTGGAGAAATGGCCCTTCCAGTGGGTGGAAGAATGGTTCGAGCACATTCCTCTGCCAGCAGCATTTCAACCGCTTCTCAGGTGGGGAGCTGACTTGGGTCTCATCGGCAGCAGCAGGACAGACCCTGCCACTGACGAGAACTGCCTGCCCTCCTGCAGGGGCATCGCTTAGCTTGACGGCAGCTGCATTGACAATGTCCTGCAAGTTGGTGAGTCATTCAGGCTTCAGTAGGTGGAAGCGGCAGCAGGAGGGTGATGCCATTGTTTCTCTCCTCCCCCACACCTCGCTTTGCTCCCCACCCCAGAGCTTTGGGTCATGGTCTCATCCCCTGTAGGGTCGGGTGCTCTCCTCTTGCTCCAGCCACCCAAA
Source organism: Pseudonaja textilis (assembly GCF_900518735.1). The sequence goes on along the minus strand of NW_020769349.1, from coordinate 8,403,294 downwards.
ATCCCCCCATGGACCTTTTCCCCCTCTTTAAGTTTTCTTTATTCTCATTCCCTCCTTCAGTTCCCTAAGAATACAGACTGGCTGGGCAGCTTCCTCTCTCCCTCCCGGTAGTTTTAAAAAAGGAACCATCTATCCATTTTGCCCTTCGAGCAGAGGCAAACCTTCCAATCCAAACATAAGAGAAAGGGAATCATCCTACAGACCCTTAGCACCCCCTTAGAAGTATGAATGAATTAATCAGCAGGACAATCCTCTGGGAAGCTTGGCAGGGAAAGAAGGAGGGAGGGAGAGAGGGAGAAAGGAAAGAGTGCCTTTGGGATTTGCCAGGAAAATCCAGGAGGTAGATTTCCATCCTATTTCTGTCCTTCAAGGAGATGAAGGTGGGGAGTGCATTTAAGGGGGTGCTACCCTCCTTCCCTCCTTCTTTCCCTGCCAAGCTTCCCAGAGGATTCTCCCAAAGGATTCGCCCCAAAGGAGGGACACTGGAGCAAGAGGAGAGCACCCAACCATACAGGGAATGAGATTGTGATCTGAAGCTCTGGGGTGGGAAGCAAAGCGAGACATGCGGGGGAGAAATGATGGCATCACCCTCCCACCACTGCTTCTACTCACCAAAGCCTGAATGACTCACTGACTTTCAGGACATCATCTATGCAGCCACCGTCAAGCAAAGTGATGCCCCTGTGGGAGGGCAGGCAGTTCTTGTCAAGAGTAGGATCTGTCCCACTGCTACTGCTGCTGTTGTTGGAGACGGCGCTGGCGAGAGATGCACCACTGCCGGTGGGAACCGTGGAAGCTATGGAAGTGGCTCCCCTGCCTGAGAGGTGGCTAAAATGCTGCCAGTGGAGGAATGCACTTGAACCATTTCTCCACCCACTGGAAGGGCCACTTCTCCTCTACCACCACACCACAATGTACAGCATGGATTCCAACCTCTGTGTCTTGCCCAATGGCAGCAGTCCAAACACGACATAATCGGTGAGGGCAGAAGGAAAAGTGGTGGTGGCGGAGGAAGCAGCAGTGGCGCAAAGTGCCCCATCACCGCTGCGGCCAACATCCATGCCACTGCTGCCCACCTGTTGACCCGACCTGCAGCCAGCACCATACCTGCATCTGCAGCAAAGGCGCTTGGTAGGGGTAGGGAGCCCTCAATGCTCCGCCATGATCAGCCGTTAGGAGCAGCTGGTGGTGAGGTGTGGCTGCCCACAGGGCGAGGGAATGCATGGAGGAGGAGAGAAATTAAGTCACGGCCTAGCCATTTTTTCATGGGTCAAAAGAAAATAAGGCCCAGCCTTATTTTCTGAGGAACACAGTATGTGGCATTCATTGATAAGTGTCATAATTTATCAAGGCTTAATATTCTTCAAATTCTTCAATCCTTCTTTATACTTTCTAGTTTTGACCCCTTCTCTTCATCTGTTCCCAAGCCTCAGTACTTTTTAAAATATGATCCAAAGTGTATATGTAATATTTGAGGTAATAGATAGCCAATGGATAATAATGAACTTAACAGTTGCCTAGGGCTTCTTATTGGATCAGAAGGTGACAAAACTGATGGATCCTAAATCTATAGTTTTACCTCAGATGTAAAATCTAGGAGGGTTAGGGTTAGGGAAGGACACTTCTTGTTGAAATACAACTCCTCTCCTCTTAAGATTAAACAGATGGAAAAATGATTTGTGTTTGTTCTGGGGACATATAAACTTGGAAAACTTGGAAAAATTTAAGGGGGTGCTACCCTCCCTCCCTCCTTCTTTCCCTGCCAAGCTTCCCAGAGGATTCTCCCAAAGGATTCGCCCCAAAGGAGGGACACTGGAGCAAGAGGAGAGCACCCAACCATACAGGGGATGAGATTGTGATCTGAAGCTCTGGGGTGGGAAGCAAAGCGAGACTTCTTTCCCAAGTTTTTCCAAGTTTCAAGAAGGAAAGAGAACCACAAACATAGGGGTCATCGTGGCACAATAGTTATAATACAATGTTGCAGGCTATCTCTGTCCAAAGTCAGGAGATCAATCCTGACCACCACAAGGTTGAGTCAGTCTTCCATTGTTCTGAATGGGGATCCAGATTGGTGGGGGCAATATGCTGAAATTTGTAATCCACCCAGAAAGTGCTGCAAAGTGCTATTGTTATACTTCTTTATCAGTTGAAGTTATGAAGGATCATCCATTATATCCAATTAGCCATGGCATTAAACATGCCTCCCAATAACATTTAGAGAACATGCTGCAGCCTTACTTTTCTGTCCATTGTAGAGGCATAACTCATTATTCATTCTTAGCTATTCCTATTCTAAAGTGGGGTTTGCTAACATTTCCTGATACAGGTTTTAGCACATGAATAATGTACAATGCCTTATTCATGATATTAGTAATATTGGTGATCAAGACTTACTATCTGATAGTTCCTATTAACTAGGTGAGGCTATATATGCATCTCTACTTCTTTCTAGTCTTTGTTCTTTATCACCATATTCACCTGAATTTCAGGAGAAAATCTAAGGTTGTGGTTGCTTTCTGCTTCTCCAATAATATGTTTTACATGACTAAATATCTATGGAGATTCTCAGTCATTCAGGCCATAGTTGCCCAAAGGTACTTTTTCAAAAGGCAACTAGACTTTGTTTTTCCTTGAAGATATTTAGCTTTTCTCCAGGAAATTTCTTCAGTTTTGACTGATAGAATGGGAGAAGCTTCTTGGATAAGACAGGAAACATCTTCAAGGAAAACAAAGTCCAGTTGCCTTTTGAAAATGCACTTTTGTATGACTAAATTTTCTACTGTTTTAATTACTTTGGGAATGCTAGAAGGGCCAATATACATGGTTGTTGGGTTTTACACTGCACAACAACAGCACCACATTGGAACACAACAGCACCACATTGGAGCACAAGCAAAATACAGGGAATCAATGGAATTTCCTTTCCTTGCAATACAAAACAAGCAAGCAAAATAGCAATAGCAGATTACGTGGGTGGATTGATCAACAGGATGCATGTCTTGCACTAAACAAATTAAATACTTTTACTAAGCGGAGTAGTAAATAGATAAAATAATATGCATATTCAATCTCCAGTTTTTTTTTAAAATGGTTGCCTTTGCTATGTTGTGTTTTCTAATACAGTGAAATGTTATTGTGAATTTATTTACTGCCCCTTGCTTCTAGGTGGTGCCTCAGAGGGTTCAAATATCTGCTAATTATCAGCTTTCACTTTAAACTTATTTTTTATTTTTGTTTTCTTCTTTTTTTATAGCTGGCAAAAATGGAGTACACTTTCATTATTATGGTCTTCATTTTAACTCTTTAAGGGGACAAAAGTTAAGGGAAAAGAAAGAAATGGCAGCAAAATCAGTGAAAGCATTCACTGCTGCATTTATTCTAGACTAAATTACTTGGATGGATAGACTTAAGTGTGGTAGAGTGATTGGTGAGGGAAACTATCTACTCTACAGAAATATAAATTACATGTGAATTCCAGGGATTGTAGATTAATTTCTGTAATCTAAAAGCTATAATGCTGTAGGTAAAATCTAAAATTGTAATTGCCTTTACTCTAACCATATTGTTGAAGATCCATTGATGAATGCTTTTTGAGTAAGATGTTAAAGTTAGCTGTAGATCTAGTTCAAGCTTTAGGGCTCTTAAAATGTTATTCTACTGTGAGTCCAATGAATAAAGAAAAATAGAATTCTGTTCCAAAGATGTTTGGAATGCCACATATTCCCTACTTAGCCTACTCAGGGACACTTTTCTTTTCAGCTTCCTGAATTCCCCTGAATTGAAGACCTTAAAAATAACCAACAATCATGTTAAAGTATCCATTCTTTTGTGTTTTAGAGTCAAGTAAAATATATGGGAGAATCCACAACCACCCTAATAAATTGGGTGGGTTTTGACAATTCCAAGGCTCTTAACACATGTTGAATGATTGTTTCAATTTAGTTTCAAACTGAAATAAGCCCACCTTATCACTGATGTGGAATGGTTCACTATAGGCAATTGGAGTAACTTTCCCAATGCCTTTAGAACTTTAATAGCCATCACATTTCAGTTTAAATTAAAGGAGTTTTAACAGGGCAGGAGACAAAACAGAAACTGAACTTTCAGAATTGCCATGGACAAGGTTAATGAAGGGGAAGGAAGGGAGGGAGGGAAATAAACCTATTTTTGTCATTTAAGTGTTTGACTGGAATAGTCCAACCTCTTTCAGGGTGAATAAGAAAATGATAACCCACTCCTACTTCAAATGGAAAAAGTAATTGAACAGAATGACATATATATCTCCAGAAAGTAAAGCAGACCTATGATCATATTAATCCACTCTGTTGGTAATGCATAATTGGTTTTCCTGTGACATTATCTCAATTTTATCATGAGGATGCTTCAGTGAGACTACCTGAAACAGTATTATTGGTTCTGTTTATTTCACTGTGACATTTTATGGGTTTGAGTGGGAGGAAACCTGATTCCATGCATTCACTTTTAAACTCCAAACATATTTTACAAGTCTTTAAACTATATCACATAATTATTTTAATTTAATGGAAGGACAGAATGAAGCATGAAGCAGTTTGATAACAAAACCCTCCAAACCCCCAAACAACAGAATTATTTGTTCCAGTAAGAAAAATGCCAGCATATTTTTAGACATGAAGCTAACTTTCTCATTAGATAACTTCATAACGTTATTCACATTTTGATGAAATAATGAAATGAAACTACTTAAGGAAATATTGCTGAATGAAATGATGAATACAACTTCATCTAATATATTCCAGCTTTCATATGATGAGAACAAGAGAAGGGCCTATTTGAAGGTTGAATGGCAACACCTTGTATACACAAGCCTCACTAGAGAGTAATTTTTATCCTATAGAGAGGAGAACCACAGGAATTGTAAGCTAGATGCACACAGATAGCTAATAGGTAGTTGGTATACAAATGCAAGATCTGACATGGGTGACACAGATGCAAATTTATCATCTGATTTAAAATGCAGAATGTATGGATGAGCTTTAAGGAGGTACAGTGGCCTAGCAGTGAAGATACTGGGCTTGTTGACCAGAAGGTTTGTAGGTCAAGATCCAAGTATTGTGTGACGGACTCAGCTCCTGTTCTTGCCCTAGCTCCTACCAACTTAGTATTTTGAAAGCATGCAAATGCAAGTAGATCAATAGATTCTACTTCAGTTGGAAGGTACCAGCTTCCATACATCTCAGAATATAGTCATGCTGGCCACATGTCCACTGAAGCATCTTAGGACAATGCTTCTTCTTCATCTAAGAAAGAGACACAAGCATCACTCCTTAAGTCGGACATGACTAGAAAGGGGAAACCTTACTCTTTCCTTTTATGGACGACCTTTACATCTTGAAGAATATTCAAATATGCTATCGTGTTCCCTATTTCATTATTTTAAGAATAGCAATGAGAAGTATAATAGATAGCTAAAGTATTCATTCAGTTGTAAAATTCACAAAATTTTGAAAGGAAGTCATTTATACAAAAATATATATGTAAATTTCCCCATGTGTTTAATAATCTTTAAGGACATTGTGCCTACACCCACTAGGGATAAATGTGTTTGGGTTTAAGAAAGCCATGAAAGCCCTGGTATTCTTCTGCAAAACTCCAAGGTCAAGCAGGGAAGTTATAAATATATTCCAATTAAATGACTTACAAACTTCCATATGATTAGAAACTCTGTTAAGGCTGGTCTCTTGATTGTGAATTTAAAAGTGCACAGCATGGGTTAGTGCTGAATTTGGGAAGAGTGGCCCAAATACCAGCAATGCTGGGGGAAGAGGGAGAGTTTTAGCTCTTACATATGCAAATTAAATAATCTTTTCCAAATTATGAATGATGGTAAGTAGACATAAGAAACAAAACAAGAGATCATAAAAAAAGAAAAGTCAAGCTTTTTAGGCATATGATCTATTTAACACAAACCCATAGAAATTTAGTAGCATATGCTGTGAATAACCACCATATATTTTTTAAGGTCTGATGGAACAGACCTTTTTGCTTGGTTCAAACATTTTCTCTGCCATTCCAATCTCCCCCCTGATGTTTTTTATGGAGGCAATATTTACAGCCAAGGCAATGCTGAGTAAGATGCAGTGATTATAGCTGATTTTATCACAGCCATATTACTTAGCTGCAAGGTGAAGCACTGTGCTAAAATGGATCATGAATCCCCAAAATTGACTATCTGTCACCTTTATAATCCTGATGGAAAGGCAGGTCAGATCAGGTCTGACAACTTTCTATGCAAACGAGAGCATAAAAGGAATGCTTTCTTGCTCTCCTTAAACTATTTGTCTGAGGAAGAGAGAACAGAATAAGATTGGAATGTTAACAAAAAACAAATTTACACAAGGAAAGCTATCCTTGCAGAGGAAACACATTACCGTGAGAACACTGGTATCTACAAGTCTGGTAACAGGGATAAACTAAGTTTGAAATTTAATAATAGGTTTGAAATTTCAAAGAAAATACAATTCTATCTATCTATCTATCTATCTATCTATCTATCTATCTATCTATCTATTCTCTCCCTCCCTCCCTCCCCTCCTCCTCCTCCTCCTCTTCCTCCTCTCTCTCTCCCTCCCTCCCTCTCCCTCCCACCCCCCCAAATCAATAAAACTACCTAGAGCAATTCCTGCAGGTTTTTGGGCAAGATTTCTGAAGTGGATAGTCATTTCCCACTTCCTAAGACTTAGACAAGCCAGAGTTATGACTTAGGCAGGACTAGAACTTACAGTTCCCAGTCTTAACCACTACCCCAAACTGTACCATATTTTCCTCTATATACACAGTTCTGCAATTTACTTTCTACTGTTGATACTAGTATTTGCCATTTTATTTATGGCTGATAAAGGATCCCAGAAGGTATTCATTATTTAGATTATAAAATATAAGGGAAAGATGGATGGATTCATGTGCACCATTGCTGATGATGTTTGACAGCAGATTTCTAATATTTTAAAAATCAATTGTTCTATCATTGCCAGAGATACTAAATCTAGGAATGGAACCTGTGACCTTATAAATACAGAACATATGTTGCCCCTGAGCTACAGCTTTTCTCACTAAGCTTTAACTATATAAAAATAAATGTTTTACCAAGATCTTTGAAAGTCTTTTTTTCCCTTTAAAACTCTGGTTAGCCTTAAAATCCATTGGCAAATAAATAAACATGAACACTTTTCTGAGATATTTTAGCAATATAACCTAAACTATTTAAACAATTCTACAAGTGACCAGCAAAAAAGTTTCTGCTTTATCTAAATCTATTTTAGAGATTAAAATGATGGTAATTTAATCTGTAAACGAATGCTATTGAAACTTAACATCACTCAGGAACCCATATTTGAAAAATAATTTAAAATAATCACTGACTCTGACCTTGAAAGAACAATCCACAATGGTATACAATTGCTCTTCTACAGTATAATATGCAATGATTAAATGTTACATTACAGATAGGGAATTTTTCATTCACCAGATATCAGTTGGTTTGGGTGACTAAAGTCACCTTAAATCCTTCCTTCATTCATTCTTTTTACACCAATATAACATTTTTTTTGTTACAGTTAAATATAGATTTTGATCTTTCTTTCTATGGATTATGATTATTGCTAATGATCAGCTAATTAAATATCTGATGAATATATCCCTCATATAACTAAAAACATGACATTTATGTATACATGGGGCATGTTTTTCCTGCTGCAGAGCCGTAAATGTGGAGAAACAGGTAATACTAATCCTAGGATACCCTGATTTTCCAAGGCACAATATAATTTTCTTGAACAAGAAATAATTTTTAAAAGTCAAATTTGTCATAGTGACAAACAAATATGCAATTAATGAAAAGCTGATGGGATTAAATTCTTAGTCTAGCTTTCTACCAATCTCTTCCAGGAGATTTCCTTGTCTTAGTTAGATGAAGAAGTCTAAAAAGAAACATCCTAAAAGCAGATTAATGATTACTGAAATACCAGCAATGACCCAAAGCAATGACCCAAGAGGTTAATGCATCCCATTTGTTTTATTAAGAGTGACAGACAGGAGTGAAAAGGGGCCATTTACTTTAATGTGCTGAATGTACGGCTGTAAACTGGTATTTATTGCTTATGATCTTGATTCTGAATTGAGACAAGGGGAACCCTGAATTTCAACTGTCTTATTCCATACTTAAACACAACGAATGTGTTTAGATAACCTTTCAAACTGTTATTCAAAAAATAAGGAATAGGCAGAAACAATTCTTAAATGTATGCTACTCTCTCTCCTCCATTCCAAAATGGGAAAATATCAGAGCCTTTGCTTCTAAATGGGATAATCCATGGCAAATAATGTGCTGGGAGCTATGAAATGTATAAGGTACAAGTTTCCATGAGGCAGCAAAACCAAATAAAATGATAGCTTTTTTAAATTTGCACTCTCCCTGGTAAATATTTCATGAGAGAAAAATTCCTAGTTAAACCTCTTTGTGGATGATAACAGCTTTAATTGCCATATATGCTCTGTATAGTACAATCTTATCAACGTCTCACAACTTCCCCTTGGAGAAAAGTTGCTTGATCTACTGTCTCGTAGTATCCCAGTTATCTGCTGGTAAAACTTTAGCTCCTCAGGCACCCAATGGTTGCATTTCATTCCTTTGTTGATCAAAGATTTAAAATATTTTCCACTAGAGACTTTGCAACAGTGTTTCTCTTGCATAACATAAACTGTGGATGTTTTGCTCATTCTCTGCATAGAATAGCAGCCAATTCAATCACTTGGATGAACAACAGCTGCAGATTCAACCATTTTTGTGAAAAGAGAATCTGAAATTGTCCTTATCCTATAATCTCAATGGTACTGTGCAGGAAACCATGTTTGCACAAACAACTTGTTGTTCCAAAAGAAGAGATGCAATAAAATACAATAACAAGGTTACAACTGATTTTCTATTTTGGTGCAAGAGCTGAAAATAAAAACTGAACATACGTATATATGTATATATACATATGATAAACTGAATATAATGCAAAAGGGGCTATTTAGCTATATTGTCCTGGCCAGAATCAATTTTTTTTATATAAAAGTGGACTATAGGATTAAATTAATAGGAATATCTATTATATACCTGGTTCATTTTATGTCACATTCATTATATTTTATTTTATTATATTTTATTATGATTTTTCAATACCATTTGTGAATTCAATATTTAATGTTTCTAAATTCTTATTAAAACTCCTCTCCCCGGTTACATCTACAGCTACAGGATCGGCAAAAGAGGTATGGTGTGGGGCCTATCTATAAAAGAGTATCATCTGTTGGAACCCAGGAACAGAACCTTTTTTGCTGTGGTGCCCACCTGGAATTCATATTGGCTCTGACTCTGCCAGCCTTTAGGAAGTCCCTGAAGACATAGCTTTGCAATTATGCTTGGAGGCCTGGCAATAGTGGAGGGCTTTTATGCTGGCTTTGTTGATGCAAGGATGGATTTTGGCATTGACAAAAGTTGACAAGAAGATGATCGACAGCAGTAAAAAAGCAAAACTGCTTAATTCATTCTTTGCATCTGTATTTACATTTAAAAAGTCTGGCCTATCAAAAACAGTATTGCAAAAGACAGATTAGGAATACAAATCAAAATAAGCAAGAAAAATAGTAAGACAATATCTGTCCACTCTAAATAAGTTCAAATCACCAGGTCTGATGGATTACATTCTGGAGTTTTGAAAAAGCTGGCAGACATGATCTTGGAATTACTGAGCCATATCTTTCAAAGATCCCAGATCACCAGGGAACTACCAGATGACTGAAAAAGGATAGTTCCCATCTTTGTAAAAGGAAAAAAAAAATGTACCTAGGAAATTACAGACCAATCAGCCTGACATTAATACCTGAGGAGATCCTAGAAAAGATAATCTATGAACATCTAGAAGCAAGCAAAGTTAAAACTAGCAGCCAACATGTTTTGTTAAAAACAGATCATGCCAGACAAATCTTTTTGCATTCTTTGACAAAGTAACTAAATTAATGCACTAGTGAAATTCTTGTGTATAATTTACTGGGACTTCAGTAAGGCATTTGACAAAGTAGATCACAACCTACTATTTGGTAAGCTAGAAAAATGTGGGTTAGACAAAATCACTACCAGATGGATTCATAACTAGCTGACCAAGAGCACTCAATATGTACTCTTTAATGGAACTACATCTACATAGAGGGAAGTATGAGGTGAGATATCTAAAGGTTCTGTCTTAGGCCTAGTACTCTTCAACATCTTCACAAATGATTTAGATGAGGGGTTAGAAGCAGAAATCATCAAATTTGCAGGTGACACCAAATTGGAAGGAATAGTTAACATTTCAGAAGATAGGCTAAAGATCCAGACTTGAACACTATCCAATAAATAAATTCATTTCAGTGACAAGATAAGTAAGGTTTTACCCTTAAGCAAGAAAAAACAAATTCACAGGTATATAATGAAATATCTTACTCAATAGCAGTAACTGTGAGAAGTATATACAGGTGAAACTTGAAAAATTAGAATACCGCGCAAAAGTTCATTTATTTCAGTAATGCAACTTAAAAGGTGAAACTAATATATAAGATAGACTCATTACATGCAAAACAAGATAGTTCAAGCTGTGATTTGCCATAATTGTGATGATGATGGCTTACAGCTCATGAAAACCCCAAATCCACAATCTCAGAAAATTAGAATATTACATGCAATCAATAAAACAAGGATTGTACAGAGAACAATATCGGACCTCTGAAAAGTATAAGCATGCATATGTACTCAGTACTTGGTTTGGGGCCCTTTTGCAGCAATTACTGCCTCAATGTGGCATGGCATGGAAGCTAACATCCTGTGGCACTGCTGAGGTGTTATGGAAGACCAGGATGCTTCAAAAGCAGCCTTCAGCTCTTCTGCATTGTTCAGTCTCATGTCTCTCATCTTTCTCTTGACAATGCCCCATAGATTCTCTATGGGGTTCAGGTCAGGCGAGTTTGCTGGCCAATCAAGCACAGTAATCCCACGGTCATTGAACCAGGTTTTGGTGCTTTTGGCAATGTGGGCAGGTGCCAGTTCCTACTGGAAAATGAAGTCAGCATCCCCATAAAGCTTGTCTTAAGAAGGAAGCATGAAGTACTCCAAAATCTCCTGGTAGACAGCTGCATTGACCCTGGACTTAATGAAGCACAGTGGACCAACACCAGCAGATGACATGGCTCCCCAAATCAACACAGACTGTGGAAACTTCACACTGGACTTCAAGCATCTTGCAGTGTGTGCCTCTCCATTCTTCCTCCAGACTCTGGGTCCTTGGCTTCCAAATGAGATGCAAAAGTTTCTTCATCAGATAAGAGGACTTTGGACCACTGAGCAACAGACCAGTTCTATTTTTCTTTAGCCCAGGTAAGACACTTCTAACATTGTTTGTTGTTCAGGAGTGGCTTGACAAGAGGAATACGACATTTGATACCTATGTCCAGGATCCGTCTGTGTGTGGTGGCTCTTGATGCACTGACTCCAGCCTCAGTCCACTCCTTCTGAAAGTCCCCAACACTTTTGAATGGCCTTTTCCTGACAATCCTCTCCAGGCTGCGGTCATCCCTGTTGCTTGTGTACTTTTTTCTTCCACACTTTCCCCTTCCACATAACTTTCTATTAATCTGCTTTGATACAGCACTTTGGGAACATCCAACTTCTTTTGCAATTACCTTTTGAGGCTTTCCCTCCTTATGGAGGGTGTCAATGATGGTTTTCTGCACAACTGTCAGGTCAGCAGTCTTTCCCATGATTGTGATTTCTACTGAAGCAAATTGAGAGACCATTTAAAGGCTCAGGAACCCTTTGCAGGTGTTATGGCTTCATTAGCTGATTAGAGTGGGACACTTTGAGCCTAGAATATTGAACCTTTTCACAATATTCTAATTTTCTGAGATTGTGGATTTGGGGTTTTCATGAGCTGTAAGCCATAATCATCTCAATTATGACAAATCATGGTTTGAACTATCTTGCTTTGCATGTAATGAATCTATCTCTTATATTAGTTTCACCTTTTAAGTTGCATTACTGAAATAAATGAACTTTTGCATGATATTCTAATTTTTTGAGTTTCACCTGTATGTATCCAAATATACAACTACTTAAATATGAGCCAGCTGTATACTGCAGCTTCCAAAAAGCAAATGCAGAGAGACAGAATCAAGATCATATGAAGCATTGGTACTGCTTTATAATATTTGGGTTACACCACACCTGGAATAATACTACATATAGTGCTGGTTACCACAATACAAAAAATGTTGTTGAGACTGAAGAAAGAACAAGAGAAGAGCAACAAAGATAACTAGGGGATTGGAAGATAAAATATTTGCAGGAACTAAAGATGTTCAGTCTAATGAAGAGAAGGACTAGAGGATAGCAGACTTCCAATATTTCAGAGCTGCTACAAAGAAGAAAGGTTGAACATATTCTCTAAAGCACCCAAAGGCCAGACAAAAAGTAATGGATGGAAACTTATCAAGGAAAGATCCAACCTAGAACTAAGGATATTTTTTTAAAAAAATAAAGTTTTATTTGGGTTTTCACACATACAAAATACAAGTAAAACAGCTTTTTTGAAAATAGCATGGTCCCTGGTTGAACTTCTTTATACAGACACAAAGCTCAATTTCATGCTCCTTTTTGCGTTCTGTTCCATCTCTTATACTATTCTACATTTTCTATATAGTTTTTCCCCTCTTTTAATTTTCTCAATTTTATTTTTATTATCTCGTCTCAATTCAAATCATTATATTTATACTTTTGTCTGTTCTGTTTCAATTTCATATTATCTTTTCTCATTAAACAAATTTTCTCCTGTAGTTACTAATTGGAGTATGACAACTTTATATCTTTTAATTACATCCATTCAACTCTTATTTAAACTTCAATATATACCTTAAGATTATGACCTTCAATATAATACATAATACATAAGTTCCAATCGAATTCTGCTTGGTACATTCTTATAATACACACTATATTTTTTTTTTAAAAGAAAGATTTTAAATATATGTAATTATAAACCCTCATTCCATTCCAATTCAGTTCTATCATTAATAATCATTAAAATCTTAACATCTTTAACACTTCTTTCAATTAAATATCATACTTCCTTAAAGACACATATAATCTCCATAATTAATTTTTCCCTTATTTCTCTTCACATATGTTTTATAAATCATTAAATATTCATTTTGTTACAATTATTTGTTGACAAGCATTCCACTGAATTACGATAGCTATTTTATCAAACATTTTAATCATACATTGTTCATATTTTCTAAAGTTATTTCTATTTCTAATATAACAATACTATCTTATGTACCTTTGCAGATTCCCTATCTTTCTGTCCTTTATAACTTCATTTTCTTTCTTTCTTCCCTCTCATCTTCTCTGTCCCCTTTTTACCCCCTTGTCTCTCTACTTCTAATTCTCTCTTCTGCATTTCCCTCTTCTGTTGCTTTCTGGTTTTATACTTATTTTTCACTCTATTTTGAGGGGGGAGTTGTTTTTCCGAATCTTAAACTTTCCATTCTCTTTCCCCCACTTTCCTTTTTTTTTCACCTAAGATTACTTGTTCATTAAAGATGGCTTCTTCTTTGTCGCGATCTTCTTGTTCTGCAGGCATTTCTTGTTGTTTCTCATAGTTCCAAATCTCCATTTCTAAAAACTGAAATACGAAGCCAAAAGAATCTCTCCCTTCTTGTGCATCTTCTTTGTACTTTTTAAGTTCCATTTTCAGTTCTTCTAAAAGTGGAGCCATTTTAAACAGTTTTAAACAACCACCCAATTGATTTTAGTCATTCAAATACAATAACCCAAAATCCAGAAATCATCAAGTAATCCAAATAGTCCCGAGTTATTTCTTCTTATTTCTTTTTCCACTTTCTCTTCCTGGGGTTTTGTTGCGATATTTCAGTTAAAGTATATCTTTTGGAAGTCTTGCTGAGATTTTGCTGTAAGTTCTTTTTAATTCCAGGCAGTCTCCTCCCTTTTATTCTTTATCTCTCCTTTCCTGTTTTCAAATCTTTTGATTATCAAGAAATCTTTATTATCTCTTTGACTTTTTATTTTCAGCATTAAATGCCTATTAATGTCAAAGTGGATTTTTTCCCCAATTTCTTCCTTAAGTGTCTTAGCTGTCAGTATAGGAAAAGGAGAAAAACACCCCAAATCCGGTTGCAAGGCTTCAGCAGTGGCAGTAATCCGCTTCTCTGTGGGTCCCTGCTGTGCTCGCCGCTGAGGTACCCCCGATCCAACTTGATTTGGGGGTTGTCGCTGCCCTGAAGGGGCAGCAGAAGACAGAGGAGATCCAGGCAGGGGTCTGGGGATATCGCACCCCCTTTCCCCAGCCGGCTAGACTCCTTTTTCCTGAGGCAGTGGAGCGGCTTTCAGTAATGGCAGCCACAAAGAAATCTTCAACCAGATAAGATTGCGCAGGAGGAAGAGCCAGAAGGAGAAGTTTTCTTGGCTGAACCGGGACATTAAGTTACTTTTAAAACACCCTGGAAACCTGACTTTGGATTGATACATTTGTTTCCAAAAGAATTTGTTACATCGGCAAAAGTGCTGAAGGAAAGTTCACTCCCCTTCCTTATGGAGAAAGCAAAGGAGCACAGAAAAACCTGCTTTTTAAAGGTAAAAATAAGCTCTTTGTTACAAGTGGGAAGGAGAGGACTAAAAAAATTTTTTTAAAAACTTCGTTGGAGGAGACGCCTTGAAGATTACAAGACCATCAATTAATTGTAATACGGCTTTTAAAATACATTTGGGATTTTGCCCCTGGAGGAAAAACTGTAAAGAGAAGAAGAGGAAATAATTTTTGTTTGTTTGGATTGTTTGATAACTTTGACATTTGGAAAATACTTTAAGATTGAAAGCATCTGGGTTGTTTTTAAAAACCTATAATGGCACCATCTGTTGATGAACTAAAAATGGAATATGAACAATTAAAAGAAAGACAGCAAAATGGCAAGGATTCCTTGAGAACTGCCTTCCATTTTTTAGAAATGGCGGTTTCTATGTACCAGCAAATACTTGAGGAAGGAGAAGGAGAAGGAGAAGAAGAAAAGGAAGAAGCCATCTTTAATGGACTAAAAAGTTCGATTAAGAAAGAAAATGTGAAGAGAGGAAGGAAAAATTAGAATTTAAGATTTAATAAAACAACCAAGAAAAAGAAAAATAGGGTGAAAAGAAGGTACAATGTTAGAATGCAATTGAAAGGAGAATTACAACAGAGAGGGGAAGTTAAAAAGGGGGAGGCTAGGAGAGGGGGGGGGCAAAAAGACCAGATTGGAGAAGAAAGGGAGGGAAAAAGAAAAAAAAAGGCATGGGCTAGAACAAGATTTCAAAAAGAAATTTCTTTTTAGAGATGAAGGATAATAGATAGTGCATAATTAAAGAAGATTCTGCAAGAGTGCATAAGATAGTATTGTAGTATTTGCATTTGAAATAGTTTATTGGAATATTTAATAAAATATTACTGTTTAATAATGATAGATGTTAATATTTAATAAAATATTAAGGAGAATGTGTAAAATGATTAATGCTTAGTTATAGTTTAATTTGATATTGTCTTAATGTTATTATAACCTTAGTATTTTATTTTCTTATTCTAAAACAATGTACTTATCAGAATTAGAATTAGAATGGAAATTATACATTTAACTATACTATAAGTTTACTATTCTTTTATTTTAAGATTTAATATGTAGAATGTACTAAGCAGAATCAGGATGGAAATTATGTATTATTTTAAGTCTTACTTTAGGGTAAGGCGTCATACTTTAAAAGTGATTACAGGGGAAATTTTTTGTTAAAGAGAAGAGATAAATAGATGATTGGTAAAGAATGGACAAAAGTTATAAGCATAATGATTTTGAAATAAGATGAAATAAATAAAACATAATTAAGAGAGTGAAAAGATGGGAGAAGTTATATAGAAAATATAAAATGGTTAATAAGATGTGAAGGGTATATAAGGTGAGCATGAATTTGATTTAGGTCTGTCAAAAAAGATGTAACCCGGGGCTAAGCCACTTTTCAAAAGAAGTTCTATGTTTTATGTTTTGTGTGTTGATTAGTTATGTTTGATTGTAAACTAATAAAACCTTGGAGGAATGAAACCAAAGGGAGAGAAATTGGGAAAAGACATGTATAAATGACAATTAAGGAGGTTTTTTTTTTAAAATGTTTTGCTTTAGGTTATGTATTTTGTGTGCTTATGACAGATTGAGAATTACTAAAACTTTGATAGAAAGAAATATAATTGAACAAAAGTGAAGGGAGAAATAATGAGAAATTTGGAAAAGATATATATGTGTAAATGGAAATGTGATAATGTGGAACTATGTTTTAAAAAATAATGCTTTATTTGCTTTGTTAAAATTTATAAGTAATTCTTAGAAAGGAGGTTTTATACTTTTATGTGTTATGTTTTGTTTGTCTTCAAAAATCAATAAAACTTGTTCTTAAAAAAAAAAAAAAACCACCCCAAATCTTTTCCTTTTTCTCTCTCCTTCGCAGCTTAAAAATCTTCTTAGGGAACAATGTTATTGTTTTTTTTTAATAGTTTCAATTCCAGGGTACCTTATTGGTTGCTTTTGCTGTTTGACCCGGTCAACCAAAACTTTCTCTTCTTATCTTCCTCCTGCACATTCTTTTCCGGTCGAGTTCTTCTTTGTGGTGGCCATTTCTGACCACCGCTACAACCGCCTTCGGGAAAGGGAGTAATGGCCAGATGGGGAGGAGAGATGCAGCTCTCCTCAACCCTGAAGGCAGTCTCCCCCTTCTTCACCACCTCTACGGGGTGGCTTAGCCCCGAAACCAGCCAGCTCGGGGTGCTCCAGCGGCAAGCATGGATTGAAGCCTTGCAGAGATGAGGCTTTGGTCTGTCATCGAAGAAGCTCAAACCGGAAGTTTTCAACTAAGGATAAATTTTCTGATGGTGAGAACAATTAATCAGTGGAATGGTTTGTAGGTGCTCTATCACTAGATACTTAAAAAAAAACCATTTGTGTAAAATGGTAAAGGGTCTCCTGCTTGAGAAGACCTCCAAGACCCCTTCCAACTCTTTTATTTTGTTGTTTGTAATTTTTTTTAAAGTGGTGGCCTAAATATTGATAACTATCTTGTTTTTTTTAATGTTATTGGTTTTAACTGATATGTGCCAGAGTCACTTAGAGTTACTTATATGAGATGGGCAGCCAATCAAATAAAATTAAATCAGAAAGACTGAATGAAAATTAAGTGAAGTAGACCAGCTAAGCAACTACGACTATTTTTATTATGAAACAAACAATTCTGTGCTTGTATGGCTAAAACTCCATGATGCCTTCTCCTTTTTCTTCTCTTGAGAGTTGGAAATCTTCCTTCCTTCTGCTACTGAACCCTGAAATCTGAAACTTGTTCCATGGGGAAGTCTGAATATTAAGAGTCCCACATATACAACAAACACCTTACTTACAAGAATCATTTAAAAGACAGCAGGCTTTATTAGCAGATACCTGGTAAAGGCTAAAAGCCACTGAAGATTAAATAAAACCACAGGAGAGCTATACCTAATATAGCTATTGGTGGTGAAGAATAAGTAAAGAAAAACAACTACAAAAATCCTTTATAATTGCAAAATTACTGAATGCACTGATTGATTTTTTTAAAGATTAAGCATCGAGCATCAATGTTTTCTTTTTAGAGGTTTTTCCTGTCACCTGTGCTTTCTCTCCTTTATACTGTATTTCAAATTAATAAAAAGGAAACTTCATTCTTAGTGAAGTTTCAAGTAGAGAAATTTAGTAACTACCAGCTGACAATATTGCACTGTAAAAATATTTGGGCACATTCATATTAATATCCAATAACTCCTGAGACTGAAAAAAATATCTCTGATGACATTCATGCTAATTTTCTACAGGTTTATTTATTTTATTAAATTTTTCAATCAAACAACATTTTCTTGACAAGCTTGCTTGTGTCATAATAAACCTAGCCATCTATTTTCATCTAGATTACTTTTTATTTTAAGACTTTAAAAAAACTTCGTTTTTCATCATTAGAAGTCTGTTTTAAAAAGTTCTTAAGAGCTTCAAACTGTGACTCATTGATGTCATCCTATTTATTCCGCTTCATTAATTTCTGCTTATTTATTCTGTCAATGTAAGCGGATATTACAGTGTCTTTTTATTTTGCAACTTGTTTCATATGGTTCCCATGGTGCACTGTGACTTTTATAAAATGCACATTCATATACATCACAATTCACATTATTCATTTTAAAGACTGCATGTTTCACCCTTCAGAGCAATCTGGAGCAAATACTGATATTCAATAGAAGTTGTTATATTTAATTAAAAATAATATGTTGCAGAAAAATACATAAAAATACAAAGCTCTGCAATTCAGTTTATAGACTAAAAAAGAAAGAAAGACTAAGCAATATTACTAAACTAAGATAAACTAGTAATATTACAGGAAAAATAAAAGAAACATTATTTTAGTTCTAATGCAGACCTGTAGTTGTTCAGGTACTGCTGAATTAAAATTCCCTTTGTTATAGATCAGGTTGCAATAGGAAGGCCATAGTTTCTTAAGCCTGCTCTAACAACACAATAAAAACAGTCAGATTGATGACAGCCCTACTTCAGAATTGTATACATGCATAAATCTTTCAAGCAAACCAGGAAGAGCAGTAAATTTAATGCATAAACAAAGCAGAAGATGTAGTGATGATTGCTTACATTATCTATTCTCATCGTACCAAACCTAAATTTCAAAACTTCAGATGACCCTTAGATGGCAAGTTAGGATGTTCTATTTCTGCCAAGTTTACCAAGGTGGCTTTTTGACTAAAGGAGAACAAGTACTCATACTCTCCCTGTTTTTAGCCTGATGCCTTTAGCAGCACACCAAACTGGTACAAGCTCTCTTTCTCTTTCCAATTTCCTCCCTCCCTGTCTTCCTTTCCTTTTTATTATGGATATTATCATTGGTGTTGTTACGTTTGTTGATTAGTTTTCAATCTGAAAATTGAAAGATGGGAGTTATATGTTGTTTGGAGTCAGTTTTGCTAGATGAGGTCATTAGCTTTGTTAAATAAATAAATAAATGGTTGTAGCATCCACATTTAAATTGGCTGTTTTTAACCAGTCTAATTAATGTACATCATACATTTTCTCAGTTGACGCATAACTTCCATCATATTTAGTTTGTCCTTTATTGCACAAAATTAATCCTATGGTCACATTGGCAAATACTTTAATGAAAACAATAAATCTCATTTTCCATCTGTCTCTTCACAAATTTAACCCTGCCTGTGGATCTTTATAAGCCTTACTCCTGCTTCTCATTTACAAATCTTGCACTGAGCAGAAGACTGACCCGAAACAGAATAATGTGTATTACTACTATTCACAAGTATCTAGCTATTTGGTGTGAACCAAGAATCCAAAACATATCCCAAATCCCTTCTTTGTTCTAATTGTAAAATCTGAAGAATGGGGAGTATCTCTGAAACTCTTAGATTCAGTCATTTAGTAATTTCACATGAGATAAGAATCATACAAGGTATATTTCTGCTACTGTGATCAGCGGCACACTGACCTGAGATAGAAAGACACTGTTCTTGGGCAAAACAAAAAACAAAAAAACAATCTAGGTAGATGGCACAAACAAAGAGAGAAATATAAAGTTGAGAATATCCAGGCATAAAAACCAAGGAGATTTAATCAGAAAAAAATGGAGTTTTGAACAGAGATAGGGAATATATTCCCAGTAGAGTTTCTTGAGGAATAGATTTTTTTTTTGTAATCTTGGACCTCCAGCTTAATTCTATTATTCCCTTTCTCCCTGCTATTTACTCTTAACTAAAGTAGTGAATCTTTTGCATTTTGTTCAATAGTTTTCCTCTAATAAAATTGAAAATAAATACCTTCTTTAAATAAAGACAATGAAATGCTCACGGATGAGTTGCAGAGTGTTTTGCACTGATTGGGATGACCAGATAACATTTCCATTTCTTCTTATCCAGCTACATGTCCAGGGTTCTGAAAATTTCCTGACTTTCCTACAACATTTACATTTACATTGCAAAAGAAAACAAACTATTGATGTTTCTTTCAGGATCCTTTTATAGATAAGAAAATATGTGTAGCAAAGCAAATTAACATTTTTATACACCAATAATATGATCATGCAGACGTAAGATTAAAAACCACTATCAGGCGATATATTAAAAATTTCTAAAGCTCTTTGAGTTTTTCTAATTTGTATTTACTTACACTGCATAGGTCAACCTAATTGGTCAATTCTAAGCAGTGAATGACTCCCTAATATATAACTGGGGTTCAAACAAACAGATACAAATCATATTAAAAGCAAAATAATATCCTCTTGGAAATAACATTTAGACAATCGAAGGGTGGTGGTGTTATTTTTCTTTTGTAGAGTCTCCTATACAGATAAGATAATAGACAATCAGGATGTTAGGGAGGAAAAGTGGACCTCATTCCATTCCTAAGAGGTTTGCAAGGGGGTATGCATTAGCACACAAGCGTGCCTACCGTCCCTGTCCTACTGTTCCCATTTACTCGTACTCATTTATTATGTATATACTTATACCTATATGTTATGCTTATACTTATACTTGTGTTCTCATACATGCTTGACAAACTAAATAAAGAAGTAAGTAAGTAAGTAAATAAGTAAGTAAGTAAATAAGTAAATAAATAAATAAATGGTTTTGGTCTCTGCCTTGTTCAGTGCTGGTCTCCAATATCAAGTAGCTCTACTGCATTTCACCAAAGTAAATACATTTCTCTAATCACCCAAAATCAATCAAAAGTTTTCTGTCTTCCTCTGCTTCAGCTAACATGCCTTATTTTATCTTATATTCACATCTCTTACCAGTATTAAGATAATTTTCACCTTACTCCTCAAGCTTATTAGGTCCCTTAGTTGTGTGTATTGCTCTGATGTTTTTCCCCTTGCAAATGTACACTCTTCTCATTTGCTTTCCCCAAAATTCATTTATTCTCTGATAATGAAACCTCTGCGTTGCTAACAAAGCAGAAAATAAAAACGGTAAATAGCAGTCCCCATAAACAATTTGTTGGTGGACGCAGTCTTGTTAAACAGTGTCTGAGGGAATTTTTCTCCCCAGAAAGTGGGGGTAGAAGAAAAGAGGACAGGGGAGTTACAAAAGCAATTAATAGAGCCAGAGAGAAAATAGTAATTATGCTCATACTAAAGACAAATAGGCATTCAGACAGCTGCATCTGTGATCTCCACAAAGCACTTCGTTGCAAAGCACCTGACTAAGAAGAACTACCAACATCAGAAGGGCATAAATGTAAGTCTCTGTTTCATATTTAATCATTTAGGGACCACTATAAAACTGACTGTCCTAACTGGTCTTAGTCTATACTAAAAGAATCCCTTCCCTTAAGAGTAGAGAGATGACAGAACTAGAGATTCTTAAATGTGCCATAATATTTACAAGATTGCTACACAGATTTTTCAAGAAAAAATATGGATGTTCTGATGAAATACTTCTCCTCAGTCCCTATAATTAAACTCTACAAAATGAGGTCATTTCAGTTAAATTTCATCTATTCATTTGAGATTTGAAGGCTAAGGAATAAAAAATAGAGGAATATAATAATAAACTTGGAAAAGAAGTATAAATTAGACATCTCTATATTCAAAGATTAATTACTGTAGACTCACTAAGTTATCACTCAGAAAGATGTTACAGATTCATAGAAATCAACACAGATTCTTAAGAAAGAGCAGCTTTGCACCAGTTAAAATATAAATCCCTAAGACATGGCACTAAATGTTGCACATAATTCAGCTTCAGAACTAGGATGCTAATCCAAGCTCCAAAAGGCATTTTAAATACAGCCACCTTCTACTAAATCCTTTATTAAGATTTAACAGCTATAATTTATACTGTTCTTATTAGTAAGTTAGGAAAACACTATCAATAATAATAATGGCAACAATAAAAATTAATTTGTACATATTTAACCTGCAATAGCTAACCTTATTATATTTAGAATGCTCCTCCTTGACAAAATGAAGTACTAATTGCAGTGCTATGGGATTATGCTACCTGCTTTACTACTGTACACAAATACATATGCGTGTGTGTGTGTGTGTGTGTGTGTGTGTGTGTGTGTGTAATAACCCAGTACACAAGCCTGATGATGGCAGATGAGATTCTGCCAAAACGTCACTACAACTTTAAAAGCACAACTATAATGACGTGGGAAAATACCTGAACAAAGCTGAATGCCATACATATAAATACCCACAAAAACTTAAGAAAACATATATATACATACATACATATATATGTTTTCTTAAGTTTTTGAGGGTGCTTACATGCATGGTATTCAGCTTTGTTCGGGTATTTTCCAACGTCATTATAGTTGTACTTTTAAAGTTGTAGCAACATTTTGGCAGAATCTCATCTGCCATCATCAGGCTTCTGTATTGTGTTCGTCTGTGAGTCAGACTTTTATAGTTGTTTTGGTTTTAAATTTGGGGCTAGCCTACTGCTGTGCCAGAATGGTTTTTTCTTCATCCTGATTGGTTGGGAGTCTTGGTCTGTGTTTATTGGTCTTGGAGTTTGCTGTGTTCTGCTTGATTGGTGTTTCTAATATCTTCTGTCTGTTTTTTGGCTCTTTTTGTATCTTGATTGGCTGGCAACATTGTGTTACTTTATTGGAGGCCTTTACCCGGAGCCAAGCTGCACTAAAGGCCTCCAATAAAGTAACACAATGTTGCCAGCCAATCAAGATACAAAAAGAGCCAAAAAACAGACAGAAGATATTAGAAACACCAATCAAGCAGAACGCAGCAAACTCCAAGACCAATAAACATAGACCAAGACTCCCAACCAATCAGGATGAAGAAAAAACCATTCTGGCACAGCAATAGGCTGCCCCAAATTTTAATCTGAAACCACTGTAAAAGTCTGACTCACAGATGAACACTATACAGAAGCCTGATGATGGCAGATGAGATTCTGCTGAAACGTTGCTACAACTTGAAATTCTAGAACTAGAAAACCTTGAATTACTCCGTCTTCGGTCTGATTTAAGCATGGTATATAAAATCATACATTGCAATGTCCTACCTGTCAATGAATACTTCAGCTTCAACCATAACAACACAAGAGCACACAATAGATACAAACTCAAGGTTAACCGCACCAAGCTTGATTGCAGGAAATACGACTTCAGCAACAGAGTGATCAATGTCTGGAATACTCTACCTGACTCTGTAGTTTCTTCCCCAAACCCAAAAAACTTTAACCTTAGACTATCTACCATTGACCTCACCCCTTTCCTAAGAGGTCTCTAGGGGGCGTGCATAAGTGCACCATCGTGCCTACCGTCCCTATCCTATTGTTTCTTTTATTTTTCTTTTATTTTTCTTATATGTACCCATTTCATGTATTCATAACTATGTATACACATACTTATTATCTTCTAAACAATTGACAAATCAAATAAATAAATAAAAAATAAATAAACTTTAAAAGCACCACTACAATGACATGGGAAAATACCCGAACAAAGCTGAATGCCATACATGTAAGTACCCATGAAAACTTAAGAAAACATATATGTATATATGTATATATGTATGTTACTGTGAGGATAGTGGCAACAAAGAGCAAATCTAGACTCCAGTTTAGAGCATATATTCAAGGGAAAGAGGAAAGACATAAAGAATTAGAAGCCTAGTTATCACCTTGCATGGGCAGCTTCGTAAACTTCTTAACGATTCTATAATTCATATTTTATAACAATAGTGCAAAATCACATATTATCTCATAAGATAATTGCATAATGTCTGAATTAATTCCCTAATGATAATATGGTTACTTCAATTTATGCTTAAGAAACTTACTTCTATTTTTTCAAGTTTGATAGTAGTCAATAGGTTTATTGCATATTCATGCCATTGACATATTAGCAAGAATATAATCACAGTTTAGCAAAGGGGGGAAAAAACCTGATACATCACGTGAAACTGCTGTGACAATGGGAGTTTGATACCCCTGCTCTAAATGAATGATTATTTTAATAGTGTGTTTTTAGTGTTTTGTCTTTTTAAATTTTCAATCTGATATTACACTTGAATATTGACTAAAAAGAATCCAGACAATCTACTTCTATTAGGAGCTTCATTGTTGTCTCTTAAACACAATCTAAATAACTTTCTCTAAAGAGAAATAGAAAATGTTAAGAAGGTTGGGGAAAGGCAATAGTTGTCTAATTCAATTAGATCCCAAGAGATTCTTTTAAGGATGAGACATTTGCAGCCTATTTCATAGCTTAAAAGGGGACACCTTCCCCTAAATAGGATAAGAAGATTCCCTTGATTGTTTGAACATTTTTTCTTTGAGCTAATTGGTTCCTTGGATTTGAAAAAAAAAAACTTATTAAATTATAGTGGGTGTGCTAGTTAGACAGTATATAGTTAGTTGGGAATTGGGAGCTTCCCCTTAACTCCATGGAAAGTGTAGTTAATGCTTCATGGGAGATGTAGTTCATGTTGTGTGGTCACATTTGTAATCCTGATTGATCACTGAATTGACCTCTAGTTGGGTTGTCGGCAGCCTTAGTTCATTCTTGCCTGGACTCAGCATCATGCTGGAGCTTCCCTTGCTGTATAGTTATGGGATGAAGATAACCATCTTTTCACACTATGAAGATGACTATGCAAAGATTGGACATTAGATGAATCTCAACATAACTGTGAGTTATACCTTGAGGATGCCTAATATAATCCAATAAAGAAAACTTTGTATGGAAGCCTTTGTAGTGTTTAACTCCTCATCTCAGGTATTTTGGAAAGATAAATATTGCCTGGGGCATACCTGAGATGAGACAGTGGGGATCATGTGTTATCCTTACATTACTGAACCATATCTCCCCAAATTCTTTATTATTAGTCATCATTCATTATTAGATTGAAACAGATGTGGCTTTTAGCCAGTTCTGAAGAACCGGTAGCAGAAATTTTGAATAGTTCAGAGAACTGGTAAACACCACCTCTAGTTGGCCCTGTCCTCATCTATTATCTGCATCCCAAGTCCCAGCTGATCAGCTGCGTCTTCTTTTGTTGCCCTGCATGGAAGAATGGAGTGGAAAGTAGGGTGGGGTAGAAATGGAGATTTTGCAGTATCCTTCCCCTGCCACACCCACCCAGCCACACCTACCCAGCCACACCTACCTAGCCACATCCACCCAGCCATGCCCACCCAGCCATGCCACACTCATAGAACTGATAGTAAAAAAAAATTGAATACCACCACTGGCATTGAAAGCATCCTGTCTTGTTGTGTTACTGTGTGGTTTGGATATATTACTGTTTTGGACAGGAAGGCTGTGTAGAGAGTGGTAAGGATGACAGAAAAGAATATTGGATGTTCACTTCCTTCTATCCAAGACACAGCATATAAGCTATGCTTGACCAGGGTCTGCAGTATTGTCAAGGATTCTACATATTCTCTCCGTGACCAGTTTTCTTTGTTATCTTCTGGAAGGAGGCTTCACAGTTTACAAAGCAGAATAACTAGATTCTGGAATAGCTTTGTACCAGATAGCATCAATCTTGTTAACTCTCAAGACTCTTTTTTCTGCTATGTATACAATATGGATTGTGATGTTATATATAATCACAATGTATATGCATGTATCTGTCTCTGCCTCTGCCTCTCTCTCTCTCTCTCTCTCTCTCTCTCTCTCTCTGTGCGTGTGTAGAGAAAGAGGATATGTATGTGAATGTATATGTATGGGTATATAGATATATAGATTTTATTTTGAGAGCGGGCATAGAATTTCATTTTTTAATGTGTGCAAGTATTTTCATAGAAAAAAGTGACAAAAAAGATTATCTTACCTGTAAGACCAGGAAGCTGTCATTCTTAAGCTTTTCACCAGTACCTCAAACTTTCCATGTTAGAAATATTTAGTTAGAGGTTGAATCACTTAATATGGCTGTTGTAAGAGTAAGACTTACTTTAGCAGAAAATTGAAAATAATTAACTTTGTAGTCCATTCCAATTCTGTGATTCTTTGAACATGAGAGACTTTGCAGAGGTGCATAGCATAATAATATGCATTTTTACTTGTAAATTACTTAAGACAAATTACTGAAGTAGATTCCTACTTATTTCATACAGAGCTTCCAAAAATAAACAAGCCATATAAATTCTTAATGGGTGGCAACCCATTCACAAACCTCTAGCAGATAACTGCATCAACTAATAACCAGCAAGCAAGTCTCAGCTTTATAGCATTTTCACACTTAATTGGAGTTATAATTTATCACATCTAGAGAACATCCTTCACTAGAAAGACCCATTTTGGGCAAGAAATTCATTTAGCAAAAATAAAAATGTAGGCTTAGCCACAGAAAGAACTAATTAAAAGGGAAGAGAGAGAGAAATATCCTCCAAAATTTCAAATTAGTTTCTAGTTAGTACCTCTAACATTCCCAAACTGCTGCAAGCTTATTAAAAGTGCTGTACAATCCAGATACTGACTTGTGGATATGAAAAATATAATGATCTTACTAAATCATGATGTTGTAGAACTAAAAAAAATTAGAAACGATCAAATATTTTTTTCCTATGGGAAAGATTGTAATAGCTGAGACTTTTTATTTTAGAAAAGTTAGGTGGGGTTCATAAGTGTTTATAGAATAATACTTAATGTGGGATATGAAACAGGTCAGTTGATCCAGAGGTCTGCATAAAGGACTGAAGTGCATTATCATGTCATGAACAGTGGTGGCACAGTGGTTAGAGTGCAGTACTGCAAGCTACTTCTGCTGACTGCCAGCTGCCTGCAATTTGGCAGTTCGATTCTCAGGCTCAAGGTTGACTCAGCCTTCCATCCTTCCAAGGTGGGTAAAATGAGGACACAGATTGTTGGGGGCAATAGGCTGACTCTGTAAACTATTTAGAGAGTGCTATAAAACATTATGAAATGGTATATAAATCTAAGTGCTACTGCTAAGTGCTACTGCTATCATGGAGGGCCTTAAATCTCTCTCTTTCTCTCCCTCCCTTCCCCCTCTTATTCCTACCATATGATATGAAAAATTAAGTGCAAAATTAAGTGCAATTTGATTTCAAGATGCAACCTAGAGTCACTGGTTGAGATGGGCATCTATAGAAACAAACAAACAAACCAAACAAACAAACAAACATGTGCCACAAAAAGGTATTATAATGTAATTCATCTGAAGACTTCTCTTCCAATCTGGCAGAATTTGCTAAAAAGTATCACCCAATCTTGAGAGGAAGTTATGCAGACATAGTAGCACACTCTAGTGCTCAATTATATTTCAACTTATTCATAAGTATAAGCCACGTTTGCTGGTGAGCGATATTTCTTTGTGTTGGGAACTTTTCTTTCTGCCTCAGTTCATGTTGTTGTTGTTGTTCTGACCAAAGTATTTGAACATTTCAGCTCAGAGACTATTCGCCAGTATATACAATCATTTTCAAATGTTCTGAAAAAATTATTCTCAGCTGAAATGTCAGCAGCAAATCTATGTACACCTTCATGCTGCTTAACCTTTTCTTTATTCATACAAATAAGGCACTGAATTAATAACATCACTGTGATTATATGGAAGGCAAATTGTTTAGACCCACAACTCATGTCTGAGAGATTATTTAATAAAATATTTATTGGAATCATGATTTGGATCCCATCAAAGTAGAAGAGGAAAAAAGAGATCAGTTTCAATAAGAATTGAAATCTAGTCGTAACTGAAATTAAATCAAAAGTCCCTTATCCTTGACCATACTTCCTGATCATTAATAGAAGTTGTCATCAAAACTGTCTTTTAAAAAAAGGCTAGATTAACCTGGAAACAGATTTAAACTTTTGGGGTCAAAGTTTCCTAAAAATAATTATTTATTTGTTCCTGTGTGAACATTCTGTTTTAGAATAATAGAGCAAATAATTAATTGTTTCTGTTTCTAATTAAGAAATCTTTAAAGTTCTGAGTCACCAGAAGTCAATTTTCTTTGCACACTAAGAATTAAAGTGATTATAAACAAATATATGACAGAAGAAATCAATGGAACATTCACTCATACTTTCTCAAATTATTCTATAATTATGATCTTTGGAAGAGCACCATGTTCATCTCTCAAAAACTGCTCTTTCATTGTGTGACATTCTTCAGAATAATAACCTTTGGATAGTCTGTCATTTTGGGAATTATTGTAATTTTACAACTCTGACTAGAATCCTCAAATACACTAAAGAAAATCAGAAATAGACATGGTTTTTTCCCCCTACTTTAAAAATGCAATTATTGTCTAAAGGTAAAAGAAAATACAAATTCCTGCCAGGAATCTAACATACATCAGTATTTAAAACTACCCTTGTGTGATACTTCCCTTCTAGCAAAATAAAGTGGATGTTTACACCACTTTGAAGAAATGTTTGTTCTTACACTTACTGAGTTCCTCTTGAAAAGTAGAGAACTCCAGGAATTTAAACCATAAACAAAATCAGGAAGTTAATTAAGTGCGAAACTGCTACTATCCCCAAAAAACAATCAAGAACCATAACCTCTTGCTCTATGAAATAGCATATAAAATGCTTTTATTAAAAACATAAATGAATAAATAAAAACAGATGAAAGTGTAATTCCCTCCACCTTCCTGTCTTCTCTTCAGGTTTGCTAATAAGGAACTCTAAAGTTATTACTTCCTCATCAAATATTCCATTACAACTGACAGGCCTAAAAAGAGAAGTGTCATTTGCACAAGCTCCCACCAAGCTTCACCAACCTTTTCAGTCAGTGTCATGATGGAACTGGGATTGTGTCATAAGCAGAAATGAGGCTGTGGCCTGTTTAATATATAATTAGCAATAAGAAGAGTTTTGAAGGCATTTGAATAATACATTCTGTAACCAATCAAAATGGAAGTTCCACAGAAAGAAAGGAGGGAGGGAAGGAAGGAGGAGGGAGTGGGGGAGGGAGGGAGAGAAAGAGAGAGAGGGAAAGAAAGAAAGAAAGAAAGAAAGAAAGAAAGAAAGAAAGAAAGAA
>NW_020769349.1:8354809-8374126 GCF_900518735.1 Pseudonaja textilis | reverse complement strand
AGAAAGAAAGAAAGAAAGAAAGAAAGAAAGAAAGAAAGAAAGAAAGACTAATCTGGAACCAATCCTTAGAATAAAAGACCTTTGCCCAGTTCTAATTTATCATGCATTTTTCCTCTGGAATAGTCTTACTTCAGCTTTTACAATCTTTCCAAAAGTTTCCACCATAGCAATTGATTACATTCAGAGTTATAATAATTGTGTTTAAATTTAATTTAATAAGTTGAAATTAATTTATCTAAATTCTGATCTTGTTCTTGTTCCTATAACATTCATTATAAATATCAAATAGAGCCCTAAACTGGATGCATATCCATGTTCTAGAATAAGGGTGTCAAATTTGATTTCATTGAAGGCCTCATCAGGATTGTGTTTAATCTTGGGGGGAGGGGTGCGTCCAGGTGGGTGTGTCCAGGGTAGGAAAATGGAGCTCAGGAGGAGCATGCGTAGCCCTCCTGGGTTCCATTTTCGGCTGTGATGGCATCATGTAGTGCTCTGCCAGCAAAAACAGAGCTTGGGGGAGGGGCACCTGAAAACATTTTTTTACTGGCAGAGGCACCGTGGGCTGGTCCTTAGCTGTTTCCAGGGCAGCTCCATGTGCCAGATCAAAGCACCCCACAAGCTGCATTCCTAACCCTAACTGCATCCGGTCCATGGGCCTTGAGTTTGACACCCCTGTTCCAGAAAAAACACAACCAGAAACAAACATAAAAATTACTGGACAAGTAATTATCCTTATAGAAGTTCTGTACAAAAATAGTCCATTGCAAGTAAGCAGCAAAAATGATGGGTTCTTACAAATATTATCCCTCTAAATAACAGTGTACATCTGGGCTTTATAGGAGCCCAACTTTATCTACCTTAACAATCTGGGGGCATTTTTAAATAATGTCAAGAACCGTTTCCCTTCCCTTGGTCATAGAAGACTATGGTTGTTATTATATGCTGACAATAGAGCTTTATTCTCCCACTCAAGATTAGGCATCAAAAGCCTCTTAATAGCCTTTGTTGAATATTGAATATTACTAGCAAAATTCCCTATAAATAAATTTAGACAAATCTCAAATCCTAAGAAGATTGAGAAGAAATCTAAGTGTTATAAATAGCTAAATTTGGGACCCTCCAACTGAGAAAAAGAAATACAACTGGAAAAAAAGGAACTTGTGTAATAGTACTGTTCAAGTATTACATTTGGGAAGGTATTGCCATATATCTACTTCCTGTAATAGTATGAGATTGGTTTTCAACCTTGTCCGTTGTTTCTCCCATTCATGTCATAGTTACAGTCAAAAACACGTCCCCTTTAAACATCTGGTCGGATTAATAATACTATTTGAATCCTTCTTTAGAATGATATAGAGTCTACTTTCCTTTTCATTAATTTTAGGCAGACAGCTAAAGATGCCATATTATCTTATGGCCTCATTTTATGAGGTTTTACAGCATCCACTGTATCTTGGGGCTGTCGGTGGAGGAATTACTTTAGTTTTGCACAGTATATATATTCTGTGTAGTGTTTTTTTTTTTACTTAAATTGACCACTAGAAGTCAGTACACAACCAGTTTAGTACTGATGGTCAGTTATATACTATATACTATGTACAGAACATGTAAAAACATATTTTTGCCATTTTGCCCAGTTAATCAAAGGAGTCAGAAGTTTCAAGCTACAGGTGGCAGTGCTGATGCTGCCAAGAATATTATCTACTTCCTGAGGTATAATAAACTCAAAATAATCCCAGATAGCATCATAACAATTGTTTATTACATTGGGTTCTGTCCATTTGGCATCCAGCCAGAGTATAAATAAGTAACAGCAAGTCTTCCAGGGTCTTATACTATTTCCAAATAAAACCATTTTGATTTTGTACACAGCTTACCATGAAATACATATTTTGTATGAATTGTGTAGGCAAATTATCTGAATATACATACTTTTGTATTTAGCTTCTCTAAATGCACTCATTTTTTCAACTGAGAAATATTTAGAAGATGTTAAATTTATCTTCAGAATTCATTAGAAGAAGAGATGCTGTTTTGAAGGATCATCACATTCTTCTTGCAAAGAAATTAATGGCATTCCCCCCCCCCACCCATTTCTATGGTTGATAAGACTGTGCAATATCGAAAATTCAAAAGAAAAAGGCTGTTTCAGCAGCTGTGTGTATATGTGCCTACACATAACTTTTGAGCAATTCCTTAAAATATCTAATCTACACAGCTGGAACTTCTTAGTTTTCCCTAGGAAGAGACATGTTTGGCTTAAGGAGTTGCCAACCTGTGGTAAGTACATGTTCCTACAATCTTCAGGATCTGAAGCACAGATTCCCCCTTTGAATCTGAGCACTTAATACATTTACTCATGTGCATATTGTTTCTCTTTCAACAATTAAAATGTGGAATAATAAATAAGAAAATTAAATTAAGTAGTTAAAGACATTTTGTCTTATAAGGCAGAGTTCCCTAACTTTCCAACTTTGTGGACTGGTGGGGAGGAGTAGACAGTTCTGTGCGAGTGACTGGCATGAGTGCCCACCGCTCACCTAAATGGACCATGCATGCATTCATTCACCTGCTGCTTGTGCAAGTGGGGATGCATGTGTGCTCGCCCGCCACCTCTGCAGCCCATTTTTGAATGGTTCATGATTCAGTAGTGGGCCACAGCCTGGGGATTGGAAACCCATGGTAAAATGCCATCTTCAGGCTGGTGCTTTCAGCTTCGTGCTTGTGCAAGCAAAGCATGATCGGAGCTGCTGTCTCCCTATATATACTGGTGGAGAGGTTGGCTGTGTTGTCATTTCTTGATTGGTTGATGGAGTTGATGTTTGCAGATTGGCTAACTTTTTCGTAAGAACATGTGTGGCTGAGGTATTGGCTGTGTGTCTATCAGCCTCCTGTGATGTAACGACCTGGGTAATGGGCTGTGTGATGACCTTCTGAGTTCTATTGTTTTGACATGCTGGGTCTTGTGCTGTAATCTCCTGCATCGTAATGACCTGGGTCATGGGCTGTCTGATGACCTTCTGAGTTCTATTGTTGTGGCATCCTGGGTCTTGTGTTGTAATCTCCTGGGTCGTTGGCTGTGTTGCAACTTCCTGAGGTTTTGTGGCGTAACCTCCTGAGTTCTGTGATGTGATATCCTGAGCAGGTGGTTATGATGTGACATTCTGGGTTTTGGTTTGGTTCCGAGTTTGAGGACTGGATATGTGTTCATGGCATGTGTCCGTTTGCTTGGTTTGGGAATCGGGGTGTGTGGAAGCTGGTAATGCAGCTGTAGTCTGGTTTCTGAATGGTGGTTGTCTTTTGTCTATGGGATGGGTTTGGGTTTGAGACTGGTGAGGGAGAATGGTGATGGTGTCATGTGTTGTTTTGGGTCCGGTGTTGGTTTTCGTGGCTGGGACTCGTTTGTTGATAAGGTGTGTGTGTATGCATGCATATATATATATATATATATATATATATATATATATATATATATATACACACACACACACACACACACACACACACACACACACACACTCTGGGATTCTGCCGAAACGTTGCTACAATTTTAAAAGCACAACTATAATGACATGTTTTAGCCACGGAGTTTATCTGTCTGGGTGGTGGTGGGATTGGGCGTTGAGGTAGTGGTTAGTGTGTGTTTTCTTCTGAACTTAAGGAAACACACACACACACACACACACACACACACACACATGTTTTCTTAAGTTTTCACAGTTATTTATATGTATGGTATTCAGCCTTGTTCGGGTATTTTCCCACATCATTATAGTTGTGGATTCACTATTCACTCAAGTCCCGATAAAAGAAATGCTCGAAATCATCAGAAATAAATACCAACCACCCAAACACCTCATGGAACTAACAGAACACTGCTTAACCAACACATATTTCATATACAAAGGACAGAGATACAAGCAAATTGAAGGAACACCTTTGGGATCACCACTGTCACCCGTCATTGCAAACCTGTTCATCGAAGAATGGCTAAGATACATCGATGACACATTTGTTATTTGGCCCCATGGAAAAGAAAACCTAAACAATTTACTAACACACCCAAACAGCACAGACCCCAAAATCAAATTCACCATGGAAACAGAAACAAACAACTACCATTCCTAGATGTTCTAATCTACAAAAAGCAGATGGCACACTAGGACACAATGTATACCAGAAGAAAACACACACCAACCGCTACCTCAAATCCCAATCCTAGCTTCCTAAAAAATGATAGCCGTCCATTTACTCAGAGCCAAGCTGCACTAAAAGTCTCCAATACAGGAACACAATCTTGCCAGCCAATCAAGATAAAAAAAGCCACAAAACAGATAGAAGATATTAGAAACACCAATCAAGCAGAACACAGCAAACTCCAAGACCAATAAACACAGACCAAGATTCCCAACCAATCAGGATGAAGAAAAAACCATTCTGGCACAGGGTAGGCTAGCCCCAAATTTAAAACTGAAATGGCTGTGAAAGTCTGACTCACAGACAAACACAATACAGAAGCCTGATGATGGCAGATGAGATTCTGTCGAAACGTCGCTACAACTTTAAAAGCACAACTATAATGACGTGGGAAAATACCCGAAAAAAGCTGAATACCATCCATATATCTCCTCTAAATAAAGGCTGCTAAGTTTCCAATACCTATTGCTGGGAGAGAGCAAAGTATTTTGTCTTAATTTTCAGATTTTGGTTTTTTTTTTCAGAAATATTTGCTGGTTTGAAGATCTCACAGAAATTTATTTGTGGTTGCTTTAGCCTCAACTGACCACACAATGATTTATCTTACAAATTCTACTTGATTTCTGGGAAGAAAATGGGTGGGCAATGAAAGTAAATGTAATTTGCTGTATCCTGGCATCATTAATTCTAGGATTCATAATATGAGCATCTGGAAAAATGTTCTCTTTCACCTCAAAAATATGCCACAGCTGCCCGCTCTTATAGAAAGAGTGCAGGGTGCTTTTCCCCTTGACAGTTTAACTGTTTTCAGCATTTTTCTCAAAGGCGTCAATATCACATTTTTGATGTGCCTTGACTAATCATGTGCTAATGTTCCTTCGCTCATCTCAATTTACACTCTCCAGTCTTTCCTGGTTTTACAGCACTCAGAAAAAAAACAACAACTTTCTGCTTGCAATAAGATCACACATTTCCCATCACTCGCCTACCTTCGATAATGTCTTCAAATCTTCTGACTATTTCATTTCTCTTCTCCAGTATTTAAATTGATCTCACACAACTGAAGTGAATGACAACAGCAGGATTTTTCTGCTGCTGGAACTAAAAGAAAGCTCCCCCAGATTTTCCTAAGCTCAATACATTCTTCTCAGGTCATCTAAAAAATACTGGATCAAAAAATATCCTGCTAGTTGGTTGGATGTGACAGGGGAAAGGGTAGGAAAAAGAAAAGGGACCTGTGTCATATTTTCTATATTTTTAGAAAAATGAATAAAAGAGGAAAAGAAATGGAAGGAGGGCTGGTAAGCAATCATTATGTACAAGAAGTATCAGTAGGAACCAAAATTACAGTAGTTTAGAGCAACATTTTAAATACGATATGTGATATTGTGTTCCACTAAAGTTGTTTTTCACATTTTCCACTGATCCTATCATAAGAATGTAAATATCAATATCAATATTAAATAAATTTTTAATGTGTCCTGGCAGCAAAATGGATATTTAGATAAACAAATGAAATACAGAAATAAAAACAAGGTTCTGTCTTAGGCCCAGTATCCTTCAATATCCTCATAAATTATTTAAATGAGGGGACATAAGGAAAATTCATCAAATTTGCAGATATCAAGTAGGGGGAATAGCCAACACTGTAGAAGATAGATTCAATATCCAAAAAGACCCTGAAAGAATTGAGGGTCTTTCCAATAAAATGGGGTCTATCAAACAAAATGCGATTCTGTTTGGAGAAAGATTTTATACTCAAGCAAGAAAAAGCAAATGCATAGGTATAAAATAAGTACTACCTGACTCAACAACAGTAATTGTGAGAAGGATCTAGAAGTCGTAGAGGACTCATACTAAAGTATGAGCCAGCAGTGTGTTGAAGCTGCCCCCAAATAGTCCGAGGCTGCATCAACTGAGGAATCATGTGAAGCATTAATTCTGCTTTATACTGCCTTGGTAAGACCACGCTTAGAATACTATAACCAGTTCTGGTCACCATGATACAAAAAAGATGTTGACACTCTATTGGATAAAATGTCCCCTCAAGATGATTGGGTGTCTGGAGATTAAAACATAATGAATGATTGCGGGATCTGGATACATGTAGTCTAATGAAGGGAATATGATATGATAGTAGTCTTCCAATATTTAAGAGACTGTCACAAACAGGGGAGAAACGTATTCTCCAAAGTACCCGAAAACAATGTAAGAAGTAACAGATGGAAACTTGTCAAAGAGAGTTCCAACAAGGAATTAAAGAGAAATTTCTTGACAGGAAAAACAATTAATCAGGAAACAGTTTACCTCTACAAATTGTGGTTACTCCATTACTAGAGTTTTTAAAGAAGCAGTTGACAGCTATTTATTTAGAATAGTATAGGATCCCAGCTTGCCAGGGGGTTGGACTAGAAACCTCTAAGAACCCTTCCAACTCTGTTATTCTGGATTCTATAAAAGGGAAAGAGAGAAATCCTGTATGATTTTAATGAAGAGTACCCTAATAGACTGTTTGAAATATTTCACCTAGGGATGGAATTCAGCTGGTAGATGAGCAGAAAATTCTTATCATATATCTGCCAATCTGAGGGTGAAATTGTAATTACTAATGGTAATTTAATATAAATACTGATATTAAAACATAATTTTAACAGATATTCCCCCAGGGTTGTCTTCACGGTGGAGCCAAAAAGGTCAGCGATGCAAATAAAATCAGCAACACACATAAAAAAAGATTAGGTGGAACTTTGATTATACTTTTGTGGCTGCCATTTTTACTTTTTTGATTACTGTCCATGCTTACCTCATATTGTCCTCTCCCACTTTATAGAAAGAATTGGAACTGTAAATACCTCTGGATTTCTGCAGTACTACCTATCTTGGCCTATACAGATTTAAATCCAAAATTCTATATTTTTTTTCATAATCATTATAATTTACAAATGTAAAGACATAAATCAATCTGTAGACAACATGCCGTATATTGACAGAAACAAGTCAGATAAGGGTGTTCAATTAATTAAAAGTGAAAAAG
The DNA here is from genome assembly GCF_900518735.1 of Pseudonaja textilis. Next base: position 8,366,895 of record NW_020769349.1, on the reverse strand, counting down.
GAATGACTGCTACATTTGTTCTGATTTTCTTTCATATTTTACTGTTACTTTATGAAATGTGATGCAGTTCATTCCGAAGTAAGCGTAGAAATATGTATTATAAATGTATTAGGGAAAATACAAACAAGTGGAGAGTCTGCAAAAAATTAAGACAGCAGCCAGGACTGTTCACAATCCTGCACCTTTTAATGTTTGTTGCATGTGATTTATGTAAAAAAATGGATGGGGCTTCAAACTGATAAACATTTTTTTTTCAACTCATATAGTAAATATAGGCACATTCTTGATTTCAAGAATATGACTGCACTTGTCATCTGGCTAAGCATGGACAGCAGGTGTCCTCAGCCTTTTTTGCAATGATACCCAATTTGCAAACATGATTATAAATCACTCAAAAACAATTAACTAAAAAGCCAGTTGTTTATTTCTGATAGCTGCAAACTATACATGTGCTGTACTGAATAATAATAATGATCATAGCACCATGTAAAATATTTGAAAGAAGTATTCCCAAATCATTTTAGAACTTTTCTTTGACATGTTAAAGCAGTTAAGTCCTTTGCAAGGCCCTATTCAATGACTTTGAAAACCATCATGGTAGAAGTGCTGTCTATGTATGTTGAATACAACACGAAAAGTAAATATCCAATGCAAGCTCTCTCTAAAGATCCTACTTTAACAGTTTAAGACAAGTACAGTAGTCCTCAGTTTATGATCACAAATGGGACCAAAATTTCGGTAGCTAAACAAGATAGTTGTTACTTGAGTTATGCCTGATCTTATTTTTAAAAAATGCCATGGTTTTTAGTGTATCACTGCAGTTGTTGAGTGACACATGTGGTCATTAAAAGAATCCAGCTTCCACCCTGGCTTGTCAGAAGTTAGATGGGAACATTGCAAATGGTGATGACATGACTTTGGGGTGCTCCAACAGTTATGAATATGTGCTGGTTGCCAAGGGTTTGAATTTTGATCAAGTGACCATGGGGATAATGTGACAGTTCAAAGTAGGAGAACCAGTCATAAGTCACTTTTTCAGGGCCATTATAACATCAAACTCTCAATAAATGAATACTTGGAAGTTGAGGACTAACTGTACTTTGCTTATACTAACACATTTTTCAAAAGCTTTGCATCTTGTCATATGGATTTAATTAAAAAAAATACAAAATGATAACATGATTCAGATCTGTCTGTCTGTCTGTCTGTCTGGTGTATCTATCAATCAGGTGTTGTGCCAATAATACCATAGATCACCTTTAAAAACAATTGGAGATTTGCAATATTTTTAATTGACATGCAGAGAAAAAACAGTTCACAGCCCAAAGTACCAAGGATTCCAAAGAACAAATAATAATTGTGAAATGATAGGTGAAGGGACATTTTCAGACAAAATAGGCAACTTTTTGCCTCTCACACTGCTTCCAGGATATGTTAAATTAGGAATCTGCTGCCTACTATTGCTCAGGGCCATAGTTTCATTTGAAACACCACATCAAGATCCTTGCAGGAAATCACAATATGTGCTGAAAAGTTCAGTTACAGCTAGCCCTTGCAGTTTTCTTGGCAATATTTTGGAAATATTTGCCTGTTTTCTAAGGCTCACAGTGACTGGCCCAAGGTCTCCCAATTTCTAGCTTACAGGTGAAAGTCGAAAAATTAGAATATCATGCAAAAGTTCATTTATTTCAGTGATGCAACTTAAAAGGTGAAATTAATATATAAGATAGACTCATTATATGCAAAGCAAGATAGTTCAAGCTGTGATTGTCATAATTGTGATGATTATGGCTTACAGCTCATGAAAACCCCAAATCAACAATCTCAGAAAATTAGAATATTACATGCAATCAATAAAACAAGGATTGTACATAGAACAATATTGGACCTCTGAAACGTATAAGCATGCATATGTACTCAGTACTTGGTTTGGGCCTCTTTTGCAACAATTACTGCCTCAATGTGGTGTGGCATGGAAGCTATCAGCCTGTGTCACTGCTGAGGTGTTATGGAAGACCAGGATGCTTCAATAGCGGCCTTCAGCTCTTCTGCATTGTTCAGTCTCATGTCTCTCATCTTTTTTAGATTCTTAATGGGGTTTAGGTCAGGCGAGTTTGCTGGCCAATCAAGCACAGTAATCCCACGGTCATTGAACCAGGTTTTGGTGCTTTTGGCAGTGTGGGCAGGTGCCAAGTCCTGCTGGAAAATGAAGTCAGCATTCCCATAAAACTCATCTGTGGAAGAAACATGAAGTACTCCAAAATCTCCTGGTAGACTGCTGCATTAACCGTGGACTTAATGAAGCACAGTGAACCAACACCAGCAGATGACATGGCTCCCCAAATCAACACAGACTCTGGAAATTTCACACTGGATTTCAAGAATCTTGTAGTGTGTGCCTCTCCATTCTCCAGCCTCAGTCCACTCCTTCTGAAAGTCCCCAACACTTTTGAATGGCCTTTTCCTGGCAATCCTCTCCAGGCTGCGGTCATCCCTGTTGCTTGTGTACTTTTTTCTTCCACACTTTCCCCTTCCACATAACTTTCTATTAATCTGCTTTGATACAGCACTTTGGGAACATCCAACTTCTTTTGCAATTACCTTTTGAGGCTTTCCCTCCTTATGGAGGGTGTCAATGATGGTTTTCTGCACAACTGTCAGGTCAGCAGTCTTTCCCATGATTGTGATTCCTACTGAACCTGACTGAGAGACCATTTAAAGGCTTAGGAACCCTTTGCAGGTGTTATGGCTTAATTAGCTGATTAGAATGGGACACTTTGAGCCTAGAATATTGAACCTTTTCACAATATTCTAATTTTCTGAGATTGTGGATTAGGGCTTTTCATGAGCTGTAAGCCATAATCATCTCAATTATGACAAATCATGGCTTGAACTATCTTGCTTTTCATGTAATGAGTCTATCTCCTATGTTAGATTCACATTTTAAGTTGCATTACTGAAATAAATGAACTTTTGCACAATATTCTAATTTTTTGAGTTTCACCTGTAGACCACCAAATGGTATAAATCACACTCTGGGCATGAACACTTTAATTGTACTAATTTTGAAGAATATATGGAGAATATTATGTGGAATAGAAAGCTATTCTATTCAGACAGATCTGAATCATAAGTTATCATTTTCTATTTTTTTAATTACATCCATATGACAAGATGCAAAGCTATTGCACCAGATACTGATATTGTCAAGAAAACTGCAAGTGTAGGCAGTCATCAGTAATTAACAATGATTCAAAGGCACCAATTAAAAAAAATCCTGAAATTATTAACTTGTGCATTTAATTTAGGTTTATTAAAATCCCACTGCTTTTCAATGGGGAGATCAAGATAGATTTCAATTACCATAAAGAAGGAATGAATAATGAACAACCATTGTATGCTGGAATCTTAAAATATATAATTAAAATGTTTTTTAAAATTCTGTTGTTTCAATCAGTTAATGATAAAAAACCTTCATTGTTTCAGAAATACAGACATATATTTGAAAGTTTTCTGCATCCCCTTATTATGATTAGACTTTCTTGCCCCCATCTTATACAGAACATTTGTGCAATTACCTCATGAATTCTATCTGTAACCTTCTGTAGTTGATGGTAAACTTTCTGCAAATTAAATTACATAGCATTAAATCATACTGCATCCAGTAATGCAGAGCTATTTCTTAACCTTATCTCCTCTATTCAAAGCTCCTGCCATGTTATATGATTTTACTCTGAGAAACTCTTTGAAGATACAGATGAGGTTAGCTAGCAACCAATCCAACTAATATTTTTCAGTCTCAGTGGCATTTAAAGAAAGTGGCGAGGCTTTATGCAGCCAGTCACTGACCCACGCCATCTGAGCTTTTATTGGCTCAGATGGCTTGGGTTTTATGAGGATTGTTAGCTTAAAGAAAGATAAAGGATAGAAACTTCTGAGATATTTTGTGAACTATTTTTCATAAAGCTCTTCATTCTCAATATGGTTCTCATAGTACTTTTCTTTCCTCATTAAACTTTCCCAATTAAACAATACAATGCCTTTTTATATTATGCAGAGATTTGTTGTAACAGTTGGTGAAAGTATTCATTCATAGGAGATGAAAAAGGCTATGCAACCAGTTCAACTGATTAATTTCATCATTTAAAATGCTGCAATTACCTAATGAGCAAAAATGCTGCAATTATTACTTATAAGTGCAAATACAACCACTGCATGATTATTAGATTTGTTGTCTATCAGTTAGTGAACAAGTTCTTTGTGAACAATTCTACATTTATTCCAATTACAGTCTTTATCATAGATGTATGTTGAGGAATTGGAGATAATCTTAAGAAAGAAAAGAACAATTAAAAAAAACTTTAAAATAACCATGAGAAAGAAACTTAATATAATCCCAGTTCATTTTGCTTAGTAGTAGAAGGGACAGAGAAAATTAAAAGGCTTTCAGCATTCTGATACAAATCCATAATAAACTAGCATGCAGGGAACCTATGCGGTAACTTTTGTTTATCCCTTGCCTTAGGGGATAAAGGATATCTAAGGATATTATAATATTGGCCATATTTATTTTCAGTTCTCTTCCAAATGACCCTAGCATGATATTTGCCTTTCTAACAGCAAATGAAGACTAGATTGATATTTTCATTGAATCCACAATGACTCTAATATTAGCACCACAATATATTTGTAGGTATTACATTATCTTGAAACTTTCAAAATATACATAGGTGTTGGTAAGATATGTCTACTGCTTCCCTGAACCCTGATACATCAATCCATGGACGCACAAAGTTATTAAGAGAGTGATAATAAAGCGAATTCTTGAGCTACAGTGGCCAGCCAGAAAAATATATATATATATAAGCTTGTTATATTTTTCCTATGCAGCAAGAACTAGGGCTCAGCAATAAGCTGGCAAGCAGTCATTTCCATTTGATAAAGCTTACTAGGCTTCAAATTCCCATTTATGCAGGCACTGCCTATTTTTCTGCATTCCCAATTGTAATTGGTCCATTATAAGAAACACAGTCTCCATTATTAGAAAACAAATTCAGGATGACGGATTGAATACATAATTCTGCAAAAAAAGATCATGATTCTGGAGAGATTATTAAAATACACAAAGAAAGAGTTTTTTTCCCTTCTGTACTCTCTTATTTGCCTCCTCCCCGCTTTTCTACTTCAACAAGGAACAAGACAGAAATGAATGTCTGCATGCTAGAATGCCCATCAAATCAGCAATTAACAAGTGTTCCGGTTTGGTCTGTCTATGATTTCCTCCTTGCAGCTGGGGCCAAAAATCTTAAACATATCATTTAACTCTACCCCTTCTTTTAGGGTTGCTTCAGAATATGCATGCTTCCATTCCCTAAATGTGTGATATCGCTTTCCCTGTAGCTTTCTGAAAAGCTCAATATTCATTGGAAGCTGTTGATTGAACACTACATGCTGAGGCTATTCTAGTTGTTTTATAGCACAAGAGAAATATAACAAAATTACTTTCCTAAATTTCCTAATTTTCTTTAGGGTGAACCTATACAAACAGCTATCACCATAAGGAATAGTTTTTCTGCTCTGAAAACTAACTACTATAGGAACATTTTTAATGTGTGAGTACATTTTCATTAACCTGAACTGATACACCAACCAACCAATGTGCATTTCAAGAAGGGATCTTCCTCTTGAACAAGGTGGATTCAGAATGCAAGCAGAACGCAAGCATACATACTCAGAAAAACCCCATGTCCTCAGCATGTCTATGTAACCAGACATCAAAAACAAGATAAAAATTACACTGCCATATAGGCAAGAGCCTGAATTATAAATGGGTGTCTTAAGCCTGAAGCTCATTGTTACGTTTATCAATCATCTCATCTTTCCTTCATCATTGTTGCTGTAACAGCTGCTTTTGCCATCCTATCAAAGAGAAATGCTGAAGGCAGCCAACAACAACAACAATAAAACTTTAAGCAAAATAAGTAAAACAGTTGAAGCATAATTAATATAACCTGACTGTTAGATACATACAGACTGAAGTGAAATGCATTAACACAATACAAAAGTGGACAATAAAAATGTGTCTTGACTCTTTCAAAAACCAGTGAGAAAGGGGGGTCTATAAAAGGAATGACTATCCTGATCAGGGCTTGGTTATGCCAGAAGACAATGGAATAAATCTCACTGATTACACCATAAAGAGTACTATAAAGAAATATAGAATTTAAGCTGGACACTTCTGTTTATAGTCTTTGCATTAGCTGCTTTCCATAGTTGTTTAGGCTTTTATCGTGCCTACAATCAAAATATTAGAATTGTATCCTTTTATCTTTCTACTTTTTCCAATTTAAGCCACCATAACTGTAGCAATGTAACATCTGCAGCAATTGCAGTTCTTCAGTAACTATATTTTGTCTCTTAGTTTGATAAAATGTGAACCTTGGAAAATTTATGAGATGTCTTATTTAATGTAAATTATATATCTCTTCAAAGTCTAACAAATTTATTATCGGTCACTCCTACGTAGAATTTATGATTGCCTTTTTAACTGAAGGAGCTTCAAATAAGTGAGTCCAACTCTGCCTCAGAGCAATAGCAACAAGCTATAGAAAAAAGTTTCCATTTCTCATGGTTAAGATTTTCAATATTCTTTTTTCTTTGGCAACATTTACACTTGTGTTTATAACATTATCACTCAAACAGTTGACAGCTTTAAATCTGGGAAGATTTATGGAATGTAGGGAAAGATTAAACAATCTTTCCCTAAGGAGGCAGGGAATGTTGAGGGTTTCATCCTTGAGGGAGATACACCTGGTTGGACCCAGAAGAAGGGCCTTCTCCGTGGTGGCTCCCTTCCTCTTGAACATCATTCCTCCAGAGATTAGACTTGCTCCCCACTCTCATTCTCTTCTGGAAACCATTGAAAACCTGTTTCTGCCAGTGGGCCTGGGAAACCGAGAGCGGGATGGAGCCCGTTAAATGGCTCATGTAATCTGCTGTCGTTGGGGCAGGGGAAGGGGGGGTGATTTTAATATATTAATTTATTTTATTTTACAAGTTTTATTGTTTTAAATAGTGGTTTTATATGTTGTAAGCCTCCTTAAATCACCTTGGTGAATAGGCGGCAATACAAATCACATACATACATACATACAAAGCAACACTACTGTGCCATCTGGAAGAGTTCCTATTTTAGAAACCAGAATATTGGGGTTCCATATATTTTAAAGTCGTTGGGCATTGCAAAAATTGAAAAAAACTTTAAATGGAATATTAGAATAGTTAGAATTTGTTTTCAATATGTGCTTAAAATTATGCTGAATGAAATAAACTCTTTATCAAGAATAGTTCTGTAGAAGAGGAGAGCCTTAGAATTTCTAAGAGCAACTAAAATGTAGTGTAAATGTTGCCTTTATGTCAGTAGAAATAGGAAAATTGAACAAAATGACCAGATTTTCAGAAATCAGGCAGCATGAAAGAGAAAGTTTGCTTCTTAGTTCCCACCAGGAGTGGGATTCTACCAGTTCGCACCTCTTCGTTAGAATTGGTTGTTAACATTCTGAGCAATTTGCAGAATTGGTTGTTAGAAGAAATTACTGGCCTAATCCTGTAAGGAGGGCAGGAAGGAAACATTCTGGTGTTGCTTACAGAAACTGCCTCTCCCTTAACCCTTATTATATTCTTGGCAGGACTAGACTTCCTGTCTCTGGAACTTCTCTGGAGTTTTTTTTTTCCTCCTTTGCTGGTACTTTGTTTGGTTGGCGTGACCATTCAAAAATACAATAGCATTGAAAAAAGTGACTTTTGACTATTTTTCACATTTACAACTGTTGCAGCATCCCCACAGTCACGAGTGGCCAGGAGAGGAGATGCGTGCCTCAATGTGAGTGATGTTGAGTTGGCCATGCCCAGCCACTCACATGACCACCAAGCCATGTCCACCCAGTCACATGATCACCAAGTCATGTTCACCAACTAAGCCATGCCCACAGAACCGGTTGTTAAAAAATTTGAATCCCACCCCTGGTTCCCACTTAGTGAAAATGCTTATTTTCACTAGGTGGGAACTGTCAGAGAGACACTTTTATAAGTGAATCCAGTTTCAAATATCTGCTTCTTCTACATTTAATCTTCTTCTGTATCACTCCCAAACAAAAGAATATATTCTGAAGGAGATCTTCTTACTCTCCACTATATCATCTTTAGATTTTTATATATAATGATTATAGCTATAAGCCATGTGTTTTAAATAGTTCTGATATTTTTAAAGTCAATCTCATGTCCTGTGGCTTTGAAGTGTTGGACCAGGGAAGAGGTCGATTCTTCTTTTTTGATTAAGTTCTTGTGTTTTTCAATGCGTGCACTTATTCTTCTGTTAGTTTGTCTGATGTATGTGGTGGGGCAGGCGGTGCAAGGGATTTTGTATACTCCTTGGTTTTCTAACTCGATTTTGTCTTTAGGGTTTCTTAGGATGGTGGATATTTTTCTGTTTGTGCAGAATGCTGTTTTAATGTTGTGTTTTTGGAGGATCTTGCTGATTTGACTGTAGTGCCTTTTATATATAGAAGGAGGGCTTTGCCGTTCTCTTGTTCTCTGTCTTGGATTTTGGTTGGGGTTTCTTTTTGGATTAGGTGGGTAATCTTCTTTCTTTGGAATCCATTGGCTGTTAGTATGTTAGTGAGAGTGTGTAGTTTGGTTTTTAGGTGTTGTTCATTGGCTAAGCATTTTGTTTGGGAGATGAGTGTCTCAGCTACGGAATTGATCTGTGCTGGGTGTTGGTGTGAGAGTGCATGTAGATAGCAGTTTGTATGTGTTTTCTTCTGGTAGATGGTGTGTCCTAGGGAGCCATTGGATTTTTTGTATATTAAGACATCTAGGAAGGGAAGTTGATTGTTAGTTTCTGTTTCCATGGCGAATTGTATTTTGGGGTGTAGGTTGTTGAGGTGTGTGAGGAAGTTGTTCAGTTTTTCTTTCCCGTGTGGCCAGATTATGAAAGTGTCATCTACGTATCTGAGCCAGAGTTTGGGTTTGTGATCAAATTTTTCTAGAGCTTGTGTTTCAAAGTGTTCCATGTAGAGGTTTGCAATGACAGGTGAGAGGGGTGATCCCATGGGTGCTTCTTCTATTTGTTTGTATTTTTGTCCATTGTAGGTGAAGTATGTATTGGATAGGCAGTGATTGGTCAGATCTAGGATGTGCTTGGGGGGGTTGTATTTGTTTTGGATGGCTGTCAAGGCTTCTTTTATTGGCACTTGGGTGAAGAGGGATATGACATCGAAGCTCACTAGTAGGTCTCTGGGTTGTAAGTTTTGTTTCTTTATGATCTCGATGAACTGGAATAAGTTTCTGCACTCACAAACAAAAAAATCTCCACACCACTAGCCAGGCAAACACCTGGGCACAAACAGATCCCCCCGATACCTCCAGCTCAAACACACCCCAACCAGGCACCCAGATGAAACCTAGTTTCCTAACAAATGATAGCCATCCATTTATCCGGAGCCAAGCTACACAAAAGGCCTCCAATAAAGGAACACAATGTTGCCAGCCAATCAAGATACAAAAAGAGCCACAAAACAGACAGAAGATATTAGAAACACCCATCAAGCAGAACACAGCAAACTCCAAGACCAATAAACACAGACCAAGATTCCCAACCAGTCAGGATGAAGAATAAACCATTCTGGCACAGCAATAGGCTGCCCCAAATTTAAAACTGAAACAACTGTGGGGGCCTGACTCACAGACGGACACAATACAGAAGCCTGATGGTGGCAGATATAGATAGATAGATAGATAGATAGATAGATAGATAGATAGATAGATAGATAGATAGATATAGATATAGATATAGATATAAATATAAATATAAATATAGATATAATAGATATAGAGATAGATAGATAGATAGATAGATAGATAGATAGATAGATAGATAGATAGATAGATAGATATAGATAGATATAGATATGTGTGTGTGTGTGTGTGTGTGTGTGTGTGTGTGCCATTTGCATTTGGGTATATGTACATTTGTGCACACATGCATGCACACACACACACACATGCACACACACACACACATGCACACACACACACTTGCATGAATGTGTATGTGGAAATCCAGTTATATATTAATTAGAATATTGAATTAAACTTAAGGAGATCCAGGTTTTAGCTCTTCTTAAGGTTTCTAGCCATGGGAGACAACTGAGTATCTTTGGTCTGCTCGTGTTGTGGTTAGCCAGAAGCAGGTGCAGTTGGCTGAGGAGAGCGAGGACTCTGATGAGGGGCCAGGACCATCAGAAAGTGGACTGCTGCCTTCAGGGATTATGGGTTCTGGCAGCAGTGACAACAAGGTTCCCGAGGAGCCTGTGCCAAGTGCATGTGAGCGTAGGATAATTTGTAGAAGAGAACAGCTGGAGCAGCACAGGTGACTCAGGAGTAAGGATGCAATGTATTGGTCTCTCCCTCCAGGGAATATAAGCCTGGTTTTAAAAGGGTTTTGCTTTTGCAGAAAGCAAAAACGTTTGAAGGACTCAGCATTGTGTGTGGAGACTACGGCTTATCTGAAGAATTCTGTCTAGGCTTTTCTGGTTGGACAAATTGGCTGCAACCCATTTTTTATCTACAAAGAAGTTATTTGTAGATTAAACCTGTGAAGGTTTGAGTTGCTGTGCTTGAGATTTTCTTGCTGGTAACAGGGTTGGGTCAGAACAGTTCACTATGTTTCAACCCAGTCTGTACTTGCCCGGTAAGTAGATTGTGGTTCTTAACTCAGTCTACTCAATGAACAGATTTTCATCCTGCCTGCAGTGGCTTGATTCAAGATGATGATGGTGGTGGTGGTGATAAGTGTGTATATGCATGTGTGTGTATGCATGTGTATTGATATGTAACTTTGATACTTCATATGCCATTATATATTTCAGAGCTAATGGAGTACTGTATATGTATTTATTTTCAGATCATAATTACTTTAGAATAGAGAACAGTGCCAGTAATTAATTACTTATACAAACATTAACATGATAATCCTTGTTTGGAGCAGATGTGGAAAAGAAGTGAAAATGTGTTCGGTACCAGATAAAAGTAATCTGAGCAGTAGCACCAAGGCCGTAAAACTGCTTTCATGAGCAAAACCCATTTTTCTTTTTACATTTTTTGCCAAACCCATTTTCATTTAGACATGATCAAATCATTTGACAGTGCAAAAATTAAAACAGAATTCTCCTGTCCAGGTGTGCAAGCAATGATAATAACTGTGAACGATGGGAATAAAAGTCAAAAGAAAGACTTAGAGCGGAAGATACAGTCTTGGACGTAGAATTAGCAGTTGCTCATCAGAGTTCTATGACTGATCATCAATGTTGTGCTAATAGCTGGTAATTGGAAAACACCTAAGAAATGGGTTAACCTTTACTGTCATCATCTAGGCCAGGTGATGAAAATGGGGTTGGAAGCCCTAATCATAATTTGCCTTGATACCTGACTTGCTATCTCCTTTGCTAAACTTTATTCCACAATTTTCTTCAAGAAATGAGCCCAATATGTATTTTCAGCAAGCAATCCATCTTATAGTAATGCTGGCACCCATAAGCATTAGGAAAAGGTTGGCCGATATATCTGCTTGGCTTGCATAGACAATGAGACTGCTCACTGAGCCACTGCCGTGATTCCCTGGTTAAATGGGGCTAGTTTCTAGCAGTAATGGAACCTATCCAAATATTGGCCACTAGAAGGACATTTAATGCATTTTTCCTGGGCAATTCTATTTCTCAGTCAAAACAAGAAGCCCTTACTCTCCTATTTTGCAAGTTTGTGTTCATGCCAGAAAAAAAGGGATAAAATATCCCAACTGGCACTTTATCTCTTTCTACTATATTCTAATTCATCTCTTCTTCTCAGGTGGGCATACCTGAAATGGAAATATTGGTGTCTAAGGATAGAAAACTCCTATGAAATGAGTGTGCTAGACTCTTGTATGGATGTAAAGGAGAGAGAGAAGGAATTTCTTTGCAAAACTTATATATAGAGATAGATTAGATAGATAGATAGATAGATAGATAGATAGATAGATAGATAGATAG
>NW_020769349.1:8201256-8354799 GCF_900518735.1 Pseudonaja textilis | reverse complement strand
ATAGATAGATAGATAGATAGATAGATAGATAGATAGATAGATAGATATGGATATGGATATAGATATATAGATATAGATATAGATATAGATATAGATATAGATATAGATATAGATATAGATATAGATATAGTATTAATAACAGTGTTCCATGCACTTTTGGCATATAGCCATGCTGGACACATGACCCTGGGAATTGTCTTTGGACAATGCTGGGTTCCTTGGCCAAGAAATAGAGATGACCCCCATCCTGTAGAGTCATACATGACTAACAGGGAAACTTGTATCTTAGGTTTAGCTCTCCTTTAGGCCCTTAGCCATGGGAGCCAACTGGGTATTTTTGGTCTGCTCACTGTTTCAACCAGTCTGTACTTGGCCAGCATAGTAGATTGTGGTTCTTAACTCAATCTACTCAATGAACATAGCATAGTTAGTATTATCTTAGTTTTTAGGAAATTGGATAATGTATGTGAACATTGTGTCTCCTTTTCTTTTATTTTGAACATAAATAAATGGCTTCTTGTATTTTTCTTCTTTTAATCACACTTGTTATTCTCAGTGGAATCATTTTATTATTTTTCTAATTTCCTATTCAAACCAATGTCCAATATTTGAATAATACCCCAGATTTTGATGCAGTGGACTCCTTCAGGCAACAGTTTGAATCATTGTGTTTTTTTCTTGTACATTTCTGCATAACGCTGGAAACCTACTGCTATTTTAATTCTGATATTTTTAATGAGTCGTCTATGTATATTTACCATACTAAGCTCCTGAGCTACATTTTTGATTCTGAAAATAATTATTTATAAAAAGACATTTTGAGTTTATAGTCAATGTCAGTTGTCTGACCTTTGAGCAGAAGATGTATCTCTTACAATAATACAACACTTATCTTAAAGTCTCTCTACTACTATCTTATTTTACTTCAGTTTTTTCTATAATTTGTTCCATTTCCTATGTTTTTTATTCCCCCTCCCATTCAGAATATAAAATATATTCTGTGTGGAACTATACTTTATCATAAACCCTCAATAACTCTTGATATTTCTTGGACAATTTGTCTGTCATGCCCCTGGTGGAGACTGACTCTGAGGAAGAGGAGGAACAGCCAACAGGGAATGGGAGTGTGGCTCCAGAGGTGATGGAGGAGGCTGGGGAAGGGCAGAGGCCAGCTGAGCAGTCAGAAGAGGATCCAGGCCCATCCCCTATCCACCCTAGGTCACACAGGGAGGAGAGGATCAGGAAAAGTGAGGTCTACTCAAGAGGAGATTACCATGATCCTCCTCGTGGCTTGCAGCTGGGAGCTATGTATATAAGTCAGAATTGCTGGAGTCAAAGTTTAGTTTTTTCTTTGAAAGAGGTTTATATTTGCTTTCATTCTTCCCATGGACTCTCCTTGGTTATCTCCTGGAATGTATGATTAATTATCTTGGCTTGCTTCGGAGCTCTCGTCAATATGGTTTGTTTTGGTTTTCTTTTTGCCTCATTATTTACTTTTGTGACTTTAAACTGTGCCTAATAAAACAGTGAAGTTAAGTTGAACAACATTGCTGGACTTTAATGTATATTTTGGGTTTGGGGTTATTTTGAGAGACTACGGGTCATCACATTGTCTGAGAAGGGATAAAAAAAAAGCACCTGGTGGTTACTCAGTGATTACCAAGACTACATATATAGAAGTCAAAAAAATCTAATGCTATTGAGATAGCTTTGGAAATGTTGTTCAAAAAATGTTAGGGGAATTTGATGTTGACTCTAAATCAACTATAGAATTGTTTATATGTGTGCATATACCTAGATGCTATGCATAAACTAAAACATTTAAATTTGGAGTACTATAAGTAGCATTCAAGAAACAGTTTGAGTCCTACTTGTTTCAGGCTTACCTCCTCCCCATCCCTACCCGCTCAAAAAGAACCAGATTTTACTTATTCTCAAATGTAAAGAAACCCCTTTTTTTTAATAAAACAATTTTACTTTTGCTGATTTTTACTTTGGGTTTTTGGCTGCTTTCCAGTGAACCAACATGGCTATTTATGATGCAAAGCAGTTAGAAATAAAACATTGAAGAACAAATCAAATTGAAGAACAAACAAACCAAGTCCTTCTATAATTTCCTCCCTCCTCCCAACTCCCAATAAATTGTTCTTGTAATTGACAATGCTTTGGGGAAAAAAAGATTGTATGCTGGAAGATGATATTATATGTGAACATAATCGATTTTGATTGTTTTTTAAGTATAATTGGTCCTATAAATTCAGTAGTGTCTTGCTTGAGTTACATGATGTATTAGAGACATATTAAATTGCAGCAGTAATAAGATGATTGTCTTCTTGGCTACCTTGTTAGAATGAATATGAAGTCATATTTCTATTTCTATTCTAGTTAAATTTCAGCATTAAAGATGATACAATTCCTGAGCACATATTACAAATGAATTTGAGAATGGCTCTTATAGTACAGTTAAATGCATACTTTTAAAAGTAATGTGTTGGTTTTCAGATAATTTGGGACATGGAAATATCTGAATTTTCCCAGTATACCAGTATATTTATTTTCTGGAAGACTTGACAAAGTAAACCCAGCATTTCTGTTTGTGTTCCCCACCATCTTATTTATTTATTTTGGAAGCTCATATTTCTTCTTTCCAAAAAAGTGCTTCCTCAACTCAACATCTTCCAAGTGATTTGTCTTCATTTTCCATAATTCTTTAGTTGATATTGTTAGGAATTATGACATGGATAACACAAATAGAGATATTTGAAGTTACACAATACAATACATTACAATACATTTGTATAGTTTTTCATGTTGGAACTTCAGGGTCAGTAATAAAGAAGTTAAAAGAGCGGTATAATAGCTCAGAAGTTAAGATGGGGGAAAGCTGACAGCCCAGATTAGAGACGTGATTGCTGCACAATGGGACGAACTCCCATTGCTTGCCTCAGTTCCAGCCAACCTAACAGTTCAAAAACATGTAAATGCAAGTAGATAAATAGATATCACTTTAACAGGATAGTTACTGCACTCCATATTTTCATGCTGGCCACATGTTGATGGAAATGTGTCTCATACAACTCAGGCTCCCTTGGCTGAAAATCAGAGATAAGCACGATTGACTTGAATCAATCATGACTGGATAAGGGAAACCTTTAGCCTGTTTCTTGCATTGAAGATACTCCATCAGACTTGTATCTGTCTGGCAATCACTTTCAAGAAACCCTTCCTTCCTTCCTTTCCTTCCTTACTTCTTTCCATCCATCTACCATGTATGTACTGCCAATATCACCTTACAATTTGTCACAGATACATCAAGGGGAATAATTTAGAATTTATGAATAAAATACATATCCTTCCAGATACCACAGGATTTATGTTCAATATTTGGATGGCTGCAGAAATAGGCAACAATGAAGTAGAAATACATATCTCTGATATTTCCATCAAGCAATTTTAATGGAATGGTAGTGAATTTTAACAGATATTTATTTATTGTTTTTAAATAACAGAAAAATAGAAAAAAGAAATAAAACATAAGGAAAATTATAATGCAAATGCATATTTTCCAAAAATGAGTTAAAAACACATAAAAACTGCTTAAAATGCAAAAAAAAACCATGCAAAAGCAAAGTATACTACATCATTATAATAGTTAACAATTCTAATTCTATGGCTTCCGGTTTGAGCTTCTTTGGTGACAGATTGAAACCGTGTCTCTGCATGGTTTTGATCTGTGCTCGCCACTGGAGTGCCCCCAGCCAGCTGGTTTCAGGGCTAAGCTACCTCATAGAGGTGGTGAGGAAACGGGAGACTGCCTACAGGGCTGACCATTACTCCCTTTTTCAAAGGCGGTTGTAGCGATGGTCAGAAATGGCCACCACAAAGAAGAACTCGACTGGAAAAGAATGTGCAGGAGGAAGATAAGAAGAGAAAGTTTTGGTTGACCCGGTCAAACAGCAAAAGCAACCAATAAGGTACCCTGGAATTGAAACTATTAAAAAAAACAATAACATTATTCCCTAAGAAGATTTTTAAGCTGCGAAGGAGAGAGAAAAGGGAAAAGATTTGGTTTTTTTTTCTCCTTTTCCTATACTGACAGCTAAGAGACTTAAGGAAGAAATTGGAAAAAAATCCACTTTGACATTAATAGGCATTTAATGCTGAAAATAAAAAGTCAATGGGATAATAGTAATTTCTGGATAATTAAAAGCTTTTTTAAAACAGGAAAGGAGAGAAAAAGAATAAAAGGGTAGGATCTGGAAGGGAGGAGACTGCCTGGAATTAAAAAGAACTTACAGCAAAATCTCAACAAGACTTCCAAAAGATACGTCTTAACTGAAACATCACAACAAAATAGTAAAACCCCAGGAAGAGAAAGTGGAAAAAGAAATAAGAAGAAACAGCTTGAGTCTATTTGGATTACTTGGTGATCTCTGGATTCTTGGGTATTGTATTAGAATGACTAAAATCAATCGAGTGGTTGTTTAAAATTGTTTAAAATGGCTCCACTTTTAGAAGAACTGAAAATGGAACTTAAAAAGTACAAAGAAGATGCAGAAGAAGAGAGAGGTTCTTTTGGCTTCGTATTTCAGTTCTTAGAAATGGAGATTTGGAACTATGAGAAACAACAAGAAATGCCTGCAGAACAAGAAGATTGTGACAAAGAAGAAGCCATCTTTAATGTACAAGTAATCTTAGGTGGGGGAAAAAAGGAAAGGGGGGAAAGAGAATGGAAAGTTTAAGATTTGGAAAAACAACCCAAAAAAAGAATAGGGTGAAAAATAAGTATAAAACCAGAAAGCAACAGAAGAGGGAAATGCAGAAGAGAGAATTAGAAGTAGAGAGACAAGGGGGTAAAAAGGGGAGGGAGAAGATGAGAGAGAAGAACGAAAGGAAAAGAAGTTATAAAGGACAAAAACAAAGTATGGAAAAACAGGGCCTAATTAGAGATAATGGGTGAAAATTTAATGGAAAAGGGGATTCTTCAAAGGTACATAAGATAGTATTGTTATATTAGAAATAGAAATAATTTCAGAAAATATAAAACAATGTATGATTAAAATGTTTGATAAAATAGCTATCGTAACTCAGTGGAATGCTTGTCAAATGTAACACAATGAATATTTAATGATTTACACAACATATGTGAAGAGAAATAAGGGAAAATTAATTATGGAGATTATATGTGTCTTTAAGGAAGTATGATATTTAATTGAAAAGAAATGTTAAAGATGTTAAGATTTTAATGATTATTAATGATAGAACTGAATTGGAATGGAATGACGGTTTATAATTACATATATTTGTAATCCTTTTCTTTTTAAAGAATGTAGTGTGTATTATAAGAATATACCAAGCAGAATTCGATTGGAAGTTATGTATTATGTATTATATTGAAGGTCATAACCTTTAGGTATATACTGAAGTTTTAAATAAGAGTTGAATGGATATAATTAAAAGATATAAAGGTGTCATACTCTAATTAGTAACTACAGGAGAAAATTTGTTTAATGAGAAAAGATAATATGAAATTGAAACAGAACAGACAAAAGTATAAATATAATGATTTGAATTGAGATGAGGTAATCAAAATAAAATTGAGAAAATTAAAAGAGGGGAAAAATTATATAGAAAATGTAGAATAGTATAAGATATGGAATAGAACACAAAAATGAGCATGAAATTGAGTTTGTGTCTGTATAAAGAAGTTCAACCCGGGACCATGCTATTTTCAAAAAAGATGTTTTACTTGTATTTTGTATGTGTGAAAACCCAAATAAAACTTTATTTTTAAAAAAACAATTATAATTCTATATATGCTTACCTAATGTAAATATTTTTCAAGTGCTTGCATATTAATTTTTAATAAAAGAGTATTTATATAGAAACAATATAATTTTACAGTTTCTTTGTTTACTACAATGTACATGTTTCTCAACCTTGACAAACTGAAAGCAGCTTCTAATGATAAAAATGCAACAGATAGAAATCATAATTACCAACAAACCAAAATAGTACCTTAAGGATCACCTATATCATCCAAGCCATAATATGATGGTCCCTCTCCATATATCCCAAGGTTCTGCATTAGAGCCAAGTTTTAATGTCTTTTTTTTGGGGGGGGGGCTAATTAGGGTGGATGCCAACCTAATTTTGAGAAGTATGCTGTTTAAAAATGAGAAGACAATTCATTGTGGTTATGGCATTGCAACTAATATTTATATAACTTCTAGGTTTTCTAATCTGAGTATAGTCTCTTCAGTGAAGAATTCTTAGCTGTTGAAGAGAAACGGAAAAAAAAATCACTGAATCTAACAGCCACCTTTCAATAAACAAGCAGCTCAGATTGGAGTAACTGAAAATGTACAGCCTAGAGGACAGAAGGGGAAATTGGGGGAGGGGACATGATTGCAATATTTAAATATTTTAAGGTGTAACTAAGGTTTAAGATGGCAGTATTTTCAATAATAAGCAAAAATCAAGAACATGACAGCAGGGACGTTCAAAAATAATATTCAAAAATATTACTTCACAAAAAAATAATGGAAGTTTGGAACAACTTCGAGCCAAGTGGTAGATCAATCATCAGTAACTGAGTTTAAACATGCTTGGGATAAATACATGTCTATCATCTGACAAAAATCAAAAGATAAAAATAATAAGATGATATCTGTAACACCATTAAACATCCATGTCTGCCTATCCCAGGTACTTAAAAAGGATTAAGTAGGTAGACAAAATGCCAAATCCAGTCTGAATAGCTGGCTGACTGTGCAACAACTCAAAAATAAAATTAATAAAAACAATAAATAAGTATATTTAAAAGGAAACAAAACAATAAGAAGTAAAGCTCGAAGAATAAACTTGATGAACTACTAGGCTTTTTTCACCGATCAGTTTTCTGTTTTTATGTTTCTAGGTATAAAACTAAAAGACTCTTCACCAGAAAAAAAAAAGCAACTTAAATTTATATTTGATTTTTGTGCATTTTGCTTGCTATTTTAGCACATAGATTAATTAATTGACATTTTAGCTTCATTAAAACCATGTTTTTTTTTTTTTATTTGAGCTTCATGTTAGAAATGTTTTTAAAAATCATGCTAATATAGTTCAGGAAAGAATGCTCAGACCTGATTTGTTGGTCTTTTACTCTTGAACCCTAAGTATGAAAATTACAGAACAGCCCCCAAGTAGAGATAAATCAAGACAGGATATAAAAATTATTGTATGTTTCCTCTGTAAAATGGATATCCCCAAAGATGTTCATAAACATCCATAATTCCATAACTAACTTTAATTAGTTCTTTTCAGTTTCTATCTACATCAATATGGACCCAATGGATGGCAAAGTCATATTAGTATGGATCTGTGTGTGTGTGTGTGTGTGTGTGTGTGTGTGTGTGTGTGCTGCTAATTGAGAATCCCATGCTTTTCATTACAATATAAGCACTCTGACAATAAAAATTGAGTGCTCCAGTATTTAATTGTAAAGCCTTTCCACTTGATTTGATTTGACAAAAGACATGCTAATAATTTCTTCAAACATTTTCCAGACCAGATATATATGAAAAATAAATAAAAAACATCACTAATATTGCTACTACATTTGAAGAACAAAGTAACTATGAATATGTGTTCTCCGTAAAAATTGTGATTGATTACAAAAGGAATGAGACTATAAGAAGTTCACTTTGACAAGAGAAAGAAAGAGATCTAACTGGCAAAATATCACAATCCGATTTAGCCAAATCACATTCTTATTTAAATTTGCAACACAAACATGAGAGGGCTAATTGCAAAATTAGTTAGATAATGCTGAGAAAACAAAATCTGAGAATATTAAAATACCTGAAAAATACATGGAAATATTTAAATAATCATTTAAGAATTAATACAAGCAAAATATTTTTCTGTTATTAACAAGCCACCATTTGTTTGTTTTTCATTATAGAGGAGATACTATTTGAATTCAGGGATTGGTGGATTCATCCATTTCTGGTCCACTTCAGTTGTATTATCTTCACTGATAGGTTTCTCCATCCTGTTGTGAAATAAATTTGCTACCTCTGTTGTTCTGCTGTTGACAATATTTCATAAAGCTGAACATATTATTTTACAAACTACATTTTATATGTAATGTATCCTAAAATATGTTTTGAATGAATTTTAACCTAAGACATATGTAAGTATTATTTTCAGAGAAGATTTTTAAATTATATCCCCTTATTCATGCTTTCCCTAGCTTGTCATTTAACTCTATACTATATTCCCAACCATCGCATATATTTGTCGAAGTAATATGCAAAAACAGCAGATAATAAAAAAATTGCAAAAGTGTGTACAGTTCAGAATTCTGGGATAAATGCACATGCATATTTTCGAGTTTTCTTTCTAAAAAGCAACACCTTGGCAAACTGATACACAAAGAGAAACATTAATATTTTGCAAAAGCTAAATTGACAGGTTTATCAACTTTGCTACACTTTTCTCCCATCTTACCCTTTCAAAGAAGTAGAGAAATATGTTAATGTGAGATAATTGTATCCTGGTCTGACTATTGGTTTGGGAACAACAAAGCGATCCAGTTTGATTTTAAAATGTAAATTACAGTCAAATACTTAATGTTTGCATGAAAGCAGTAACATGATTTGTTCCATTCAGTTTAACTTCCAAGCTTTCATTTTTTTCTGAAAGAGTACTTAAAGTATTAATTAAGGAAGTGACTTCAGCATTCCTATATGCCAGAGTTCTGATAGAAAATGGTATGCTATATATTTGATAACTAATATATGAGATAAGAGTTCAGAGTATAAGGAAGAACCTCAGAGTGACTCTATTTTTTTTTCTATTTCTTAGCTTCTGTATTTGACTCTTACTGCAAACCCTCAAAGCCAAAAGCTCCGTGGTCAAAAGGATAGAAAACAGACAAAGGGAGAAGGATGGAGAAGGCAGAGAGTATCATTTTCCAGTGTCTAGATCTTACACAGTCTGTTCTATTAAGAAAGGAGATTGAAAAAAATCAATAAGTAGGGTGATTGCTGTTGGTTTGTGGTTTGCCTACCATAAACCATAATCAATATTTACTAGAGCAGTAATATACTTAGGAAACTATGGCTCCACTGTGATGAAGGAGCGAGGAAAAGGGCATTTAAGGTCTTCAGAGGGAAATGGCAGCTTCTTAATGATCATTTGGATACTCTCAGGTTTCTTTCTTCATTTATTCAGAGAGACTTCATTAGTGCTTAAATCACAGAATGGGGAGGGAGAAATCCCCAGTCTGGAAAAACTCTGAGTTAGTATATTTACTGGCTTAGACAGTTCAATTCCTTGGTTCAATATCTGCCTGCTGAAAATTTCTAATATTCAAAGCAGGGAAGCTGAATCCATCTTCATGGCTCCACTTTGTCATTTTTGCTGTGAGATACGGTACTCTCTCCAATTCAGATTTACTGTTTTAAATGTTCCTTTAAAGGAATCCAAAAATAGTGCCATGTTTATGAACGTAATACATGAGCTACTGCCCATGTCCCTACTGAGAATTAACAGAGTAGACAAAGGAAGTACAGACAAATTATAGATATTATTATCTTACCTTCCTGATATAAATGAAAACATTTTTTCCAAAGCAAATAAGAATATAATACTATGCACGATGAGAATGGCATGCATAGGAAAGCTAGAAGAATCCTGAACATCAGATTCATTTATTTGATATATCCTTAAACTCATTAAACTCAACTATTACCAATTGTTTCATTGTTTAAACAAAGTGCACTTTGCCCTACTATGTTGAAAGATCCAGCGAGGCCATGAAATACATTTATTTCTCCAGGCAGACATTCCCTTACGTCCAAAGCTTTATCTAAAAAGTACAAAAGGATTCAGCTTTTAGTGGATTTTGGAAGGCTTGAAGATAATAGGTCTGGGCAAGGAAAAGTAAGATCGAAGAATTAAAGAAGAAATAGAACTAAGACTGAAAAGGAAGTTACTGCAGAAGATTTGTGTGTGTGTGTGTATGTGTGTGCCAATTCCTTCTTTCTGCCAAGTGTGTTTTCTCTGCCTGCATGTTATATTGGAGGAGGAGGTCAGAGCAGAGCACAAATGCTTCAGAAAAGCAAAGCAAGGAAAGAGCAGGCCAGCATTGTTGACTCTTCAAGTTTCCCTCTAATCTCTTTGTAGTTACAAAGAGTCCTACTGTGCAGGTGGTAATATAGCAGCAATGCTTTCCCCCCTTCTTTTCTCACTTGTTACAAGAAGCAGCTACCACACTGAGCGGAATGCAGTGCTAGAGGGCAGAACTGCACCTGCTATGGCATATCCCATTCATAAACACATCATTTTGAATCTCCAAAGCTCATCAGGAAAAGGGAGAAAATTTTTCAGTTTTAAGAAATTATCATGGTTAAACACACATACACAGACACACACACACAAAGAACACAATGACATTTCTCCCTGCAGGCATATTGAAAGCAGAATGGTAATGCATGATTAAAAACAAATGAAATGCTACTGCCCTATCAAAGCATTAAATACTGGTCTGATTAAACTGGAGATGAAATGGTTGCTGCCATCCTGTTGCTCAACAATCAATTATTTCCCATATCCTCAGCCCATCTCCTTGTCTTTCCTTCTTCAGCTGGATTCTCACTTCCTTTGCTCTTGCTATTATTTTCTTTTCCTTTCCAGCAGTATGCAGAATTCTTTTGCACTTCCTGCTGAGAATGAATATGAGTATTTGCTCTCAGCAGAACTAATGTGGGATGAATATTAATGAGAAAGAAGTCTAGTTAGTGCTCCCTTATATATAGTATAAAAAAACATGTTACAGTTTTTCTAAAAATGCAAAGCATTTGGGATCATCGAGTGGGTGGGTGGTGACTGTGCATGAAATTTCCAGGTAAAGGGAACATTGTTTACGCAACAAATTGGACTACATATTAATCCTACAAGAAAGATTAAATTTCCTAAATGTCTTTTCTGCCTCTTAAGCAGTAAAACCACTCACCTTTTATTGTTGAAATATGATAAGTCAATATCAGTTTCAATAGTGGTTATTAGTTTTATTAGGGTAACAGATTTAGTTTAGGACACGTTGAATAGCAACACAAGAAATTGCAGATTTTCTGTAGGACTTATTAAAATCTGTTGAAGACAACTTTCCACATTTTATTCTGCCAATCTGCCAAACTCTTTTGCCAGAAAAGATCTTTATAATTCTTTAGATCAATTCAAAATACCAAATTTCCTTTCTTTATGATAAACTAAAATAACAAGTGACAAGCCTTACAACTTTTCATTTATCATAGATTTTTATATCTCCCAAAGAGTATACTATAGCACTTGCAGCAAGAGATTTAATTCCATATTTCTAGAGCAATCCTTGTAAGACTTTACAACTGAACTGGGCAAATTCACAATCCCTGGCTGCTAGCAGAAATTGATCTGCCATTGACTACTGACAGAAACTGATGAGTGTTAAAAGTCCACAGGTCCATCCCTGTTGCCTTTTCTTGAACCCAATCTCTGTTCCTATACAACTTAAATGGATTGTAGGAATGGTGGTAGAGGGAGATCAGATTCATACAGAGTCTCCCTCCCCCAAATAGGACATTGTCAATAGCCAGATCAAGGTTTTCTTTCTGATGAAAGAGTTTTTGTAATATTTATAAAAGTTATTCTTCCATCTTGTGGTGATAAATTCATTTTCAACGTAAGTCCATCTTCATCCATTCAACCCCAATGTCCACACATAGCAGCAGTTTTAAAGAAATCAATATGTATGAACTCATGAAAACCATAAAAGTCTGCACTGAGTCTAGAGTTAAAGTTAAGAGAACTATGAAGTTACCTCACAATACAGGTGGCATTCAGCAGGTTCTGACCAGTTCTTGAGAACCCGTAGCGGAAATTTTGAGTAGTTTGGAGAACCGGCAAATACCACCTCTGACTGGAGATTTTACAGCATCCTTTCCCTGCCATGTCCACCAAGCCATGCCCACAGAACTGATAGTAGAAAAAATTGAATCCCACCACTGCCTCACAACACTCAAAAGAATCCAGAAATTTGTAGCAGTTGACTGTGTGATTGCCCCAGAATCTTATATGGACATAAAACAAATGTATTAACAAATGGTAAATCCCCTCCCTGTCTGCATATGACTCTAGCCGATTTGACTTCTGCAGACTTTATTTAATGTTTGTGTGTGGTTCATTATGATGTAACTATGTAAATTACAGTTTACCTTCAAAAAGTGTCATTGGAAAAGCAGTCCATCATTGGACCTTAGAATGGCTTATGTTTTATAAAGCTACAAAAAAGCACTCTAAAGAATGTTGACATGGACAAGGAATTACACAAGAATAAATATCTGTCATTCTGTGTTTTAAATATTAGCCAAAAGAGTACTGTATGTGCATGTGTGTATAGTGTACACATTCATGTACAATCAATCCCCTACTCCCTGCCTTCTGTTCTTTTATAGCAGGTGATATATGCATAATGATGGTGGCTTTGCTTCGTGTCCCAGCATCCTGTTGGTATTCTCAAAGGGTTTCTCTTGGCATTCAGGCTTATTTCCACAGTATGCGTGTTCCACTCACTGCTGAAGAACTGGCACAGATACAAATGAAGAATTAAACAAAAAGTCCTCTGTATCCAGGGAATCTTGAAAGCTGCTTGTCCTCAGTTGTACCAGGAATCAAAGAGGCATGATTTTCTATCTCAGAATCAAGTAACTTCTTCACCTTAAAAAGAATTTAAGATTCTTTTTCTTTCTTTTTAGGAATGTTTTCTTCTGAACTATGAAAAATACCACCATTAACATTCAGCTAAATTTTTGAAACCAGAGGCTGTACATAATGAGATTTGTTCATTTTATCTGTTTTATCATTCACCAGTACTGTTCTTTTTTTTTTCCAGAAAGCAGAAGGCAGAAATATGATAATCAAACTATGTTACATAATGATTGCAACAAGAGGCACATACCAGTGTACAGGGAAGGGCAGAAAAACGTTGGAGAACAGAACTGTATATGCAAGGGTGGGATTCAAATTTTTAACAACCGGTTCTGTGGGCATGGCTTAGTTGGTGGGCATGGCTTGTTGGTCATGTTATTGGTTGGGCATGGCCAACTCAATATCACTCACATTGAGGGACGCATCTCCTCGCCTGGCCTCTCATGACTGTGGAGATGCTGCAACAGTCATAAGTGTGAAAAATGGTCATAAGTCACTTTTTTCAGTGCCATTGTAACTTTGAATGGTCACTCCACACAAGCAAAGTACCAGCAAAGGAGGGGGGGGGGGAAAACTCCAGAGATGTTCCTGAGACAGGTAGTCTAGTCCTGCCAAGAATGTAATAAGGGTTAATGGACAGGCAGTTTCTGTAAGCAACACCAGAATGTTTCCTTCCTGCCGTCCTTACAGGATTAGGCCAGTAATTTCTTCTAACAACCAGTTCTCCTAACTGCTTAGAATGTTAACAACCGGTACTAGCGAATAGGTGCGAACTGGTAGAATCACACCCCTGTGTATATGCCATCATATATGGTAGTCACCTGCTTTTAAATACAGTCTATTATCATCACTTTTGAAGAAATAAACCATTTGATTCCTTTATGTGTGGTTTTGTGGGAGGCAAAGGTTTGAGATAACAAAATTTGTCTGAGATAACAAAACAAGCATATGGCCTGTACCAATAATACTAGTGTCAGAATATTCATGAACTTGCAGAGATATGGTAACAAGGTCAGCCAATGAAGGTCAGGCATAGCAACTAAGTCAGCTAATGATGACTGTTTGGAAACTGAAACTGGAAGGAGTCTGGGCATGGCTCTGTATTAAGCTCTGAGCTCTGAATCTGTAAACTAGTCTGCAACTCTGAATCAAAACTGAAACTGTTCTCTGCTGTTCTCTCTGCTTGTGTTTTGCCTGTAACTGCTACCATGTTGGAAGGATCTGCTGTTAGTACTGTAAATTTACTTCATATATTATTATGTATATAATTAAGTTAATGAATCCCTGTTGAAACAGTTATCTGTGTGTGCTTTCTGGATTTGATTTTGCAACAAACTCTTGACAACTGGATTAGAATGGTGTGACTTTGTGTTTGTCACTGTTTCTCAGACAAATCTACTACAGCACTGATATATAATTAGGAAGGAACTTCCTTGAAATTAAGAGGTACATAAAGGTAGCAGTATGCAAACTAAATCTACTATTACTGTTTTGAGAAAGTAAGGCACAGCAGCAACTAAGCTCAGAATCTGGAACTGTAATGCTCCAAAGAAGGAATTTCAGGAGGATGAGGAGGATTTGTAGCAGTGAGATATAAGGAGTGTCATTATTTACCAGAGTTGAATCTCAAGTACATGTCAAATTTAATATTTTTTAGATTAGCCTTCCTGAGGCAATGTATTATGGTTAGACATTTATGGATCTAGAGACAGACTACATTCTTGGAGTTGGAAGCCATTTAAAGGCAACCAGTTTGAAGAAAGTTCTAGACCTTGTCAAGTCTGAGCCTACATTGTTTCTTATAATGCAAGTCTCCCTCTCATAGTGAGAGCTCTCAATGACTCCTTCTCATAAAAGTTCATTATTTCAGAGCCTGTGACCAATCTTTTCCACCTGTGCTTTGGAAAATGCCATAAGAAACCCTCATGTGTTCCTCTCAATGTGTGACAACATTCAGAAGTAGCTTCCTCCCAGGAATAAAACTGCCAGAAGAAGAATCTGCTTAGCAAATAAGTCAGTAGACTCCCAATAGGCAGATGGCATGGTCATGGCAAATGAGAAGAAGGGGTAAAATAACCAAGTCAATTACAATTAATGCAGTGTGGTAAAAGTATTAGTTCTGGTGCTGTAGGTCTGTGTATTAGAGCTGGAAAGTGGAATGAAAGAAGGGGACAATGATTCCATTTAGCCAGCAAAGCTGGTATATTGGCTCTCTTTTTTTTTCCCCTACTGGTCTCATTATTCCTTGTGGTTTCTTTCACCCCACATTCCAACTCTGAAGAATTTGGGGCAAATGAGAGATATGGGACACCCAGGAGAATATGCAGCATGGAAAATATAAATTTTGCATTGTCCTAGTAGCTTACTTCTCCTCCTGCACTTTCAGTAATATATTTATTAGAAGTTTCCTAATGCTGGAAAAGTTTAAAAAGCATTCCCTGAAATCAACACCCTTTGTCTTTAAATCATTCTTGTTATTCTGCCTTTTTTCTCTGTCAGCAATCCTGTCATTAAAATAAAATTAATACAAAATAAGTATTAATGGACAATTATCATCTGCAAAAAGCTTTTATTTCTAGTTCCCACTGTACTCTTTTTTTAAAAAAATAGAATCACATTTTAAATTTCAGCATGATTAATAGAGCTTAATCCTAGAAAGCAAACACATGTGCTTTAAGATTCAAGTGTTGTACATAATGGTAATATGTAGGAATGTTTTGAGTGATATTTCATTACTTTAGGCCAGGGGAGTCAAACTCATGGCGTATGTGACATATCGTGACCTTTTTCTCCTTTACTAAACCGGTCATTGGCATGGCCAGTGTGTGTGATGCATCCAGCCCATGAGCCTCAAGTTTGACACCACTGCTATAGGGCCTCTAAAGTTATCTCTTCTTAAATTGGGATTAAAAAGTTGTTGGAAGGTTCACTTTTCTAGACCATCTCCAGCAACTTCTTATTAGAACTTCTCTTATTACATTTATTTCTCTAAAGTAATAAGTGCTCATTTATTTTCTCTTTACAACAATGTCCATTGTCATCTAGATTTTTCCAGAGAACCTATCCTCCTGTTTTTTAACAGGTCACACCCCTCCCGTAACTGCTGATATACCAGCAAGTTTTCTGGTTGATCCTGTCTTTCATGAAGGAATTTTCATTGGAAACAATGAGATTAAGATGAGACATGAACCTTCTTTCAGATACATGACTGACAGAACAATATTCTTCGTGCTGGTGATTTCTTAACAAGCTGTTTTTCTCCCAAACAGCTACAGAGCATGAAAGACTACTGTTTTTTTTTCTTTGCCTTGTTTTAGGTAAGTAACCACGTTCTAAATGTTCATGCTGATCTAAGAATTCTTCTCATAATTACTGAAAGTGGAAACTCTCTGGTTCTATTTGGAACCAAGTCAGTTAAAGACTTAAAATGGCTTTATTAATAATAACATTTTATTTTCATGGTCTTAGCTCTCTATTGGACCCCAGCCTCTAGACAATTTATGGGTCAAAGTATGTATAAATGCAGAAAATGGCTTAATTCAATAACTAGATTAGCTATGAGAGATGTGTGTGCCAATGAATATGTATTCATTAGAATTGTTTCCAGAAATAAAGCTAAAGATTTTGTATATCCAATTAGCATTGAATGGAATTTCTCCAAGTACCTTTTGCTCATGCTAATACAAGATGATAGGTAGATGGCAAAACACTTACTAATTTCAGTGAAGCTCAACAGAAAGGGCCTAACTGGCATCTCCACTTTTGAAAAAGAAAATATTTCCAGTCTTGTCATTCAGAAATATTTCTTCTGACAATTCATTCTACAGAAATAAAATGAGGATCAGCATATATCCTGTAGGTATTTTTGAAAAGAAGGCATAGGGAAAGAGAGAGGGGCCATACGTAGCAAGGAGTCACCAACCTATCCCTCAAATAAACTTTCCCATGAAGGAAGAAAAATACTGGGTTGTAGGAAGAATCAAAAACAGGAAGGTGGACCTATGGATATCATAAAATGAAATAGGAATTAAAGCAAACTGATCAAATAGCTAACGTACAAAGACCAATTTCCAAGGTCTAACATACAGTATTTTCCAAGGTCCGTTCTAGCAGCAAAGCTGTGCTCTGGAAAAATCCTTTTTCCCAAACAGTTGAACTGAATCAATTTCATTTAAGCTCTTTCTCCAAGGATTAATTTGTCTCTGTGGTTATCCTAATACCTTGCTAACTATGGTATGATGACAACAAATCATGTATAATGTCAATGGTTGTATGGTATTGTTATTATCTCATCTCCATTCACTATTGACAGCTTTAACATTATCACTGATAATCAAAATAATTCAAATTTTTTAACAACCTGTTCTGTGGGCGTGGCTTAGTTGGTGGCTGTGGCTTGGTGGTCATGTGACTGTGTGGGCATGGCCAACTCGATGTCACTCACATCGAGGGGCACTTCTCCTCGCTTGGCTTCTCGTGACTGCGGGGATGCTGCAACGGTCGTAAGTGTGAAAAACAGTCATATGTCACTTTTTTCAGTGCCATTGTAACTTTGAATGGTCACTAAATGAGCTGTTGTAAGTCAAGGATTATCTGTACAAAAATACAAAAAGCTTTTTTTGCTTGCAAAAAGCTGCCTAAATACAAATCATTAGATTAAAAATACCTGCAAGCCAGAGCTACAAATCAGGCAGGGTGCCAGAGCACCTTGAAGAATTAAAATACTTAAAATGCAATGAAAACTATCAGCAGCCAACTCTTGCTCATAAAGTGAAACCCAGAGGTCATTTAAGCTCTCCAGAAAGAGCACACCCAGGAAAAGCAATCTTTAGAACCATTTGCAGCACTTAAAGATATCAGCTGGTCTCATTCACCTCACAAGATATCCTAAGGAAATCATCCAGATTTAAGGAAAGGTCACATGCCTCCCAGAAAGGCAGTAAAAAAAATCAGTGCCAAACTTGTATCCTGCCTCTTGGAAGTATACCCCAAAAGGACAGTGCCAGATGCCACTAAAGCAGTGAAGGAAGACCCCCTCCCCAGATAGAAAAAGAAACTTTGAGGCAGGAAAAAATTCAAACACAATACAAATAATTAAATTACAACAATAGCTGTTGCTTTTTAAACCAATTACCAGAACAAATAGACACAGGAAGTAGCCAGATTTCTCAACTAGTTTATTTTCAGGAACAGAGATGAACCTTTTTCCTTCCAAACAAAGCTGTATAGGGAAAATTATCCCATCAATAAACACAGGATTAAATTTCACCAAGGCCAGAATTAAACTTCATCAAAAAACAGTTTTAGACCAAAACTCAGTCACGTTTGACTGTCAATCTTTCTAGCTAGCCAAGAAGCCTTGCTGAATGTCACTCATCTTTGTTCCTTGTTATTAAAAGCTCCGTTCCAGATATTCAATTATTTCTTCAAAGTGCTGATTGTTGCATGTGGCTGGAAGTATATCCAGGGGAGTACCTCCTCCAACAGCAGTGTAAAAAGGTTAAAATAATCCTTCCCCTTTAAGAAAGTTAAAAAAAAAAAAACCCTCCTTCGGAGACAGTAAGTCTAGGCATACTACCAAGAATGTAACAAGGGTGGAAAAAAACAAAAGGAGATTTCTTCTAACTACCTGTTCTCCGAACTGCTTAGAAAGTTAACAAGGGGTTCTATAGAACTGGTCAGAACTGGTAGAATCCCATCCCTGGGAAGGATACTTGTAAAATCTCCAGTCAGAGGTGGTATTTGCTGGTTCTCCGAACTACTGAAAATTTCCACTACCGGTTCTCCAGAACTGGTCAGAACCTGCTGAATACCACCTCTGACATAATGTAGCATTAGAACTGATTTTTTAAAAATCAGATTTAGCACACATTCAAAAGAGCATGAGATCTCTGGTTAAACACAAATAAAAACAAAAAAAAGGACTGGTATTTGGGGGAATACTATTTGTATGCTGCACAAGAGTTCAATTTAAGCCAGGAAAGAAAGCTGGTCCACCAGCTTGGTACTGCTACCAATCAATATACTACGAATTTTTGTACTAAGGTTCTAGTTTTCACTTGTACTACCTTGGTATGGTGGTGGGGATATAATTATGTGTTTTTTTTTTATATTTTATAATGAGTACTTCTGAATGCTGCTGTTTATTACTACTTAGTGCTATAACATTTTTATAATTATTGCCCACATTTTCCCATGCCTTGCTTCCATGACTAGTAGTTTGAATAGGTATAGAAAAGGGCAATAGGGCTAAGTGGGAGAAAGCTGCAGACCATGAGGTATGATTAGAAAGCCTCGGTCGCTCACTGTCAGCATCATTACTTATTGGAAGCAAAACACAAAAAATTCAATTACATGTTCAATTACACATACACATTCTTTTCAGGGTAAATAACTTCTGGATTCTATCAGTGTATGTCTCTGCTTCAGCAGCAAGAAAGGAAATTTTCAAACTGTATTTAAAGTTAACTAATATGCTATTTATTCTTGTAATAAGTTCTGCAATGTAGAGAAATATGTACAGGCTATTTACTACTAGGTCTACTGCTCTTCTAAAAGACCTTAAAGCCATGCCTTAAAGTAGTTTTACTCTGTGGCCAATTCAGTGGTGCATAGTGAAGGCACAAACTGAAGTGAAAGGATGGTCTTCTTGGACCTGCCTGTTTGCTTTTGACCAGTTCACCAAAATTCATTTTGGACACTGGTTTGACAGTCCTCCAAGAAAACTCATTATAAGTACATAGCAAGGATTGCTGATGGTCTGATATTTGACTGTACTGAAAGGTGGATAAACCATTTATTCCTAGCACTCATTTGTCCCACTCCATTAGAAATTAAGAAGAGAGAGATTTGTAGTTGTTTTTCTTGCCCGCAAGTGATGCTCAGTGGAAGGAGAAATCAAGACAGGGGCCCATGAATTACTTTCCATAACTTATTTATCAAAACTGTAAGGACAGACCACTCACCAGCCTCATTAATGAGGCAGATTACAGCTGAGCTATAGAGGCATCATAATTTATGTTGACATACTTTTTTTGCTTATTCAGATATTGGATTAGCACATGTTAACATTGCTATGAGAAAAACAGCACTTGTCCTCCTCCTTCCCCCACCCCGGGTTTATGGTGAGTTTATCTTTCCTATTGTTGGAACCAAAATTCAAATACAATTTATGTATTACTTACATAAGATTGGTTTCTTTATTAGAAGACAGGAAGGAACAGGTGAGGAATCTTTAAAAAACATTTGTTTTTAGAAGCTACTTTAATATGATGAATGGGATCAATGCAGGGGTGGGATTCTACCAGTTCTCACCTATTCGCTAGAACCGGTTGTTAACATTCTAAGTAGTTAGGAGAACTGGTTGTTAGAAGAAATTACTGGCCTAATCCTGTAAGGAGGGCAGGAAGGAAACATTCTGGTGTTGCTTACAGAAACTGCCTCTCCGTTAACCCTTATTACATTCTTGGCAGGACTAGACTTCCTGTCTCTGGAACTTCTCTGGAGTTTTTTCCTCCTCCTTTGCTGGTACTTTGCTTGTGTGGAGTGACCATTCAAAGTTACAATAGCACTGAAAAAAGTGACTTATGACTTTTTTTCACACTTACGACTGTTGCAGCATCCCCCCACAGTCATGAGAGGCCAGGCGAGGAGATGCGTGCCTCAGTATGAGTGATATTGAGTTGGCCTTGCCCAGCCAATAATATGACCACCAAGGCACGTCCACTAAGCCACGCCCACAGAACCGGTTGTTAAAAATTTGAATCCCACCCCTGGATCAGTGCTGATTTATTCTATTAATTGTTTCATTCTGTTTATAAGACAACTGCAATCCTGCTTTCCTTTTACTTGAAAATAAACTCAATTGTACTTAATTCTGCCTATGAATTTAAAGGATTGGGCTGTCCTGGGCAAGTACAGGTAGTTTCTGTTTAGCAACTTCCTGTAATTGTTATAAAATTCCACTTTTGCAATCAGTCCTCAACTTTTGAAGATCTGTAAAGCAAAGTAAAGATGAAATCATAAAATTGTTGTCAACTGTAAAGCTGACCTGACTGAAGCCATCTTGGGTTGAGGGATAGGGAGTGGGAAATAGAAATAGCTGGAATTTTGTAGCCAAAGCAAGATACTTTTTCTTGGGAACCAAGGACATTCTCACACCTGGTCAGAGGAAGGAGGAGTGATGTCACCAGGCAACCAGTTGATGCCTCGATTTGACCATGTTTCTTGTTTACGGAGGGGAAAAACTTAATTAGGTTAAAACTGCAGGAACCTTCAGAGTTGGTTTTCACCAGAACTGTGCCAAATAAACTAAAATGTCCAAATAAAACTATTCTATGAGGAATCTACCTGCCTCAGAGTTTTTTTCACCATGGGTGTATTACTTGGAACCCTGACAATTATGATGTTTCACTTAGCAATTGCTTTCCTTAATGACTATGTCATTAAGGCCCACTTGTGTTGCTAAATGAGGCCTACCTGTGTGATTTATTCAGACTTTACATAGACGGGTGAGGATGCTTGCTCAAATTGTTCCATATTGGCTAGATAAAAGAGTCTACTACAATCTTATAAATGCTTACCTAAATAAAAAAGTACTGTAGCATGACACTAAGTCCTGACTAAGAAACAAAGTAAATGCTTTTACAATTGACCCTCATGCTTATTTCCAAGCACTATGTAGAGAGAAAGAATATGAAACTCATTTTCTTTTCTGCAAAGTGGACTATTCATTTCAACTTTAGCCATATCAAAATTGAATTATAACCCTAAACATCTAATCCTAAATTTGAGCTGTAGATGATTTTCTACCCTAGGGTAAACATAATGAAATAAGCATTAAAAAATCATTGTGGGATGTCATGCTTGGTTAGAACTATATCAGTATTTCTCAATCTCAGCAATTTTAAGATGTCTGGACTTCAGCTCTCAGAGTTTTACAGCTAGCATGGCTGTTATAAGGTTGGAAAACGCTAATGTATGTTGTGCAGAAATATAATGATGCAAGATGTAAAGGAAAAAAAGTACTTGGAAAAATAGCATACTGTTTTTAAAATAATAAAAAATAAACAATTGAATTTAAGATTACTTGCTTTGCTGCAATTTTTAGGTTGGCAGAATAGCACTTGTTAAAAGTTGCAAAATTTATATGTAAAAGAAAGCCAAGCTTCTGTGCCTACATAGAGTACTTATTATAAGAAACAGATTTCCAAAATGTAAGCACTTATCCCAATGTCCGATATGTGATTCTAGGAACATAAGCAAATCTGGGGACAAGAATAGCAGCAAAGTCTTGAGATATAGACAAGAGAGCATTTTATGAATGCTCTCTCATCCTCCCCAGGACTGTAATATATGCTGTATAAACTCAAATGCATTTATTTAAGACTCTGTTAAGTTTGTTTTTATTATTTTTAAAAACTAAACAAAAGGCTATCTCAAGCCTAAGTCAGAAGCTGCCTGTTTGTTATCATAATTGGCAACTGACTGGTTCCTTCCCTGGGCTTGCTTCCTAAGCTTTGTCAGTCACACAAGGGCAGGGCTTGTTGGTTTTAGTTTCTGATGAAGGTGCAGGTTTCCTGCCAGTTACATGTCTGCATGTGTGTGCATTTGTCTGTTTTTTTCATGTCCTATTTCCCAAGACATTAGAGCTATATACTGTATTTTCTGAAATTGCATACTCAGCTCTTGGAATTCTGTATTTACCAAAATCGTCATTTTACTTCCTTCTTCATCTAAACTGATATCTCTTTCTTCCAAAGAGGACAGATGAGGAGAAAGAAGCAAAATGCATCCTGCTGGGGAATTCTGGGAATTGAAGTCCACACATCTTAAAGTTGTTGATGGTGAGGAACACTGCTACCAGCTACCAAGTCTGGCCTGCAAACTTATATATGGCCATTGGATGGTAGGAAAAAGATTTAAAAAGCCAACTTTTTATGTTCATCTAGTGTTTACAAGATTTTTGCAATCTTGATACAATATACTTATATATGCAAAAACTATTCCCTCAAGGCTAAAGAGGCAAGACATACACTTGAGGAGGGAAGATAGGAGAAAAGCTAGGAAAAATTTGTTTGCATGTTGTGTTAAGGTATGTTGAATTATGTTGTCATTACTTTTGATTTTGGAATGTTAGCAGATTGATTAATTCCTCCACAAAGTTTATGCTTCTTAAAACCCTTAAGTTCTTGTTGGTAATTTGTATATAATTGTTCAATTATAATTAATGTGTACTTTTAAAAGTTTCTAAAAATAGCCTTTACTCTGATAATGAATTTGTTATTGTATTAGCTGCTGCCAACCGAACAAAAGTAGCAGTGATGCTCATGGGAAACCAAGCTGCTTAACCTTAACCATACGCCACAAAAAAGCATTCTCATACTATCAGCACAGGGCAATTTGGATGTTTTGTTTCTTATTTCCCTACCAACAAGGAGCAAAGTCAAGATTCTTGTCTTTATGCTATGAATAAATGCCCTTCTTCTGCTGCTTTTTTTTTAAAAAAAATTAATATACAAAAAAGCCATTAAATATTAACAAGGAAACAGTTTCTCCAATACCAGATGATGCGAAGACAGATGGAAACCATTTATTTCTGATTTAAAAGCATGGACGGCAGAGCATTTCAAGGACTACTGTGTTTCATTATTAAAACAATTTTAACAGCAATAGTACTATGACAAAATAAGCCAAAGGTGTACAAGATGTCAACAGAGAAACAAAACAAAACAAAGAGCTTGCTTTATATAAGTATTCAAGCCAAACAAAGTACTGGCATTGTGTTAAATCAAAGAATGTGTTATTTCTTTATATGCACATACTCACAGATACCCATGCCAAATCTGACATTTTAACAGGGATGAGCTGAGCTGAATTATTACCGTCCTACACTGAGCAATGTCTGAACTCCCTGCTGTGCAACAGAGCATTTCATCAAACAAAATGGCAGCCCCTGGCCAGAAAGACAATAGGAGTTGCAGAAGACAAAGAGACATTGAAACAGTGCCTGGAATTAAATGGTTATGGAATTAAAAGGAAATCAGATCTTTAATTGATGTCATCAGTATGCTAAGGTCAAACCTAGGGCGTCATTTATCTTCACAGAAAACCCATATTAACAGATTGGCAATATTCTTTTACGTTATGAAAATACTTAGCTGTAATTACTCCCCCCAAGTGAATTCTCAGCTATAATCTGGTTCGTTTGGCTTGAGACTGTTGCATTGTATTACAATAGTCAAGATAGCTTAGGAATCACAGACATCATGTAAGAAAAAAAACGAAATGGAAGGTTGCAGGTTTTTTCTCTCTGAAGAACAGATATTTTGCATTTACTCAAATACAGATATCTCACAATGCTGTGATAAATGATTACTTGTCAAAGCAGAAAAGCAATTCATTTACACAGAGGCACACTCCCTTTCCTAAACAATGACCCTTCTGATCGTGAGGCAATTTGCACTGCTACATCAGATAGATCCAGATGTAGTATGTTAGCTACAGATCAAAATACTCTTAAAGCCAGTCTCATTCTACTCTTCACGGATTCATCACATAATCAATCCTATTTGTAGCTAAAAGAATTCTACCCTGTTTAATATGACTTACCAATCAGACCTAAGGATTAGTTAATTAGCTGAATTCATAGATAAATTTGAAAGATATAGAGTTTGGCAACTCTGAAATTTTTTGTCTGACAATACAAAATGTATTACAATAATTGGTTTGTGGTAGAAGGATATAGATGACTATTAACTATTCTGATATGGGAAGCCAACCTATTATTTATTAAATTTGCATCCCACCTTCATTTGTTTCTGTAAATTGGTTGATATGCATGATGCATGATTCTTTCTTTTTTCTAAAGCACCCAAAGGCCAGACAATGAATAATGGCTGGAAACTGAACAAGGAGACATTTAATCTGGAAATAAGGAGAAACTTTCTGACAGTGAGAACAATTAACCAATGGAACAGCCTGCCCTCAGAAGCTGTGGGAATGTCATCACTTGAGACTTTTAATAAGAGATTGGACTTCCATCTGTCAGAAATGGTGTAGGGTATCCTGCTTGGGCAAGGGTTTGGACTAGATAACCTACAAGGTCTCTTCCAACTCTGATTATCTGTTATCTTTATCTATAATAACCTTGTGATACAAGTTGGACTGATTATGCAAACATGCAGTGACACCACCACCCCACTTCAAAAAGAACCTCATCATGCTGTAACAGGAAGTAAAGATGAAAACAACATATTCATATTTCAAGGAAGGAAAGTGAGAAACACAATCACCTTGGAAACTAATTGGTTTTACAACTCTGA
This sequence comes from Pseudonaja textilis, assembly GCF_900518735.1. Next base: position 8,329,738 of record NW_020769349.1, on the reverse strand, counting down.
AATGTTCCCTTCCCTGTAACAATAGCAGAGGCAGTTCATCATAAGCCATGTTTGTGGGCAGAGAAGAAATCAGATAAAGACTTTCTAAAGTCAAAAGCTGCTCCTGATGATTGGGATGACAGGAAAAAGATGTCTATCACTCCCTCCAGGAAGCTTTTTTTTATTTTTCAATCTTTCTTCGATTTCCTGGCAATCGTCCATCCATACTACATTACTAATTTTAGCTTCCAAGTTTGGGTAAGGTTGTCACATGCTATTACAGATTGTATAGTAACTGTAAGTATAAGCAATGATTAATTAATTGGCATTAAGATTATTTATACTTTTATATTATATTAATATATAAATAATATAAATAAATTACCTATTCATACATAACTACTCTTGCTCCACCAATTCCATGATCCTGCATATTTGTCTCCTATCTTCACCATTTTTTTTCCTTCACCAATTTCCTGACAGTTAGAGCTATAAATCTAACAAAGTAGGTGGAAGTTTAGTAGACATTTTTCTCCTTACTTGCTGATGTTGAAGAAAGGTTTTCCTGTTCCATATCTATCACAGATGTCACACACCTCTTTTAGGTACAAGGAACATTGCTAAATATAGCTTTTAGTCAAATTTCAGCATTTAGAGGAATATATACTTCCAAGTGCCAAATCAATCTTTGGTCTGTTGTGCAAAGTTGTGCAATTGCACAGCTCCAGTTCTGATTTCCTACTTGAGCTTTCTTCAAACCTGGTGTCTTTCAAGTCTATGAATTAAATCTTTTAAAATTACCTCAAAGTATTTTCATTACTTTGAAAGCTGAAATCAGCCCTTGGAAGGCATTGGTGTTCAAAAAGGGAATATTTCATTTTCTTGAAAGATAAATCTGCAATCAAATTGCTGCCCATTATAGCCTTTCCCCTTACTCTTCAGACCTACCATGGAAAGCTGCCATATGCTGAGACAAGCCAGTGTGACAATATTTTTTTCATACTTTAGCCAGGATGGTTTTCTAATCTTAATGGCAAGAGCCAAAGGATTCAAGACTTTTTGGATATACAGAAGGTATTTTATCGTTAAACCATTCCTCCGTGATGTAATGTATTCCTAAATAAATTTGGCAAATGAACATTTTTCATCTATTCATTCCTCTACAGCTAGCCATTGTCCTTGCCTAGTCACTACACAAATACTGGCTTTCCTTCTGTATTGCCTGATTCTTCTCTATTTCTCTACATTTAAAAGCAACATACAAACATATCTGTTATTATTAAGGCCATGCTGATGTGTCCTTCCATTAAAAAAAGAAGTGAACAACAGGATTTCCTCAGTGGTGAACTCTCAAATCTGACATTGCCTTCCCACTGCTTTGTATCCATCACTTTCAGTCTGGCATGTGAGAAAGCTTTTAAAAAGTATACATTCAAGTGGTCCTGAATAGGTAGCAAAACAAATGCTCCACCAGTCACATTCCTAACTTTTCTAAATAATGGGTAGAAAAGAGACAGAAGCAGTGGTGGGCTGCTACCAGTTTGGACTGGCTCGCCCATACCTGTAGTTCTGGCTGGGCCCACCCACCCGCTCCAGTGCTATTGCATCCTATATTTTGGCTTGCTTGTTCCACCCATGCAGCCCAGCTGCTTTCTGTGCCTCGCCCATTCTACTCACCACAGCTGCCGCGTTCAGGAAATCCCCATGTTTTTGCAGCCTCACGAAGGGGCCGTGCATGCGTACACTCACATTTTCAGTTCTGAACTAGCTGTACCAGTTGTTACAGTATGTGCCTCTCAGCAAAGAATTTTTGCCATCCTATGTCACCCATGATATGAAACACTGCCTCAATTGAGTGGAGCAGAAAAGTGTTAGGAGTAATAATGTTTGTTTTCCCTTTTAAAGATCAGAGCCAGTGCTTAAAAAAAAACAACTAATGCAGTCACATTATTCGTTAGTATAGCGCTGGATCAAAAATAAGATGTAATTAGGGGGAAATAAATGTGGCAATAACTGCTGTTTTATACATCATTTATCTGACAAATTGAATATTCCTTCTTCAGGGATATCAACATGGAAGGCTTGTTTGGGTTTCCCACAAATCTATTTTCAAACATCTCTGACTCTACCTGGTTTATACAGAGGACTGGCTTCTCGTTCACTAGACCGAGCAGGTCCAAATTTTCTCTTCTGTTTGTTCAGTGGCAAATTGTAATTTCCCTTTTGCAAATGTTTATATGAATAACAGTCATTTGTTGTGCATTGACCCATGAATTGAAGTGACTTGTGACTGTGCAATTTAGAGTAGCAGGGGGGAAACTACATAAACCTTGACAACACTCATATTTGAGAATCTTTGTGTATCTTTTCAAATATAAGCCATTTTCAACTGGAACATGACCTTTAAAGCATTTTTTTTAAAGCTAAACAAGAATTCAGAAATACATATAAATTAGAAAAAACTTGGACGTCATATGAATGCAAAGGATGGGGTTGTAAAGGTTTGTCTACATCAGATTTGGCCAGTTTTGTTGGGGGACTGAAATCAGCCTTTTAGGCTGAACAAATCTTCTAATTACTACCAGTGTTGCTAATACTGCCACTCTTACTCTGTTACTCTGACATGTAAGCTTACTTATTTACGTCAAGACTGACAAATGCAATTCAGGTTATCTACCTGACATTTGGTAAACCTAGATCATGGCTTGAATGACCGAAGTCTGATGAGCTTTGTAAGAGTTAAATTCCAGAGTCAGAGTGCTTAGAGAGAGAGAAAAAAACTGATCTATTGCAAACCCTCTGCCAGGGAAATGGGTGAAATAAAAAAAACATTATTAAAATGCAGTAATTACCTTTTAACAGGAAGGGAAGAATACAAGATTTAAGGAAAAAATAGACTAGGAAAGGAAAATAATAATTGTCCACCCAAAACACATGCCAATCAGCTACAAATACAGAAACCATGAATAATTCATTCTGTATCAGTAGCAGAAATGATTTCTGGCTGAATGTTATACAAAATATATTCATAGCAATAGAAGTTTGACAGCAAAACCAAATATCACAAGACATGATGGGCTCCCACATAAAGAACATGTTAAAGCAGATACTTGACAGTCACCAATCAGGGATGATTTAATTTGGGTGCCTACGGTGTATGAAACTGAAGGAAGTGTGCAAGCTTGGATACAATGGCCTTAATAGCTTCTAGTTATATGATTCTGTGACTGTGTAAATGGATTAACAACACCAGATTTAGATTTAAGTAGGTCCTAAATAAAACATCTTCCAATGTTGCTTCTCCGGTTTTAGGTTCTGGTGAGATTGCTTCCAATAGTAGTATCTGCATCCATTTTCATTTCAAAGTGAATAGTGAACAATATGGCATTTGGAAGGTGGCTGAGAAGATAGGTGTGAATGTGTGTGTGTGTGTGTTTGTGGTTATGTAGTAATGGTTTTGGTTTTTTGCTTTGTTTGGTGGCAGTTGTGATCCCTCTGACATCAGGTGGAAAGGCTGGTTTGGCACTCACTAACACTTTTATAAGACTCAAGGAATGCCATTGTTGAAGTTGGGGTTGAATCACAGCTGCTATAAGGGGGTAGGGGTGGGATGGTTCTGTTGTGAAGTTAGATTTCTAGGTCTAGCAGGATTAGTAGAATCTGTGAGGCCTGTGGAGATGCAGAGTCAGTGATGCCATCTAGGCTGGGGGTGGGGAGAAAATGCTGTAGCCTGCCAGATATTTGGGGCCTGCTGTGACATGTCAGATCCAATTGATACCTCTTTTGACATGCTGTTCTCAGGATATGCGTAAACATGTTAGTCTTGAATTGTTTTTTTCTTTTTTAGTGGATTCCAGCTTAAATAAAGGTAGAAAGGACTCTTATCTTGTTAACATTTTGCTTCAGTTTTATATCACTGGACTACAACAGGAATCCAAATTATTATCTTATTAGCACGAAGCCAGCAGGTACAGAAAAAAGCAGGTGTGGCAAGGAAAATTGAGAGCTTTGTTGAGGGGATTCTGGTTGTTGGAGGTCCTGGTTTGTATTTGTGTGGTAAGGTGGATGAAGCTGGTGAATGAATCCTTTGCCCTTTGAGAAGAGAGCAAGGGATGAAAGCATGAAGGGAGGAGCTGAGAAGGAAATTAGGGGCATAAAAATTGTATTGCATAAATAGATGTACGGCACAAAACAGATCCTTCTGGCTTGTTAAAGACCATGGAGGTCCTGCTTTGGTGTCAATAGCTTTCAAAGCCTGGGTAGTATATTTGAGCCTGAAGGAGGCAGATGTGTGCCCCTCCTCAAAATGCTTTCCTTGAATTCAACCATTTTAGAAAACTTGTCTGAAGTGATTTAAATATGACAGATAAAGCAAGAACTGTTATCTAGGCTGACTTATGCAACATTATTTAAGCTATGGGAAACAAGATAATTTCATGGAAATGGGGAATGCCTCTCTGATTTACTGTGGCATAAGAAGGACAGGTGCTACAACACTTATAAGATTCTATGATTATAGTCTATTTCAGAAAAATGTAGTTTTGGTCTTTTTGTGAAGTCTATAATTTGGTCTCATCTACTGTATTTAATAGGGCTGACACCATCCTGTCCCCAACGTTATGCAATTTTATCAATTTTGTAGCAAAATTAGCTTAGAACCAAACAAGACTCATAAAGCTTTGGGGTGGGAATATTGTTGTATTTGGGAGGGGTGGTATGCTGTATTTTCATTTTTGTCACTAAACAGATCTTTTGCTTTAATTATCCCAACTCTTGGTGCTATAGATTCCACAGAAAATGTCACTTTGACCTATTTAAATTTCTTGGAATGAAAATGGAATTGACAAATGTTTATAAGTGTCTTTTTTCTCTTTAGAAGTGGTGGTAGAAATTGAGTTGAACAAGATAAATTTTCTCCTATTCATTTTTTGGGGAATGGGAATAAGTATATTTTTCTTGTTTCAAATCTAGCAGCAGTAGCTTTGGGTAGGAAATGAATTTTGCTCCTTATTCTTGGCAATTAAAGTTAGTAGAAGTGAAAACAGTCACAGACCACTTTAAATATGCTTTTGAGGTAAAATTAGTGATGAATATAAAATCAGCGATGGGTGGAATGTACCCCAATTCTTAGATATAGCTCCCCATAGGGGGATTTGGCAATTTGCATTACATATTTCCTGCTACATCTCAAGGATTACTTCTACTTAGGTACAGGGATGGTTGAGACGTTCGTTCCAGATGAATGTTTTTACATATTTATTATGTTTACTTTTCCTAGTATTCTTGCATTTAAAAAATGCAAGGAGATATTCAACACCTTTCCAATAAAATGAATGTGTTCTTTAAAAAGATTGTATACAGCTGAAAAGATTGGTAAAAAGTGTGATAAAAATGCATAGTTTTGTTTAAAAAAAATCTATTATCATAAAATTGAACTTATAAGATGAACATTACAGAAATGCATATGAACTTGTGTGCAAATCTCACTATGAATTTTAATGTACATTTCAATTTCCCAAAATGAGCAATTAATCAAACATTTAGTAGGTTTGTCTTTCCATACATTTTGTGTTTTAGTCAAGTATTTTACCATGCATTAAAATTATCACAAAAGAGTGAATATATCTAAGTGCATATATCTTTTAATTTAATCATGTGAAATAGAAATATGATAGAAAAAAATAAACTTATAATTATTCTCTTAGCACTTTCTATAGCTGTATATGCATATCAGGAAAAAAAAATCCTAAATCTGTGCAGTACTTTTTCATTTATGCCAATTGCATGAGGTATTACAAATATTTCTATCACATTTTATATATTTAAAAGATTTGTATACCTGCCTATCTTAAGCAACTCTGGACAGCATACAATAGGAGTAAAACTTGTAACTGTAAAACAACCATAAAACAAACAGCAAAAAATGATTGAATGAAAACAAAAACCCTATACCTTAATCATTCCCTTGAAATGCGTTGAACCAGGCTTTAATTACCCTCATTCCATTCCATTCCACCCCATTCCAATACATTGCATTGCATCCCACTGTTTATTATTCAATTACCAGTTAGTCACCAGCCCTGAAGTCATATAGAACTTTATTCCTTGCATGGAAAACAACAATTCTCTTTAGCATCTCCCATCTGCATCTTTTTCAGCCAAGCAAAGAACTTGTTACCATAAATAGTTACCATAAATAGTCTCACATTATTTCATTTTGGACCTTTCTCCACTGTTTAGTTATATATTTCAGGTAGTTCTTGACTTACAGCAGATCATTTAATAACTGGTTACAGTTGTATTGAAAAAAGTGAATTATGATTATTTTTCACACCTAAGACCATTGCAGCAATAGTATGATCATAATCAAAACTCAGACACTTGGCAACTGACTCATATTTATGATGGTTATAGTGTCCTGACTGACATGCACTCATCTTTTGTAACCTTCTGACAAGGAAAGTGGATGGAGAAGCCAGATTCACTTAACAACCATATTACTAATTTAACAACAATAGTGATTCACTTAAGAATTGGGCAAAAAAGGTTGTAAAATAGGGCAAAACTCATTTAACTGTCTCACTTAGCAACTTATTATCTACAAACCATACATCAGCTGTTCTATTCACCTGGCTTAAAATCAAGTTAGATAACTACCAATAATCAAAATTATGCATGAGGCACATTAAACTACTTCTAGCATTTCAGCTTCTGGTGGCCTAATCATAGAACATACCTATCTTCCAAAAGTCATCTGAAAGTAGGGTAAATGCAAATTCACTCAGAATAACATTTCATTTTTAAGGAATTGATAGAGGTGAAATTTAGGTATGTTAGAATATTTCATTTGGAATTCAGTTGTCTTTTAGGTGTATCCTTCTCTGGATGTTGTGATATATTCCTAATTCAAACTATTGCGAGGCTTAAACAATGTTCTTAATTAGAATAATTTATGCAACATGTAAACGAAAATACAAAATAAAGGTGATATTTTTACATATTTTACCATTAGAAACATTTGAACTTGACATGAATTATTGGATTGATCTCATTAATTTAATTAATCAATTCTGCATTCAATGTCTATATATTAGATATGGACAAAAGTCCTCTTGTTTGGACTTGGAACCATATGGAATATCTATATTTCTTGTACATATTTAAAAATGCTGAAATACCCATATTATTCTCATGATGTTGCACTCATCTCATTTCAAAGCCTGTGAGGTTTAACTCATCATTAATGGAGCCAATGTTAAATATGTATTCCTTTAATTCAGGAGCAACTTCATATTTATAACATGAGTTAGGCCAGAGTTCTCAATACTTTTCAGCTTTGCAGACCAGTGGGGGGAGGGAGAAGGGAATATTCCATGAATGTGGTGGGCATGCACATGCAGCTCCATTTGTGTGAGTTGAGGATGTTTGCTTGTTGCTCATACAAGTAGGGATGCACACATGCGCAGTCGCCCGCCACTTCCATGGCCCTGTTCTGAAAGAGTTACTGCCTGGTAGTGGCCTGGGGGTTGGGTACCCCTGAGTTAGGCTTTGTCATCCATTACCATGCAAAGAAGCCAGATTACTGGAAACACAGCCTAGATATTGTTCACACTGGTACCAATAAAGGAGAATATTGTTCAGACTGTGAACACCAAATTTCATACCAGTATAGCTTTCTGCTCAGTCAAAAATTGAGCATTCATGATAAGGGAGTACAAAAGGGAGAAAAAGAGTGGTGAGCCAATGACAAAAACTCAAATATTACACAAGTATGAATGGTTGGTACTTCGTTGTGACTTCACATTTTGATTTTTTGCATCATCATAATTGATGTCACTATATACAGGTAATCCTCAACCTGCAACCACAGCAAAAAGGTTACAAAAGGTGAGTGCATGTCAGTCAGGACACTATAACCATCATAAATATGAGTCAGTTGCCAAGGTTCTGAATGTTGATCATGATCATACAATTGCTGCAATGGTCTTAAGTGTGAAAAATAATCATAATTCACTTTTTTTCAGTACCACTGTAACTTTGACTGGTCACTAAATGATCTGTTGTAAGTCACGGACTACCTGAAATATATAACTAAATAGTGGAGAAAGGTTCAATATAAAGTAATATGAGACTATTTATGGTAACAAGTTCTTTGCTTGGCTGAAGAAGATGCAGAAGGGAGAGGCTAAAGAGAATTGTTGCAATGAACAAAGTTCTATATGACTTCAGGGCTGGTGACTGACTGATTTGATTATACATCAATTGCAATGGTAATTGAATAGTAGTTCAATGGTAATGGTAATTAAAATATTAAAAGGATAAAAACAGGCTGCAGTTTAGAAGAACAAGAAAAACCATGAAAATATAATATAAGGCAATAAATAAGAAGATATAAACACAGAGCCCACAAATTTAAAACAGAATGGGCTCTGGCCATGACACTTCATATAAACATAAAATATCTGAAAAAAAGGATACAATGAACTTATATATGTGGTGTATACTTTATAGAAATTAACATTATGAAATTGTCCACAGATAATGTTGACATATTTATTTTTCCAAGTGCTCACTATCAAGAAAATCATTAAAGAATTTGCAATTTAAACTGGACCCTGTATGCATGTGCAAGCAGTGAAACTCATAATTTAGGATCTTTGAGATAATTTCCTCTTAACTGACCTCTATTAAAAACTCACAAACTGGTTGGAGAGAATAGAAAATCTTTTGGATGGTGGAGGAAGGGAGATATGATGGAAGCAAAAAAGAATCTGTTAAATTTTGAAGCAGTTCCCATAATCAAACCAATACTGTTCCATGATGCAAGTCCAATTTTTTTTGTGAATTTCCAGATTTAGAAACCCTACTGAGAAGAGACTTCTAGGAAGATGTGATGGCAATGTTAAAATGTGCCAAGAAAGCAAACAATTGCAATCTCCTGGAAATATTGCAGCAAATAAGATTGCACTAATCATCCTAAATGTTTAGGGTACTATTTCTCTCTCCATCTGAAATACTATTGCAGTTCAATCATTGTAATAAAATATGGCCTGAGAGCAAAATACTTTTCTATGACATTTAAGCATACACTTTGTAATGATCATGGCTTACTGTATATTTACTGTGCAGATGATGAAGACGGAGAAAGACAAAGAGATATGGAGAGAGAACAAGACATACATAAAAAGCAAAAGCTAAATATAATATACACAAAAAACCCAAAGCAACTAATTTAATCTTATCCCCCTGCTCTCCCTCCCTTCCTCTTCATGTCAGCTGAATTGGGGATTCTTGTCCTGACATTTCCAGCCAGAAGGAATCTAGACAGCTGGGTGATGGAGTCAGTCTGAATAGTTGCTGAAGGGTATGCATTAATGAAACTTCAATCTTGCTCTCTTTGAGTGCCCTAAAGCTCCCAATATATTTGTATAGAGAACAGTTTTACATAGAAGACAAGAGTCTGTCGATACCATTAAACTTGCTGTTATTTTTCTTATAAGAAGAAAAATAGAAGATGGGAGTGGATGAGGAAAGAATTCAGGCAACAAACAAAGAAAGGGTGTTATGTTTCACAATGATACTCTGAATACCATTTATATATTTAACTCTTTCTAGGTCTCCTGTACACTTTTTATATCAAGGGACTATTCCACTCCTGTAGTGGTTTAGTATATTGTGTGAATTCAGTCACATGTGTGTGAGAACTCAGCCATTGTGACTCATTCAACAAACTATGATTTGGAATGACCTATGATTTTCTTCAAAGATGTGGGAGTGTCCTTGAGAGTCTCATGTTGAATGATTTGTTTTGATCATTATGAGGAACAACTTCTAATACTTTCTTGCTTCTTCCCTATTCCCTCTTGTTTTGTAACATAACAATATATATTGGTGTGTGTGTGAGAGAGAGAGTGGGGGGGAGAGTCTTTGGTTGACAGGCTTCCATGAAGATTTGTTCCCTTCCCCCTCCCCTCCCCCCAACAACACATTTATGACTACTTTTAGAATTGTTATTGCAAATGCTTCAGATTGGCAATGCTAACCACAAGGAAACACACTGCCCTGGTAGAAAGTCCATGACAGATTTAATACAGAAATTACAAGTATTAATACTAAAAAAATATTCCATGGTTAGCAATACAATGTCCAATATCTTTGGATTACAGCCAAATAGATTCCAAACCAAACTAGTATCTGTATTAGTAGAGGACAGGATTGGAATCTATGTTAAATGCAAGAGGTTTCAACATCTACATAGCTGGTTTTAAATTTGAAAAAGTCCTTAACAAAATATTCTTCAATGAGACCATAGGCTTCTTCTATCATTGATAGACAACCATTTCTTTTACCATATGGTCCTAAGACTTGGCATAATAGTATAACATTTCTACTGGCATAATAATTATTGAACAAAGATGCTACTAAGAAACTCATAGGTAAAATTCAAATGAGTTTTCTACTCTAATTAGATTAGGTGCAATAACGGACATTGGCAATTGTTTGATATTCAATTTTCAAACCATTATAAATCTGGAATAGATGAGAATGTTAGAATAAATAAACTAGCAATCAAATCTAGGCAATATCAACTATATCCATTATACTCTATAGAACTGGAAACCAAGCTATCTTTAACTACCTAATATCAGACATTTGAATATGTTTCAAGTTTTTGATTAGGGATTGGATCAATTCCTGGTGCATCCATTTTTGGTATATGAGCATTCAGATTGCTTTTGGTCTTCCTTTGTCCATCTTTCCTTGTTTGCCTTACAGTAGTGCAGAAAAATATAATGTACAACATTTCTTAATAATGCTAGAAGATTGTGGAGACATGTTTGCTAATAATGCTCCAATGGTTCAGTGACAGGATAAAACAGCAAACAGCAATAGCATTGCTTCATGGCTGAGGGTTTTCTAAAATGACTTATTCTGAAAAAAAAAGCTGACAGTGAACAATCCCTTTTCTATGCTGCTACATAAATGGAGGGCCTACTCTCATACTCCAATTTTATTACTTGCACCTATTCCCGGACATTATAAGTATATAGGGTTGCAGTCCAATCTGCTTACTTTAAATATGAGAGGTGAAATACTCATCTCTAATCTTGCTTCCAGAATTAATTCATGATTTTGTGCTATCGGTTCACTAGGAAGGATATGACTCACCAAATATAAATGACAGCATGCAGTATAAAACTTTGCTCAAGTTCTATCATGTTTTAGAAATACTTTTTTTAAAAAAATCATAGATTGAGCTGAGAATAAATACTTAAATTTAGTAAACTTCACAGTGACATAGCTGCTGCTTATATAATGCAGACAGGTAGAAGAGCTTCAATCTGTTAAATTAGGCTTACTCAGTACAATTTCCTAAGGCATCTTACTATATTCTGTCTCATTGCCTCCACCAAAGCTTTTCTAATATTGCTGCTCAGAAGAAACAAAAATAACACAGAAAGAAATCATTACATTCTAATTAATGTCATTCCCCAAAGCTCTGTGATTGGAGGTCTCCTGGTAATCTATTCTTTATCATCCATTCAGCTTTGCCACCTCCTGCACCTGGCATTTGTCCTATGATTAGAAGAAATCACTGAACTAGTCTTTCTCCTTTTCTTCATCTGGCATTTTCAACATACAGAAAAGAAAAGGTAGCTTATTAAAATGAAAACAAAAAAGATATAGTATCTACATTTTCTACCTTATTAAATAGTTCACAAAACTAAAGAAAAGTCCAGATATAGTTCCTCATTTGTCTAGAAGTAAATATCAAGGCACACCTCCTTCAAAATTTCCAGTTGATTGTGGTAAAATGAATCTGAAGAACGACTTTGTAGCTATGGGGTTTTTTTTGCCATTATAGAATTAGTAAATGAGATTTATTAACTCAATTTCAGTATAAGTGACATTATCTTAGTTTGAAGTGATGCTAATTGAGATTGATCTGAGATGCATTAAACAACCTACAGTGCACCATTTCTATGACATGTTATGAAAACTTGTTTTAAATTAATAGATAAGCAATTGAACCATAATAACAAAATGCACATTTAAAAGCTGCTATGTAAACTATCCTTTTGCAATTGCCAAATGGCAGAACAGGAGGGTAACTAAAAAATGCTTACAGCAAGAAACTAGCAGAAGCTTCCAGGAATAGACCAGGTGCATTAGCAATCTTGAAGGCAGCAGTCAGAAGGGAGTTTAATTCTAGAGAGAATACTAAAGGGGAAAAAAACCTACAGGTGAAGGCTAGATAAAGGCCAGGCAAAGAAAATCAAAGCAGAAAGAAAATTTCAGATTTGAAACAATGACAACACTCAAGATATTTTCTTTCCCTGTAAAATATTTCATATGGACAGTGAGCTTCAAAAAATGGGCAGGGCCAAGCCTAGCTTTAAAATATGAAGTAGATTAACAGAAGATTTAACTTACATCTCTCTTTTCATGGCTCTTTCAACAGATCCATTATTTCAATGGGTAAAATGAAATACCCAGTGAGGTAAAATGAAAACTGCAAACTTGAAAGATGATCCAGATTCTAATGTTCTGTGTTTATGTTATTTAAAAGACAAATCAGCAACAAATATTAAAGGCAGGGATGGGATTCAGTCAGTGTTACTACTAGTTTGGTGATTATGCTTATAAAAAGAGTATATAAATAAGTGCAGCATTATGAGTAAGGAAAAAACTGCATTGACCTTATCATGTCACAAATAGTTTTCTCACTAACCACATCTTGATGTGCTATTGGCACATCAATGGCATAGAACGATCAATCAATAGTACTATTTTAACCCAATAATAATGCAAATCCACCTTTGAGTATAACTAAAAAACAACTTAGAGTTCAAATACATCTGTGAAAATTCACAGATTTATTTATTTTAATACAGGGACTTCAATATTTGTATTAATCTCCTAAAATTAGTATCTGATCTTCAATATTAATATTTGATCTCCAAATCAATTTTTTTGATATTGCTCCTTGTCATATATGCAATCAATGAACACTTCTTAAGATAAGGCCGTGTCAGACGCCAAATACATGTGCAATTCCCCTATCATTGAATCTAATAATCCATGCAGGTTGGATTGCACTCCCAAATTTGAAATGAGAGAAATCACAACATGCATTAATAAATAGGTTTAATAGATAGAGGTCTCTATGCCAGTTCTGTCATTCTATCTATGATAGCTGCATAATTAATAAGGAAAAACAAATCTTTAATATTTTGATTTTAAAACACAGTAGAGAAATTATAGCACAAGAAGAACTTCAAGACAAGACAGGTCATGGAGCTATCTATCCTAGTAGTTGTTCCATGTAGCCTACACACAAGATTGGCTTACAGTTCTCCAGTAGTTTGTATTTAATGACACAAGTCCCCAGCCTAATCTACAATGCTGTTATGATCATGAGTAGGCTGAATGTGTTGCTCAGGTAGTAAAAACTGTTGGAATAAAAACCTAAAGTACTGGGTTTTACTGAGCACAGGTAGTTTTTTATTTGTGACCACTGTTGGGATTGGAATTTTGGTCACAAAGCAAATTAAGTGAGACAACATGGGACCAGACTCATGGGACCAGAATTACATGGATGTTAAGCAAATTTGGCTTCTCCAACTGAATTTCTTTGTCAGAAACCCTCTGGAAATGTCACAAATCACAGTCACTGACCACAATGCTAAAAATGACATAAATGTGAGCATGCTGCGAAGCATTTGAATTGTAATCATGTGACTGCAAGTTGATGGTTATAACTTCAAGGATAGGTCACAAGTTACTTTTACCAAGGTTGTCATAATTTCAAAAGACAATTTAAAAGTATGGTCATGAGTCAAGAGCTACCTTTACTTGGTCTTTATCGTATTCATTCTATAACTTTAGTTTGTCAACCTTGACAATTCTAATTTGTTTAGATTTCAACTCCCAGAATTTTGTTACAGAACTTAGAGCTGAGAAACACTGCTTTAAAGAAAGGCTGTGATAAGACATCTGCTCAACTTGATTTTTTGGAATTGTTTAATAATGATAATATTATGAATATATGTATGTTACCATTATGTTTTCATTGCCTGGAGTCACTGTGTGTGAGCTGGACAGATATATAGATTTGTTTAATAACTAGACAAGCAAATAAATAAATGTTTAATAGTGTTCTCATTCTAATTTGCATTTGTATTTTATTTGGTTGCTAGCAGCTTCAAATATTTTTGTCATATGGAAAGAGGATGATACAAGTCCAGTAAATAACCAAATAATACTTTGTTCTCATTGTAATCAGAAACTCAGCATTTCTCTATTATTGAAAGCAATTTTTTGCTCTCCTATGTAACTTTTAAAAGAAATCAGCATTTGAATTTTGCTACAGCCGTAATCTTTCAAGAAGCAGAAACAAATTCTACAGCACCCTATATTGGCAGCCCTAAATCAAATGCACCAAGAAAATTAATTGCATATACACGTTAAAAAGACAGAGAAAGGAAAGAAGGGAGGGAGGTGAAGATTTTCCTAACAATATAATTTTTCTATTTTCTCACTCATGCCTCCCATCTAAGCACAGAAAAAGATGTGACAAACTTTCAGGACCTTGACTGTAACAGAGAAGTTATACACAAGAGCAACACTTCAAGCCGACTCCTTTATCTGTCAATCAAAGCTTGCAAAGAGCAGCCATTTAGCAGCAATGTCACTGAAATTATATTGTTTCATTTTTGAAGCATATAAATATTTCATTTTCTGCTCATATTTGAGTCTTACTTTTCTTCTCAGAATTGACAAATGTCATTATTATTATTTTCTTTTCCTCAGAGGAAATAGTCTTACCTCTTTTTTCAAAAGACTCATTTAGTCCCATTCAGAATAGGCATTGAACTATCTCTGTCTTTGAAGGAAATGGGCTATCTCCTGCCTTCTACTGATAAAAGTGAGGAAAGGGATGCCCAGAAGCAAGGATCTGCTTTTTTTACACTGGTTATGATTATTTCAAATGCCAGTCAATGAAGCCTATCTTTAAAACAACATATTTTTTTGCTAGCCCTTGCCCCATCCCATAATTGCAAATGATTATGTGTCAGTTGTTGAGCAAACTTGCTGGCCACAATCCAAATAACCCCTTTGAATGGATCTATTGACTAACCAGAACTTAAAGTGGTTTCTAACTGATATTATGTTCATACCACAGGTTAGCTCTAAATTTCTAAATAGCTTGCATCTGGCAAAATCACAAGTGAACTGGGAAAGTATGCTGCCTTTGGCTTAGGAAATCACATATAGCCATTGAGGTTGTTAGCTACAGAAAGCCTTTTTGTTGTTGTTGTTCTTTTGAGTCAGTACTGACTCTGGGTCATTCCCTCAACAAATTCTAGCAGTTTTCTTGACAAGATTTCAGAAGTGGTTTGCCATTGCTTTCTTCCTAAGCCCTAGAGAGAGGGTGATAGACCTAAGATTACCCAACTCTTTATGGCTAGGGGCAAGTTTAAACTCCTGGACTCCCAGTTTCTAGCTTGGTTCCTTAACCTCCAGACCACACTGACAATTATAGGCAACCTTATATGGTTTGAATTTGTCTAATTGCTTATTAAAAACATGACCATATCTAATAGCAGCTATTTCTATAGGGTATACAATTGTGAAAATTTTCACTCACCCTGAAATTTCTGCAATATGTTTCAACAGATGATCCCAAGTTCCAATGTTGTGAGGAAGGAAAAAGTCACATTTTTTTCCTGTTTCATAGGATAGTGTCTCATAATTGTAGTGCAAAACTTAAAAGATCTTCTGTATAGAAACTCTTGGTTCTTGGAAATGAAAGAAACTTATAGTTTAATGCTAAAGATGTCCCAAGGGCTTGGAAAAAGCAAATCCAATGAAAATAAAATGTAAAATATAAATATGAATAATGCAATTAATATGAATGGCTTCTTATTTTAATGGGGAACAGCAGCTATAGCAAGCCTTTTATATGCCATGTCCACAACTTCAGGTGCTATGCAAATGAATGCATGCAGGTTAGTGATGGTGGCAAATTTATGGCCCATTAAAACTCATTATATTTTGAGGAAATGTAGTCATGGTGGCAGTTTTTCAGAGGAAGAAAGAAAATAATCTTTTCACAAAGTGCTTGAATATTCCTGGTTGTGAGGATGCCTGGAGATGATAGATAGATAGATAGATAGATAGATAGATAGATAGATAGATAGATAGATAGATAGATAGATAGATAGATAGATAGATAGATAGATAGATAATCTTACATACACACACACACACAAAATCCCTTTTCGTAACATAAAATAATATTATGAACTCTTGTATGCACAAAAATTATATACAAGGAAATATAAAATATTTATTTATTTCGTTGTAGAGGGAGGGAAAGATGCCAGTGTATCTCCCTTCTCAAAGAGATAACAAATAAGTTCCTCAAACAATGAATAGAAGTCAGACAGAAGAAAGAAGAAAAATGGGATGGATAAAATTGAAAAATGGGTAGTAGAGATTAACTGAAAAGAGATGAAGAGAATCTGTGACATTATCAAGAAGCGAGCAACAACAATAAAGTTACTGTTGATAATATATTTTCTTTTGAAAAGATCAGCCACTTTACTCAAGCCAATCCAGAAAAATAAGTGCATCTTCTTCCTCATGGTTGTTAGTCCAAGTCTGGTATACAAATAATATGAATGTAGAAAAAGGACAATGATCCTTATTTTAACAACTATATACTCAGAAAAAGTAAATGACTAAGTTGAATAAAGAAGATTCTGTAAATATAATGTATATAACATGTTTCTCATAAAATAAGACCGGGTCTTTTTTTGAGCCCTGAAAAAATGGCCAGGCCGTCTTTTCGGGTGTGATTTAATTCCCCCTCTTGCATCCTTGCCTAGAGGATGCCACAGGCAGCCATGCCTTGTCACCAGCCGCTCCTAATGGGCGATCATGGTGGAGTGCGGAGAGCTCCCTACTCCCGCCAAGCACCTTTGCTGCAGACCCGAGACCCTTGGTGCCTGCTGCTTTTGCTTTCCCTTCTGCCTGTGCTGCCGCCACATTTGGAGCTGCCGCTTCTGCATTTGCAGCACTGACACCGTTTGGAGCACGTTTGGAACATTGCCGCCGTTTGGAGTGCATTTGGAAGACCGCTGCCATTTGGATCACCCCACGAGCAGCCATGCCGCACCACCATCTCGGAAGACCCAGCACGTTTTCTAGGTATAAAAAGAAATTAAGCCCCTCCCCCCAAATTTAGGCCTATTTTTAAATATGCGAAATGGGGGGGGGGGAATGGCAGGGGGGATTTGCCATTAGGAGCACCCCACAGGCAGCCATGCCTTGCCACCAGCCACTCCTAATGGGCGATCATGGAGGAGCGTGGAGAGCTCCCTACTCCCGCCAAGCACCTTTGCTACAGACCCGAGACCTTTGGTACCTGCCGCTGTTGCTTTCCCTTCTGCCCATGTCACCACCACGTTTGGAGCTGCCACTTCCACATTTGGAGCGCTGCCACCATTTGGAGCGTGTTTGGAACTTTGCTGTTTGGAGCGCGTTTGGAGCGGTGGCGGTGGCACTCCAAATGGTGGTGGTGCTCCAAACGTGGTGGCACTCCAAATGTGGAAGCGGCAGCTCCAAATGCGACAGAGGTATAGGCAGAAGGGAAAGCAACAGCTGAAGGTCTGAAGGTCTCAGCTCTGCTGCAAAGGTGCTTGGCAGAAGTAGGGAGCTCTGCACGCCCCACCATGATTGCCCATTAGGAGCAGCTGGTGGTGAGACATGGCTGCCCAGGGGTGCTCCTAACAGCAAGTTCCCCCCGCCATTTCCCCCCATTTCACATGTTTTAAAATAGGCCTAAATTTGGGGGGAGGGGCTTAATTTCATTCTATGCCTAGAAAACATGCTGGGTCTTCCTATTGGGGGGGCATATTGTTGGAGAAACACGGTATTTATATTCTTTTTAGTTGAGTTTCATCCAGCTTTGACTTTGTTATGATCGCTTACACCACTATTACAAAATTTAGCCTTTAAAATACTTTGTTAATGTAAATTAACAGCTAAAACCTTTAGCACTCCATAGTTACTCTGGCTAAATGTTGTCTTAGTTTTAAATCCTTTTTGTTTTAATTTTCAAAATATTTTAATATTTAAAATACTTTACCAGAAGAAAATGCCTTTGCTAACTGCATCTTTACTGATGTGTATAGATGTAAAACATCGTTAATGACAACTTTCCTGAAAGATAAAATGAAGAGTAGTTCCAGTATTCATCGGTTGTTTGTTAATCAACACACAGTCTAGGACTTGTCAGTGTCAGCAACCTTGTGATTCAATAGATTATTTTTTATGAGGAAAATTGTTTGTTACTCATCATTTTTTGTACTCATCATTTTTTGTACTCCCAGAACCAATTAATGATGAGCACTGAGGTACCACTATTATTATTACAAATAAAAAGTACTATTTTAGACTGGGAAAGAAGAAAGTGGATTGAATGGTGGTACAAAATGAAAGAAGGCAGGAAATGCATATGGGTGAAATATTATTTATTGATTTTTTTTTTCTTTAACATTTAGGAAAGCTACATTTTTTAAAAAATAAAGACTCTAAAATCAAGTAGATTTTTTTTAAATAGATGTGTTTGCTATTGCATTCCATTTTTTGTCTACTTCACACACACCTGCAACTTTCTAGCAGTATTCAATCCAAGTACTAAGTGGGATTAGTCCTTTAGGATTATAATACTATTTATATTAATCATGTTACTAAAAATAACAGCTGGCAATGTCATGGATTTTTTTATGTCAGAGAGTGTTTAGGCTAAGCAAAACAAAAACGGTATTCAAGGACTCTGAACAGAGAAATAAATATCCAAACACATAAGATCTGTTTCTGATCTATAGTAAATGATCTTTCTTTCTATAATGAACTAATCCTGATTTATCACAAAAGTGAGCCAAAATCAAAATATTTATAACATAATTTTCTAGTTAAATATTCAGGCTCAAAGGGTTGAGAAAGGGGCTTCTCTTTGTCTCCTTTATTTGATGTTGCAATTTTTGTACTGGTCACAATGACAGTTGGTTTTCTCCCATGGCGGTCCTTTAGCATCAAATTTAATTTTGTTGCACAATGTTTAGTAGAAAGTGACAATTGCCATCCATAACGTATGTTTCAAGAATAGATAGTTAAAATGTCTCTCCTTCTCTCTATGAAACACTGACATCAAAGGGAGATATGGCCAAACTAGCAAAATTAGTTCCGATATATAGTTTACAGTAGCACAATGATTTGAAATGCAAAACAAGAATTATAGTTCTAATACTAATCTGTGTATCAGACTTTAATCTGAACCAGAGAAAATATTGACTCTTCCCTCAGATTTTCACTTCTGGCTCCTTTTCTTCCCCAAATTTTCTACTTAATATTGAACAAAAATCGATTATCTTACTTTGCAACTAGATGCACAGTGAGCACAGCAAAGTACTATAATTTAGAATTACTAAAATGCAGTTTTGAAAGATGTTTGCCATTAATTTTTCAGAAATTCCATTTTGTGATATGGAAAAGCTATAAAAATTAGAAAGGCTAAGTGGCATGGAATAAGAAAAAAACAGAGAGATGGACAAAGAGAAAGAGATGGATTTCATCGTATTCTGAGTTATTTTGGAGCACAGTTTAACTCTATGCTCTTTAGAATATTTTTTCAATGGCTACCATATCTATGCTGAAAATCTGTGCTGCAAAAATTCAGACAACCACTAGATGAAGTAAAGGCTCAGAATTTTCTGTATTGGTTTGCTACATTTTACCCCACTGATCTGATAATCTTTTTTTTTAATTATTCCATGACTCTATTATAAGCCATAGGGAAACATCAGGCTCAACAGCTATCATCTGCAGATATTTTTACTTCTTAATATTCCGGTGGATCTTTCCAGTTTTTGAATCCTAATGAAATATATTTTATGGATTCTCCTGGAGAGTAAAGTGTCCATATCTAGCTTTCCCAACTGGGATTCTTTGAAATCCTAAGCTTCCTTTCTAAGTCAATGAAAAATAATTAAACACACACATCATTTTTTTAAAAAAAAAACGATGTGTGCCATGCAATGCTACCACTCACTGTGTTGGGAATGTTTACATGCTGTGTTTCATTTGTTAGCCTTTGCTGTTGTCAATGTTGTAAAATGTGGATTGTGTAGGTTAAAACTGAATTGTATTATAAAGTATTATTATTATTTGCAATTTTTATGCAGGATTCCCTGAGACCTGAAAAAAATGTTTCAAGAGTTCTATCAAGGTAAAAATTTTGAGAAAGGCTGTTACAGATCCTTTGTTTGCTAATGGAACAAAAACAAATCTAGTTGTCTGCTGGAATAACCTCCTGAACCACTGGATATTGACATTTGCAATGTAAGCATCAAATTTGGAAAGTGGATACTGCAACCATCTCATAACATCTCCTCAGTTGAAAGGAATGGCATAATACTTACAAATAAACCATGGACATTATTCAGTAAGAATAAGTTGACTACAGAAAGAATATCCAGCAAAGTCTGAAGGAAAGAAATCTATTTGATTTGCAAGCTGTTTATATTGGAATGTGATGTCATATTGCTAGCTTGTGGCAAATAATAGAACTAAGAGAAAACCACTACTGACTATGGAGATTGGGATTGAACAGGGAAGGCAGAACCAAAAGTTTTTAAATCCTGGAAGGCACCAAGTCTGGGAAAATAGAAATGCACATAGCAGATAAACCAGTGCTTCTCAATCTCGGCAATTTAGGGGATTTGGGAAGCTGGGGAAATCTGCATATTGACACCCTCAAATCTCTAAATTGCCATGGCTAAGAAACACAAAGATAGTTGGAGGATGATTTAATGTGAGATAGAAGGAAAAGGATATAGGTGATTATAAAGATACGAAAACATTTCATACATTAAACTTTTCTTATTAAAGGTTGTGATAATAAAAAGGAATGGGGAGCTGTTTTGTATCTAAGTTTCCCCTCAACAACCATTTCCTTCTCTTTTTTCTGCTCTAATCTACATTCAAATTTAGTATGGTACTATGTCCATGCAGATTAGCTAAATGTTCTTCTCAAATGAACATATCCCATCCATAAATATTTTTTTCCCAACATTCATCCAATTTTTCTTAAACATTCTCGCAATTCTCATCAGGGGGTAGATGCCACCTGTAAAACATCTTATACAAATTTTCTTTATAAGCAGTTGACATTGCCATTTTATAGTTTTGAGACCATAATTTTTGCCATTTCTCTAAATCAATTCCATATCCAAAAATTTTTCCCCAAGCAATCATCGTTTCTTTAACTTGTTTTTCCTCTAATTTAAATTCTAATAAATGTCCATAGAGTTTTTTAATTATCTTTTCATCAGTACCTGTCAAAATTTTATCTAAATCAGTCAACTTATCATAGAAACCTTCTGTTTTAAGATCTTTATCGAATCTAGATTGTATTTGTACATATGAAAACCAATTCATTTTTATGCCTTGTTTTTCCAGTGATTGCATAGATTTAAGTTCACTCTTTTCATTCAATATCTCACCATATCTAACTGTTCCTTTTTATAGAATAGAATAGAACAGAATAGAATAGAATAGAATAGAATAGAAACCTTTATTGTCATTGCATTCTACAAATGCAATGAAATTTGAAAGCTACTCCAGCACAGTGTCCCAAACACCACATCACAATCACACTACAGAGTATTTAAAAATTAAAATAATTAAAATAATTAAAAACCTAGTCTAAAACCTATCTAAAACATATAGTAAGTTAGATAGTTTAAAAATGCCACTATATACATAGGGCTAAATCACATGTTATATCACATTTTATATGTTATCGGATAAGAAAAAACTTCGATAGTAGATAACCATAATAGAATTTTTAAGTAATATTGCTTTTTTATCTTCTCCCAGTTTAAAAACAATGCCTCTCAAATATAATGTCTTTTAAAATAGCCCTTTGTTTTGGTTCCCTTATACCAGAGGAAGGCATGCCATCCAGGGGTGGGATGTCTGGTCCCTTTTCTTATGTCTATAGCGTCTGTAAACTCTACATTTACTTTGCAGTCTGCTTATAATATATAGTTTCTATGGCTGGAATAAATGTTTTACCAAAGCCCATTTGTTTCAATTGTAATAACATAAATCACCAACTCACATTGTCAATGGCTTTCTGTCCATCTAAAAACATCACAGCCATTTGTTTTTCAGGATGTGCCTCATTGATATTCCAAAGTATCCAGAATTATTCTCATATTATCTTTAATTTATCTCTTTGTCAGAAATCCATTTTGATCAGAATGAATAAAATTATTTAAATATCTTTTCAGTCTTTCTGCCAAAATTGAAGCAAAAATGTTATAGTCTGAGTTTAGTAGGAATATTGGTCTATAATTTTTAACTTGCTGTGGGTCTGTGTCTTCCTTCGGCACAAGTGTAATATATGCTTCTGACCATGTTTTGGGTATTCTCTTCTTTGACATAACTTCATTCATAACTTCTAGTAATTGAAGATTCAGCATTTCCTGAAATGTCTTATAACATTCCGCTGGTAATCCATCCGGACCTGGCACTTTCCCCATGTTTTGTTTTTTTAAAGCTTCTGTTAGTTCCATCATCGTTATGTTCTATTCTAACATTATTTCAATGTCTTTGGTTATCTGGGGTAAATTTGCTTCCTGTAGATATTCTCTGATTCTTTCTTCCTGAACATTCTCTTGATGATACAATTTTCCATAATAATCTTGTATTTTTTTTTTGTCCGCATTTAACAGATATGTCCTTGTTCATGTATTAATTGACTAATTCTTCTTGATTCTCTTTCCTTTCTCAATTTATAAGCTAACCATTTGCCTGGTTTGCTTGCGTCTTCAAAATAATTCTGTTTAGCATTTTTATTTTTTGTGCTAATTCCTCATTTTCCATTAATCCCATTTTATGTTTAGTTATGTACATTTTAATTTTAATGTCTTTTTTGTGGAAATTTCTGTAGCTCTTTTTCCAGTCTCTTATAGTTGTCTTCCAGTGTTTTAAAAGTTTTTTTTTCTGTTTTCCGTTTCTTTTTCTTGTATATTCCCATCCATAAATATTTTGTATTACTGTCCATCATCTATCTTAGCACTATGATCTATTCTCTGCAAGTCATAGAACTTGGAGAATGCTGTAGCCAATCAATTAATATTATTCTGTCCTCATTACACGTTACTCTGTCTGCGGCTTGACATGTAGCTAAAATTCACCTATCTTCCAATAAAACAGACTGTGTCAAGCTTGAAAGCCATATTAGCACCAGAAGCTTCCATACTGCCACATTCCAGTGCCTGGGAAAGTGGGCGGGGGGGGGGGGATGTCATAGAGTATATGTAGTTAGACATAATAGCATTCTTCTTTTCAGTCAATATCCTCCTGCACAGGGTTGAGGAGTGGTTAGAGGATTGTCTCCAGTTGGGATGGATTGTGATTGGACCATGTTATGGACTGAGGGGTGTGGAGATGGGTCTTTGACTTTCAATTATTGAGGGAAACCCCGGAACTCTCAGATTTGGATTTTCCCAGATGTGCCAATATGACAACTCTAATAAAATGGAACTTTGAGAAAATGCCCGTCTTGGTGTTGTGGTGTTGAAGTTTGTTTTTCTGTAACACTGACACTGTGTATGTAGATCTGGATGCTTTATTATAAGAACAGGGAAACTGGATGAAACTGGGAAAATAGAAATATATACTGTACAATAAGAACCCAAATACAAAATAAGCAGTGTTGAGTTGCTGGTGACAAAACAATTAATAAATACAGATAAGTATAAATCTCACCAACAATACTGTGTGTATGGGACATGGATTTTTGTCCTCAGATGAATAGGTGCCATAGATTAGGTTGAATTGCTCCTGGTGCTTTTGTTTCCTCCAAATGCTAAGGGAAATGGAATCAGGCTGCACATGTTTTTGGAGTGATGGTTGCTGGGAAGATTACCTTAAAGGACCAGGTCTCAATAAAGATCTATGTATGGCCAATAGGTGGAGCTCAAGATACATTAAAGAACAATTATAGCAATAAAATACATAATTACATACACAAGCTTTATGCTGAAGGCATGACAAATATTCTGTCATCTAGTCTAGCAGCATTCATGGACATTACTCTCCTTAGACATTCTGACAATTCTGACAACAACCAATACCCTTGAATATACAAGTGTCTTCATCAACCTGGAACAACATAATGCACAGTTAAACTTCTACCTGCTGTATCACTTTTTGTTTTCTGCTTTATTCCATTGCCTGCATCTCCCTTCTCAGATGTTCAGTAGCCTGAATATTATTAACTATCTTTTGATTTTACTCTCTTTCTCTAGTGAATATCAGCCTCTTGCATTATTTCAGCTATATCTCAAGTAGTTTTTTTCTCCAATTTACCTCTCTTGCTTTTCCTTAAGGAATCATTCACTTTCTCTGCTAGGTATCTTATTTCATATTTCCCAAATTCTCAAGTTACATAATGGTTGTTTGGCCAAATATTATTAGAATGTCAACTCCACACAGAAGAGCACCCACTAGCCAGATAGAGCACATTCCAGGGGTGGGATTCTACCTGGTCGGACTGGTTCTATAGAATCAGTTGTTATGATTCTGTGCAGTTCAGAGAACCGGCAAATCATGCCACTGGCTGGTCCTGCCCCTCCCTTCCCCACCCACTCACTCCTTACCCTGGCATGCACGGCATCAAACTTGCCTGCATTTGGTAAGTTGCTATTTTTCCTTTTTTTCTTCCTGAGCATCTGCTGTGCCTGGAGATTTAGATAGCTAGAAAGCAGGAAATCATTGGATTTCTTGCTTTCTAGATAATCTAAAAACAGAGCTAAACCTTCCTTAGGACTGAAGCTTCTATTTTTCAATGCAGACTCAGGTAGCAGATTGCAGAAAGATAGATGTCTGAGTGAATCTGTGATTCTGTGAACAACTCAATCCGCCTGCTGCCTGATTTTGGGTAAAAGTTGCTCTCTTTTAATTAAAAAATCAATATTTACATAAATATTTATAATATTTACATACAAGCCACACCCACCCAGTCACATGACCACCAAGCAACACTCACAAATTAGGCCATGCCTACAGAACCTGTTAAGAAATTTGAATCCCACCCTGGCACATTCCATTACCAAAGCATCCCATATCACAATATAACTATGAAAATTGTACTTTATTTGAAGTACATGAATATTTGATATCACATCACACTTTTCTTCCCAAGTCAAATATGGTGTTTCAATATTTAAGTAAAGCTCTTTTTAGAGTAACAATCAGTTTGAAACAAACAGCTGAAATACTCAAAATGTTTAACAATTGGCAAGTATCTCAGGAGAAAGAACTGAAGAGTTTGGAAGAGAAACAGCCTATTTGAAGTTCAGAAACTTGGACTCATCTGCCACTTAAAATTTTACAGTTACTAGTTAAGATAGACACCAAGGTTTGATTCAGAATGCTCAAATACCTATTCACCTATCCAACTATCATGCATATATGCCACCATTTTTTCAGAGATCTGAAAGCAATATACAACTTTTTGTTTTCTTCAGGTAAGTGTTGATGCCAAGCAAGATTTGAAATAATTTGCCTTCTTTCTAAAACTAAGAGAGTAACTGGACCCAAGTCACCCAGTATAAAGAGCATATAAAGCAGTCTTGAAGGAAAGGAGGAAGAGCTGCAATTAAGACAATGGTCAGATAAGATCAGGACCAGTTCATGCAAACTCCTTGTTCTGACAATCAGCTGACTATGAACTGGTTCACTCCAATGAGCATGTGGGTCTGCCCATGCGCCCCTGTTCTTTCCTGTACTTTATGTCTTTTTGTTAGAGCACAGCTGATTCACGCAGCAGAGCAGTTTGCCAGTTGTTTTTTTCAGCTGCAGTTGAAGGTAAGTATTTGCTTTTTAAAAATGCAGAGCACATGCGTGGAGCACGGGCAAAGCACGCACCCACCAAACCAATTGTTATACCAGTTGAATTGCATCCCTGGATAAGAGGATTGTAAGCCTTGCCAACAAAACAACTTAAAGTATCTGAAATTCCACCTGGTTCCAGGGGTTGGATTCAAATTTTTTAACAACTGGTTCTGTGGGAGTGACTTAGTTGGTGGGCATGGCTTGGTGGTCATGTGACTGACTGGCTGGATATGGCCAACTCAACATCACTCACATTGAGGCACTCATCTCCTCACCTGTCCTCTCATGACTGCGGGATGCTGCAACAGTCATAAATGTGAAAGATGATTATAAGTCACTTTTTTCAGTACCATTGTAACTTTGAATGGTCACTCCACACAACCAAAGTACCAGCAAAGGAGAAGAAAAATACTGCAGAGAAGTTCCAGAGATAGGAAGTCTAGTCCTGCCAAGAATGTAATAAGGGTTAAGGGTTACGGTTTCTGTAAGCAACACCAGAATGTTTCCTTCCTGCCTTCCTTACAGGATTGGGCTAGTAATTTCTTCTAATAACCGGTTCTCCGAACTGCTTAGAATGTTAACAACCGGTTCTAGTGAATAGATGTGAACCGGTAGAATCCCACCCCTGCCTGGTTCATATGAAGATAAAAGGACAGAGAATGAAGCACATTCAGATTTGCAAGATTTTGTCACTATAGGAGTTACAATAAAAGTAATCCTGACATATAGAGTACTGTTTCCTTAGTTTGTCTACCTTGTGGCACTGAGCTGGCTTAATGCCTAAGGCAGGAGTTGGAAATTGAGCCAGATCTCTCCAGGCCTTGTCTGAAATGTTAATTATTATATTCCACTTTCCTGATCACAACAGAAAAAAGATATTAGATTGCTGATCAGTACAATCTGCCAAATATGAAAATTTATATGAGAAGTTTTTGAAAAAATCAAATTGAGGGTTTCATGCAAGCTTGTCAGAAGCTCTCAAAAACATCCATTTGGAAAATCAATTTATTTCCAGTACCGACCTGTTTTGCAATAAATCATCACTGAAGAATACATCCCATGAGATAACTCACTGGAGAGCTACTGATATCTGTAATAGACCATTACTGTCTTAGTTGAAAAAGTCTTCTGCCTTTTTAGTGAGGATTTGAAAAGCAACATTGAACTTGTGCAAGTACCTAATGGTTTTTTCATGATGTGGAAAGTTTTTTTTTTCTTTTTGATAGAAAGTCATCTATGTTACTGCCAACTCAGTATCAATTCTGTCCAATATACTTCATGTAATTGTATAGGAGCTAACAAATAGTCTTATCTGTTTTCAGATGTTTCAGCCATTGGCAGCCAAACAGAATTCTTTGAGAGTTTCTTTAATACAGAAATCAAGTGTTTTCTAAGGTATTCTGACAAGGCATGAAAAAAATATATGAGAAGAAGGGCTTAGTAAAAAAAAATTCATTTGCAAATTCTTTGGGGCAACACTTCATTACTCCAGGTGATTTTCACCATGAATCAAATAGACCCAATGCTTTTTAAAGCTCACGTTTGTTTTTCATATAATGGAACTGAAATTTTTCAGTACTAATGCAAACTACTAACTATCTTTTCTGCCTGTGAATTAATTTGTAAATTTACAAGTTGTCTATCAACTTTTGAGTTTCCCAAAGATTGTCCCCACTTTTCAGCTCAAGCAAATTATAAAAAATAGCTATTTTGAAAAATAACTATATGTGTTTATATGTGTGTATACAATATATATATATATGTTTTTTGTGTGTATGTATATAAGATCCTGCAAGAAGAGCAGAGACTGCTTTTCATCACGAGCAAAGCAACAAATGAATCTAGTGGACAAACAAAAGGGGCATTTAAGATGGAAGTCCATTGGGATGAGGGAGGGAACTAGAAAGAATGCTGTCAAAGTCATGTGCACAACAGTTATTGGTTAATGTTATATAAAGGCATATATTTCCTTAATGGTAGTTTTACACTCTGATGATATTAGCAGAAGCTAATGAAAGCTTAGTGAACAATATAAAATTTTAGTTCCAGAGATTGGGATGTCTGCGCTTGTACGCACACACACACACACACACACACACACACACACACATATACATATATATATATATATATATATATATATATATATATATATATATATATGTATGTATTTGTTTATTCATTCATTCGGATATGGACTTATAAAGAACTACATGCTGATGTGGCATGGATTGGAAACAACCCAATTATCCACAGTTTCTAAAAACAAATAATAGACAAGTCCGTTTTGCAGACTGAGACTTTCAGATTCATTAAATGCATTTCATAATTCTTCGTGTTCCAGATAACAGAACAATCCACCTTGTTTCATTTGCAAAATAAGAGGGCAGGTGCAATGATAATGTTAGCTAGTTCAGTCTTGTATGGCACCTGTCTTTTTCAATGTGCACCATACTCCATGGACTAAGGAACTGAAGCTGTGTCTGCTTGTTGACAGCTTGGTCAATTGGCCTGTGCTGCTTAGGGAGTAGCCATGGCAGTGGGCCTGTAACTTGTGATGATAAACATAGGAGAGCAGCCTTGTCAGTGTATTACCAGAGAGGAAAGATCGCATACTGTCTTGGGTATCTGTGCCAAGAGCTAAATGAATTTGCTTCAGCATAGACAACTGTTTCCAGGCAGAGACAGATGCATTTGGATGCAGGTAGATAACTATGTCTAGAGGCTTCACAGGTGGAAGAAGAAGGCAGCATCAATATTTTAACACCCATCTATCTGTGTCAGAAAAAACTGGCTACCCACCATTCTTTCCAGATGCACCATGCCAGTTTTCAATTGCAGCAGTTGTCTGGGAACTTGCACAAGAATAACACAGCAAGATTGGGAAGGACTGCAGTGATTAAAAAGAATGCAGGATACAGCAGTTCTGCAGTTCATAGGTAGAAGCCCAGTACCCTTCCTGAGAATCCATTGCTGACACTTATAAGAATAGACAGCGAAGGAAAGATCACAAGGTTTACTGAGCACCTCAATGGATTGGAGCTCTTCCTTTCCACTTGAATTGACTATCATTCAGCTTTTATTATTTCATTTTCCAAAAATTCTTATTTTTGTTCATATTTTTTTTATTTCTACACCCCAACTGGAAGCTCAAGTGGGAGTCAAGAAGAAACTTATCAACAGCAGTATGCCAAACAGCCAATAGGCCAAAGCAGCTGGCCTCTGTTGTGCCTAATGAAGCCAGCAGCTGCTAATGTCTCTTGGTGCTAAAGCATAGACTTCACTTGTGATGTGAATCTTCTGACTTTTCTGCACACAGGCTGCTCAATAAGGCAGAGCCTGGATGGAAAAATGTCCAGTCATATGGCATGCTGGGGTCAAACTCTGTTTCCAGATAAGATTCTAACGGGTAAAAAAAAAGTTAAACACATTAAGGAGCCAGAAGAGGAATAGAGTTTACTTATCCTTTAGCTCCTTTATGTCTCTGAATTGTTTTAAGACTAGGTTTTATTGGGTCCTGCTTTCTCCTGAGGATCCATGATTGCTTTGTGCTGCCTTCTACTTCCCAGTCCAGACTTTTAGTTGAAATTTAAAAGAGTTTGTTTCAGAAGGCAATAGAAAACTAAACTGAACAGGAGCTAAATCAATTTAACCTTCATATAATCTGAAATGCATGCAAAGAAACATAAATAAGTTTTGTATCTCCTCTCTCTCTCTCTCTCTCTCTCTCTCTCTCTCTCTCTCTCTCTCTCTCTCTCTCTCTCTCTCACACACACACACACACACACACACACACACACATTATTTGGGCCATTTTTTGAGAGTTTAGGTGAAAGAACTATTTCGGGGAAGAAAATCAAAGTAATGAAAATTTAAAGTTCCCAATTTATCTTTTGAAAAACTCACAAGTCCCTCAAAACGGTTGAAAAGGAAATGGCCCTGAAGACTCAGAGAATGTGCTGGAAACTTCTAACTGCATCACATGCCATCACAGATAATACATCAATATTTTAGGTCAAGATGCACCTATGTACTGGTCGGCTTCATATACCACCAAATAGGCAACGAAACAATATAGCAACTGATAAGAGCTTGTCATTTGCTGAATTCTCACCACCACCCTTAAAATCAGTAAAACGAAATATGCTACCACTAGACAGTGATTAATCGAGGATTAAATATTCTGTTAACAGCATGTAAAAATGAATAAGGTTCTTCCAGAGGTCTGGATCTCCACCATCCTGCTGATGTTTCATGACGTTCCATTCAGGCTTTGGGTGAGAATATTGAAACCCGAGTGAAATTTGTGGGTCTGTTTATTTTTATTCTTGTGATGGTTTTTATTGTTGTTGTTGCTATCTTGTCAACTTTATCCCTTTGTTTTTGTTTTTTTCTGAGATGCATGTATTGTTTTTAATATTTAATTTACTACCTAGAATTGTTGGGAGTTGGATGGTATATACATTTAACAAATAAATTAATACATTTAATAAATAAGTGATTTAAAATTGGTAAAAGAGGCTAAATAATGAATATGTAATAATATACACTGATTCCAGGGGAAGAGTAGAAGTATTTTCATAAGAACATTTTTGCTATGAAAAATTCCAAAATAGTTATAAAAGAAAGATGTGCTCAGGTGTATCTGAAGCTGTCTAAAGATGCAGAATTGCAATGGACCAGATCTTATCTAAAGATCTTATTTAAGAACAAAATAAAAACAGAGAAAAAAATAGAAAGAAAGCTTTTAGAAACAACTTTCTGTTTATTTTTCTACAGGCAATAATAACTTCATTTTAAACTCCAATTTTATGAAAAGCTGAAGGGAAAGAGAAAAGCATACAAAACAATATGGAAAACATTAGGAACACAGATCTGACTGTGGGAAGCACTGGTTTATATATTCTGATGTAGATGCCCTTATCAATTATCATGCCCTTATCCTATACATTAAGGCAATTTAATTAATTAACAATAAGGCAGGTGGGTGGGTGTTACCACTAGTGCAGATAGTACTTAAAAACAGGAAATAAAGATATGATTATATCTGTATATGAGATACAACAGACTTCATAGACAGCTGTAATTCCATTCTGATTGTTACATAGCTAATGGTTCAGAAACAGCTGGGCAGGATAATAGCATTCTTAATGGTCTCTCATAAAACCAGCCTTGACAAAAATCATATTGTTCAAATATCTCTTTTTCATCTCAATTTTGTGGTCAGCATCAGAAGGTAACAGTACCTGATTAACCTTATCTGAAATTAAGCAAACTGTGTCCAGGTTAATTCCAGGTTTCAGGTTAGATTGGGAAGCTGGAAAAGTAAAATGTTAGGACAATTGCAAACCACTTATGTACTGTTGACAAGAATCTGGTTTGACACAATGGCCTCTTTACCTTATTAGAAAATAAGTAACTAATGAGAAGAAAGGGTTTCTTTCTTAAAATATTTTTCATATCCTGATCCTGAAATCAGTTTCAAGAGGTAACTCACAAGGAATCCTTTAAAAAAATTCATCTTATTTATGTATTTTATTTGCATTCAATTGTTTAAATTGATTATATATACATGGAGGTATTCATGGATACAACATGAATAAACTTCATTCTTGTCTGTCTGTCTGTCTATCTATCTATCTATCTATCTATCTATCTATCTATCTATCTATCTATTTATCTATTTTTCTATCTTTCTTTCTTTCTTTCTTTCTATCATCTATCTCTTTCTCAACTTATCAAGCAGATTTACAAATCTTTTAAAGATAAGGAGTTCTACCATTCTAGCAGATACAGAAGGATGCTAGTCTTTTTCAACATTAGTGCCATTGTAGTCTGTTATGTCACAATTTTTACAGTACTAAGATGAATCAATATTCCAAATAGACTAGCAGTCAGCTATTAAATCATTGTGAACATTCTTGAATATTTTTAATTGACAGAAATGTCTATGAACAGATATACTTGAGTAAATATCTTTATACCCTTTTACCCACACAAATTGCTGTGTCAATATAAGAAAACCCAAACAAATTATAAATTTCAGTTGATATAAGCATCTAAAGCCCAATGCAAGTGTCCAGCCTTCTCAGTAGAGAGACAATGTGAATATGGAAAAATTCTCATTTCTCATATGTTGATGTGGTATGAAGATAAACTTGATAATCACATCAATATTATCTTGCAATATGGGTGCTACTGTCCCTCAGGCTTCAAAGTAATGTTTCCTTTTACTTTTATACAACACGATAGCCAAATAATTAATTTAATATCCTTTCTAGTTCATTCTGTTTAGAGGATTTTTCTGCATGCGGGACATGGGAAATGATGAAAGCTATCTCTTCCTGCCCAGAGAAATGAATAATGTCAAAGGTGGAACTTTGTGAAGGGTTCTATTGTTGTTCATGTTCTTGTTCTTGTTGTTATTATTATTATCTTTTATTCATTAAACATCTCGGTTAACTAAACATTTAAACATGTATTACAAATATCATTAACTGGCTCTGATGGTTGATACGGGTTGCTGCCAGCACCCTAGGTGTTAACCAAGTATCTTCTGAAAATATATGTTATTCTGAGTAGCACAGTCTTTTGCAGCTCTGCTGGTGCTACAGCTGGAAGCTACAACTTCTTGATATATTTTTCAAAATTCTTGGACATGTTACCAAGTGCCCCGATGACAACGGGTTTCACTGTTGCATGTTTCATAATAATTGTTTATATTAATAATTATAAATTATATTATATTATTATTAATAATAACAATAATAACAATACTACTACTAATAATAATATCTTATTCATTAAACATGAAACTCAGTGTTATTATTATTACTTACTATTATTACTATTATTATTTTTATTATGCTTTGTCATGACATCATTGACCCACCATAGCAGGGTATATTAGTAGTGGTAGTGAGACTGACTGAATTCCAGAGCAAATTAAATTCCCACCACCCCCAGTTGTTTTTACTTTACTACTTTGCATGAAGTTGCAATTCTCTTGGTGTTATTAGAACTTAAAGGATTATTATTATTGTAGAAATCCAAAGAAATAGTGTCTTTGGGGATAAACAGTATGTCTTTAGGTGGTAAGAGATCCAAAACGTGAGATAATATTTATTGCAGATAGAATGGTAACATGAATTTAACAGCTAGGTATGCTAAAGCTAAATATAGTGGGTGGGAAACAGAATGTAAACTAAGAAATTAATTTAATAAACACAGTGAGGAAATATGATAAGATATCTAAGAAGAGACCCATGTTAGGTACGCCATGTTTGGGAATAAGAAATATGTATAACGAGAAGGAAAATAGTGCCAAGGCAAATAAAAATGCAGTAGCTTAGAGCAATGAGTTTGAAATGCAAGGAAGAATTAAGGTAAGAAATTGGGACATCTTTCTTTTGTTCAATTGTTCTTTCTCAGTACAGGAGATGGAAAGGATAATTAAGATGTAAGTATTATGTAGAAGAGACAAAGCAGACTTTTCTCCTTCTGATAGCAATCTGCTCACCAAGAATTTTGAGTGCATTTTAACTGGGAAAATCTGGACAATGCAAAAACAAATATGTCGATATAACAGCCAGCAAAGGAAACACCAAGCAGATCCATTGAAAGCTAGTTAGAATGGCCCAGAAGAGCAACAGAAAACAAAGAAATTATTTAGATCAGAGAGCCTGGAACGATGAAGCAAGAACTCAGACAATAAAAACAAATGAGCAGGAGGTAAGCAGTCTGTTTAGCATATATTGTTGTTTTAGAGAATGAATGTCCCTCAGGAGGGACCAACTCTTTAAAAAATCTCCAAGTAGTTTAAAGGGTCTCCTAAAGTATATGTGTGTGTGTGTGTGTGTGTGTGTGTGTGTGTGTGTGTGTGTGATGCATGTACAGCTATTGAAGTAAGTGCTTGTTCTCAGCAGATGCATCTGTAAGTAAAGGAGATTCACCCACAGAGTTCATTACCGTTGCTTAAAGTATGATGAAAGAACTTAAAGGGAACTACATTGTTTTGTTTTTATTTCTCTGCATATGTCTGCAAAACTCTTTATCTATTCACAACCAGGAGAGGGCTATTATTGTTACTTGATTTGTCCAGGGAAGATTTAGAAATTATTTTTTCTGGAAGTAAACTAAGTGGAGGCATTTTTCACCATCACATTTTTTTAAAGAGACTTGTGTAGGAACTGGAAGAAACAGTTTCTTGCAAAAATTAATTCTTCAGGTAAGTTTAAAAGGACCCTTACCTATCTAATTCCAATGTGAAAATTGAATGAAGAAAAAATGTTGCCAAGAAAGATCAACTAGGTCTCTCCTTTACCTCTTAAATTTGCCAGTATAAACTAAAGCCGTTGCTTGCCAATTCCTTTATATTCAGATTTAAAGGAGGGAACTTCAGGTTCTGTTTTTCTTTGAATGAGAACATCATCAACCATCTTGGAACAAAAAAATAGAAAAGGATACAGAAATATGAAATTAAGAGGATAACACCATGTGAAAATTAGTTTCAAGAGATATGTTATTCTGTATTTTTATACTGACATATTGTATTATCTTTTTAGACTTCTATAAATATTCTGTTGCCAATCCAAAGGTCATTATTAGAATAATTTAATTCCAGTATAAACTTATGTATTTTTCATATGATTTCAGGAATGTATTTATGAATTTGAGCAGCTAATCCAATTGTGACTATTATATTTCCTCCTAGAAAACATCAATGCTAAATTTTATATTTCCAAATTGTGTTTAGTGATAGTGATAGTCATGATACATAATAGTCCTTGGCCACTAATGCAAGGAGTCTTATTGATACAGGTAAGATATAGCTATTTTATCAATTAATCAACTTCATACTTTGCACAGGGAAATGTAGAACAATAGTTTCTCCAGTTTTGACTCTAATTTTGACTCTAAACTAAAAGGCTGACCATGCAGATATAATTCACATCTCAATGTTATAGGCTATCACAAAATGGATTAATCAATTTCAATTACTTTCTTGTTTTTCAAGAGAAAGTCTTCAGATTCTACATTCTGATTATGAAGGAAAAGCAACAGCTTTTAAAATATTTTATTCCATAATCAAACCAAATTCATTTTTACTTAAAGCAGTATTTTTGCCCTTGGACCTAATGCCAGAAAGAATAAATAATGACAGAGATCTAGCATATGATCAAAATAAAAATTGACTGATAAATAAACAAAGTGTCAAGGGTATGAATGGATGAAACTAGATTTCATCTATGTTCTGATGTATTGTATTAATATAGCAACAACACTTTTTTAAAAAAATCCAGTCTAGCAATGTCTCATTGTTTTTGCCTCAAGAACAACCATTTACTTTTACAATTAGATGACCCTAGTAATTATTTCTTGTATTAGAGGATTCTGAGATAAATTTAGCTTTAGAATGACCAGAATTTTCTTTTGATCAATTAGAAAAATATGTTTCTTCTATCATCAGAAAATAGTGGCAGGAATCATATCAAGGCAAATTCTACGAGGGGGAAAAAAGCAAAAAATAAAGGGAAAAATAAGAAAATAGTCTATTTTCACTTAAATTGTATTTCAATAAAACCTTTAAATGCAATATATTTTAATTAAATATAAATCAATGTCTCCCTCTCCTGAATGGCTGTCATAGAAAGAAATAACGTAGTTAAAATGAGCAAATGGAACATTGAGAAGAAATCCTTCCTATTTCCATTAAACTTTCTATCATTATTTTGGCCATTGGATGCAAATAGGATTGTTTCCTGAGGCTAATATTAATTCTAATAGTAATAGAATATTCTATTACTATTAGAAATAATATTAGCCTCGGGAAACAATCCTATTTACATCCAATGGCCAAAATAATCCTTGATTTTCTTGGATTTAATCTCTACCTTGGGACAATCAAACATCAGTTCTCTCTTGTCTGACATGTCAAACATAAATTCAAAATACTTTGATATATTTTAGACAATTTTTCCAGTGACAATAAAAGTTTTCTTTAAGATTATGGCATAATATAAATTTCAATTCTTTCATCCACATATTCTGCCATTGCTCTATTTGTATACTATAACCACATTTTAGCCTACTTTACCATATATTCACCCATCTTGAAGCTGCTGAGTTTCAGAAACACTGATATACATCCATGAATCATTCATAAGCTTCTTTGTTATAGATAGCCATTTATATGTATTTAGTTTCATTGTTGTGAAAGGAACCAAAAGCTATCTCCATTTCATGGAAATGTGAATGCTCCATTGGATATCAGGTATCTCCCCTCTTGATCACATCACAAATGACACCATTCAACAACATTTTGGTGTGGCACCAATTATAGAGAAGATGAGAGAAGGCTTGTTCCGCTGATATGATATATCCTGAGAGCAGCACCTTCCACCATTGTCAAGACTGCCTATCAACTAGAAGTCATTAGCAGGCATCCAAAACAGATGGCAAGACACCATCTACAAAGATATGCAAGCTGCGGGTTTGCATCCTGGAAATTCAGCTGACCATGCAAAGTGATGTTCAATGAGCTGAAAAGCAGACCCTGCACTAGCAGAGATACACTAGGAAGAAGAAGAAGGAGTATCATTAAGTTGTTCCATTTTGATATTCAAGCATTTGGGCAGTTGTGAGTCTATTAAGATTGTACTTCAGTACTGTTCTTTTTTTTAGAAGAAAAAATAAAATAAAACTATTAGAAGTGACTATGCTTTTCCCACTGATATATACATTAAACACTGATGGATGGATGCTTATATACTAGTCAAAAGCTTTTCACATAAAGAGATAGGGGGAAGCCAATTTAGAATAGAATAGAACAGAACAGAACAGAACAGAACAGAATAGAATAGAATACTTTATTGGCCAAGTGTGATTGGACACACAAGGAATTTGTCTTGGTGAAAATACTTTCAGTATATATAAAGAAAAGGTACATTCATTAAGAATCAAGAATCATAATGTACGACACTTAATGATAGTCATAGGGTACAATCAACAATCAAATCATACTAGGAAACAGTCAATATAAATCTAAGGATACAAACAACAAAGTTACAGTCCTACAATCACAAGTGGGAGGGCATGGGTGATAAGGAGTGATGAGAAGATTTGCAGTAATAGTCGTGTACACTTTGTAAATAGTTGAACAGTGTTGAGGGAATTAATTGTTTAGCAGAGTGATGGCTTTTGGGGGAAAAACTGTTCTTGTGTCTAGTTGTTCTGGTGTGCAGTGCTCTATAGTGTCGTTTTGAGGGAAGAAGTTGAAACAGTTGATGTCCAGTATGTGAGGGATCTGTAAATATTTTCACAGCCCTCTTTTTGACTCGTGCAGTATACAGGTCCTCAATTGAAGGCAGGTGGATAGTAATTGTTTTTTCTGCAGTCCTAATTATCCTTTGAAGTCTGTGTCAGTCCTGTTGGGTTGCAGAACCAAACCAGACAGTTATAGAGGTGCAGATGATAGACTCAATAATTCCTCTGTAGAACTGTATCAGCAGCTCTTTGGGCAGTTTGAGCTTTCTGAGTTGGCGCAGAAAGAACATTCTTTGTTGTGCTTTTTTGATGATGTTTTTGATGTTAGGTGTCCATTTTAGGTCATGTGATATAGTAGAACCTAGAAATTTGAGGGTCTCTACTGTTGATACTGTGTTGTCTAGTATTGTAAGAGGTGGTAGTATGGGATGATTTCTTCTAAAGTCTACCACCATTTCTATGG
Source organism: Pseudonaja textilis (assembly GCF_900518735.1). Next base: position 8,292,051 of record NW_020769349.1, on the reverse strand, counting down.
TTTTGAGTGTATTCAGTTCCAGATTGTTCTGGTTGCACCACGAGGCAAGTTGTATAACCTCCTGTCTGTATGCAGATTCATCATTGTCTCAATGAGACCAATCACTGTTGTGTCATCAGCAAACTTCAGTATTTTAACAGACGGATCGTTTGAGATGCAGTCATTGAATACTAAATACTAAAATTCTTTAAAAGAACTTAAATGGGAACTGAAACATTTGGAAATTGTTCCTAACTCTTAGCTGGAAATGTATCTTTTTTCAAGGAACTTAGTTTTATTCCTTGTCTGCTCCAGGCTTTCTGTTGCTTTGAGTTTTTTTTTACCTTACTAGTTTTGTTCTTTTTCCCACTCCCACGCCCCATAATACAATATAGTACTCCAACCTATTGACCACCTTTCATTGGGTATTGTTTCATTACACCAGTCTGTTTTTTCAAAAATGACTGCATTAGTTGGTTTTTATATACTGTAATATTGTATATCCTGTTGGACATACACTTTGCTGCTGCTGCTGCTGCTGCTGATGATGATGATGATACTCAAGGCAGCCATCCCAACATTTGACACATTAGAAAGCAGAGAGTGAAAGTCAATTTATGTTGATATTGTTTTTATGGCTTCCTGGAAATTTTCCATAGCAAATGCCATTTTTTGATCATGCAGAACTTTCCTGTTTCCTTAATACTGAATAACTGCTTCATTTTTGCATCTGTATTCCAACAGCATTCCCACTGTTTGGAATGCCTACTGTGAAGTCAACCTAAATGTCCCCAAGCAGTTTATGACAGCTGTCTTCTGATTAAAGAATTATTAGTTATGATTCATCTGCCTTGTAACTGATTAATCAATTGATTAAATTCAACTGAAATACATTTGCATATCACTAAAATCTCATTAGTTTTTTTTTTTTAAATATCTGGAAGAAGTAGCCTTTTTGTATCTTTGGATCATTCATTATTGTAGTAAACTTCATCATACTCCTAAAAAACATAAACAAATAGGCCTTTATCTCTAACACTACTGATTAAAATTTGTTACTACTAATTCATCAATTTCAGTTACCATCTATTTACATAAGTAATATATTGATGGTTATCTGAAACATGAATCTTTGGTAGAGAAATATTCACCTGCTCTTAAGCAAGGTTTATTGAATAAAGGAAATAATTGATTAGCTTGTCTAGAACATAAAGTGAACTAATAATAATTTATTAAATCTATATACCACTTGATTTTCATAGATTTTTGGCCATTTACAAAAATTATTTTTTATTTTTATTTTTTATTTTTTTGTTTAATTAATTATTTAACAATATAAAAACAAAAAACAACATAGAACAAAAGAACAGAAATTGCAGATAAAATAAAAATAGTTGGTTTGTTTAAAATAATCTCTTAGTTTACTTTGTTAAATTGATTTGTAAAATGGCAGTAATTATGCAAGTGACTAACAAGTGTAAATTTACTTAAGTATATATTACTTTTTAAGATTATGATTCAAAAATTCAGTAGCTACAAGTTACATTGAATACTATAAAGTATTTTAACAAACCCTTGTAAATATGCCAGTGGATGAAAATTTTACTATGTTAATATTTTTGCCATGTTAATATATAATATTAATGTTGCTATATTCTGATTTGGTGGAATTCCCCTGGAATTAGGACAAACTATAAATTTCATAATTACTAAACATCCATCCATTCCCCCGCAAGAGTTCATGGGTTCACATTTTCAGCTGCTTTAGGGGAATTGGGATGGCCAATAGGTTGGATATTAAGAGTAGTATATCATGTAGACACTTATGTGCTTGGAAATTTGTTCATTAAAAAAAATACACCACTACCATTTATATAATGAAGAAGTGGTGTTCTGATAACTAAAAATGATGCAAGGGAAGTTGCATGCAGCCATGAGTCAAATTAAAATGGATGTAAACCATGCCTACATTCATTTTCATTATAGTCTTAAGAAAATTCTTTTATATCCCAATTTTGTTGTACCTAGTGATTTTGCATTATTTTACAGCTGTCTGCAATTCTGAAAAATGAATGTTGATTCTCTAAGAAGGAAAATGAAAACAATCAATTTTGTAGGAATTTAAAATAATTCCCCGCATAAAGTTTATGATAAATTATTTTCAGCATGTGTTGCTGTAAATATAAAATGCTTATCAGTGGATGTTATATTCAATTTTAGGTAAACTTCTGGCAGAAATGTTTATAATCTTACACCCTCTCTTGACTATTTAACTTCAACTTCTAGTTTATCAGTATATCCTAAAATGTATTTTTTTAAAATTTTATATTGTATATGACAGAATTGACAGCTAGAACATCACCTATAAAAACTCCTAATTTTGTAATGAACATACAGAACATTTAATGTACATAAATAGCAATCTTTCTCAGATCACTCCTGAAATACAAAGATGCATTCTATAACTCAGTTAATCATACTTCAAAATTTCAAGAGAACATTGTAAATAATATGTAAAGAAAACAGTTTCTCTATGTGAAAACTATACATTTATTTTGAATTGGATCCATATACTATTGATTTGGGCTGAATCAAAATGCAAGTTACAACCTGTACATTTCAATACTTTTACCTTCTTCTAAGTTCTACATTGCCTAAGGCAGCCAGTTAAGAGATAGTAGTTTGAAGGGCTTAAAGCTGGTAAAGTAGGAATCTGATTCTCACATCAGACAAACTGAATCAAGGGAAAAATAATAGAATTTCGACAGCTAGAAATAAACAGAACTATAAAGGTAGAGGTGAAGGTAGGGTCCAGGATTTATATCTGGGAACTAGTACAGGACAGGATTTTAAGGGGTTAACAGATGAAGAACTTTTTAATGTGTTTATCAACTTTTTAAATCTCCATTAAATTAACTTTTTGATCTTTCTTTTTAATATATTTAGGAATATCTGAGAGATCAGTATCTGATATAAAGTCTTAATAATAGGGCACACCTAATGAAATCAGAGAGTGTTGATGCCAGTCATTTAGCAGAGTGATGGCATGGGGAAAAAGCTATTCTTGTGTCTAGTTGTTTTGGAGTGCAATGCCTAACTTATAGTGTCATTTTGAGGGAAGAAGTGGAAATAAGATGTGGGTGGTCTGTATGTATGTATGTATGTATGTATGTATGTATGTATGTATGTATGTATAGTATACATATTATATTACTTATATTATATTACATTACATTATATTATTATTGTATATACAGACCTTTCACATCCTGGACATAAACTAAATAGATGATAGATAGACAGATAGACAGACAGACAGACAGATAGACACATACACACACACACACACACACACACACACAGATACACACACACACACACACATATATCGTCTCTCTCTCTCTCTCTCTCTCTCTCTCTCTCTCTCTCTTCTCTCTCTCTCTCATATACATACATACATACATACATATATGTTGTGGCTCCGGGCGTGGATTCAGCTCCTGTGATTGATATGAGTTCAAGTGAAGAGGTCGTGGCAGAACAATATGAGCCGGCCTGGCTTAGTGATTGGACTGATAACCAGGATGAGGAGATGGACGTGACAAAGGACGACAGACCTGATGTATTAGAATTGTCAGGACCTTTGACCTCCTCTGGTTCCTTATCTGATCAACAGCCGGGAATGGCTGACAGGGAAGTTTTGAGAGAGTCTTCTAGTGGAGATGAGAACTTGGAAAATTTGTGGTTAAATGTAAAAAATAGAAGACGGTTGAAAAGGCAAAATCAGCTGGAGCGAATGAGAAGAGCAAGTCAGTAAATTAGCACGTTGCCTCAATGAGTATAAAAGGACACAGCTGGGCTGGTACATTTTGCCAGGAACAAAATAACTATTTGAGTGAAGACGTTACAGCAAGAAGCTCTGAGGCTGGAGATTTATTGCCAGGACTGGTTTGCCAGACAGAGTAAAGATTTATGCTGTGGTTTCTGCCAGCCGTTATCTTGTAAGACTTCTTTCTGTTTGATTTAATTGTGAAACGGCTGCTTTCTGTTTTGTCCATTTGAATTTCGAAGGGGAGTCATAACACATATATATATGTTTTTTTAAGTTTTTGCAGGTATCTATATGTATGGTATTCAGCTTTGTTTGGATATTTTCCCACGTCATTATTGTTGTGCTTTTAAAGTTGTAGCAACGTTTTGGCAGAATCTCATATGCCATCATCAGGCTTCTGTATAGTGTTCGTCTGTGAGTCAGATTTTCACAGCCGTTTCGGTTTTAAATTTGGTGCTAGTCTACTGCTGTGCCAGAATGGTTTTTTCTTCATCCTGATTGGTTGGGAGTTTTGGTCTGTGTTTATTGGTCTTGGAGTTTGCTGTGTTCTGCTTGATTGGTGTTTCTAATATCTTCTGTCTGTTTTGTAGCTTTTTTTTTTCTTGTCTTGATTGGCTGGCAACATTGTGTTTCCTGTATTGTAGGCTTTTAGTGTGGCTTGGCTTCGAGTAAACGGATGGCTATCATTTATTAGGAAGCTAGGTTTCATCTGGATGCCTGGTTGTGGTGTGTTTGAGTTGGAGGTATCGGGGGGGGGGTCTGTTTGTGCCCAGGTATTTGCCTGGCTTGTGGTGTGGAGATTTTTTTGTTTGTGAGTGCAGGCTTCCAGATAATTGACAGTCTGGTGGAATCATCTCTTCTATTCATGCTTTCAGGCCTTTTTTCAATTTCTATGGCTTCTCTGATAATTCTGTAGCTGGGGTTTTCCCTAGCCACTATAGAAAACCCCAGTACAGAATTATCAGAAAATTATTTGGAAGCCTGCATTCACAAACAAAAAAAGCTTCAAGTCAATAGGGTTCAGAAATATATGTAGTTTTGGATTCTGTTTTGATCCAGAAGTTATCTGGGTCTTTTTGTTTTGTTTTTTTAAGAAAGACGATGTCTGCCAGATGTAGTTACTGAAAAGAGATAATCTTGTGAGGAATCAGGCAGAACAGCAGGAAATTCAGGTTTTCCAATGTTCAAAGCTTGAAAGTTATTTTGCTATTCTCTTTAGTCTTTATCAGGCTACCTAAAAGGAACAAAGGGTGCAATTTCTTCATAGCCTTTTCAGAAAGCTTTATAAGGAATAAACTCACTAACATTTGAGGGGAGAATCTTCTCAACATCCAAACATTAGCAAACCTTTGATTGTGGCTGTCATGGATATGCTATTACATACATGTCTACGTGTGGCATATCAGAAATTAAAGAAATGAACCACTGAAATAAGAAAATACATTGTATGTTCTTGTTGTAACTTATTTGCAGGAAGATTGGGAAACTGGACAAGTAGAAAAATGTAAATAAAAAGTTGGCTACATGGTTAATTAAAAAGTTAGTCACATGGTTTTGCCAACAAGCTTGGAGATACCAGGAAAGAATGGAGTCTGTTGTATGGTTGTATAAAAGTTGACATAGCCTTTGTACATATACTGCCATTATATATTTTTTCTTGTTTTTATTTTAATCTAAATAGTGGTTTAGCATATTCTGTTTTAACATATTCTGTTTTATTAGGTTTGCTGCCCAGAATAACTATACGAGATGGATGCTATTACAAATATTATAAATTAAACAAACACACAAACAACCAAACGGTTACATATCCAGAAAAACTCTTGTTGTAGGAAAAGGTTTGGTATCTAAAACACAACAGCTATTTGGTTAAACTGTAGAGGATTTCTGTGCAACTTTCTTTTTGAAAGGAAAGAGTATATTCAGGGATGGGATTCTATAGGTTCACACCTATTCGCTAGAACTGGTTGTTAACATTCTAAGCAGTTTGGAGAACCAGTTGTCAGAAGAAATTACTGGCCTAATCCTGTAAGGAAGGCAGGAAGAAAACATTCTGGTGTTGCTTACAGAAACTGCCTCTCCGTTAACCCTTATTACATTCTTGGCATGACTAGACTTCCTGTCTCAGGAACATCTCTGGAATTTTTTCCCCCTCCTTTGCTGGTACTTTGCTTGTGTGGAATGACCATTCAAAGTTACAATGGCACTGAAAAAAGTGACTTATGACTGTTTTTCACACTTACGACTGTTGCAGTATCCCCACAGTCATGAGAGGCCAGGCGAAAAGATGCGTGCCTTGATGTGAATGATATTGAGTTGCCATACCCAGCCAATAACATGACCACCTAGCCATATCCACCCAGTTACATGATCACCAAGCCACGCCCATCACCTAAGCCATGCCAACAGAACCAGTTGTTAAAATTTTTAAATCCCACCCCTGAGTATATTGATATATTTTTGCAAAAAAGAAGAAATATAGTTATGAAGTGTCAAAGGATATCTGGAAAAGAGATATATTTTTGAGCAGACTACATTGCTGATTTCTTAACATCCTCTGCTTCAGCTAAATTCCAAGGAAAGGAAGGATGCCATGAAGGGTCATCTCCTATGTCCTTTTCATCTCAGAAAGCAAGAACAACTGAGAGGCTATAGAATAATTGTGAAGTATGTGGGGGGGGGGGAATCATCTGAGGCTATTTTGGAACTATTAACATAAGCCTAAAGATACCATCACCATCACCCCCAAAAATACAAAGCATCTTGAAAATGAATTTTTAAAACATAAATGGTTTTTTGTGCTGTTTGTTTTAGCAAAGAAAGAAAACTTTGGGAAAACTGAAGAACAAATTTTACTTCAGTGTTACATAAAATACCATATAAGGCTGCTGTAGTTAATATTTCATATTTTGGGATTCTTACACTGTACTCTTCTCACATTTATTGGCAGCAGCCACCAAACATGTAGGAGAGCTTTCTGCAACTTGTCTTGGAAATTTCAGAATCTCCAGCCAGATTCATTTTGAGATTTACAGTGCCAGCATCTATGGAAACTGACAGGTTAGAAGAAGGAATGCACAAAGGGAAAAATTTCAGGACACATATCAAGTTTGATATTTTTAAAAAAACACTTTTTAATATCAGTTGGCATGTTTATTGTTTTATATTTTTTGATGCACACTGCCCAGAAGCAATTCTTGTAAGATGGGCAGCCATATAAAATTGATAAAAATCTTCCCTGAGAGGGGAGAAAATTCAATGCTTAAATTCTACACACGTTGATTCTGCTTCCAAGACTAGTTCACAAAGATGTTTTTACATACAGGAAAAGTAACAGTCAATCACACATTCTTATAGTTAAATATACAAACAAAGCATTCACTGATATGGAGTCAGATAATGCAATTGGAAATGCTGCTTCAGAAAAGGGTATTGTTTACTTCCATCATCTCTTATGGCTTACTTCCAAAAAGTATGTCTCTTTTTATGTACCTTTCAAAGGCAGCTAGGGATTTCTCTTATGTACGTAAAAGCACTCTATGAACTGAATTTTTTTAATTGATGCTATAAAGTACAGTAATAATAATTGCAAAATCTTCAAGAACAAGACAAGGGTACTTCTTAAAGTAGTCCCACTTTTTCACTTTGAATGCAACTTTATCCAGCTAATTTACTTACTTTTCAGTGTCACGTTTTGAAAGCTCTCTTGAATAGGGTTTAATGCATCATTCTATTTCTGATGTATATCAGTTTTACATATTTTAGACATACCTGCATTTATTTCAATATACAACCATTTATTATGCATTCTTTGTGGTGTGTGTGTGTGTGTGTGTGTGTGTGTGTGTGTGTGTATGTAATAATAGTTTTTCAGGAGTTGTGACACTCCTGGCTTAGAAGTACCCCTTCCTGATAATATTACAGAAAATGAAGTATAATGTAAGTCAAATAAAGCTTGCTAGTATTATTTTTAATATTTTCAGTGCATGAATTACAGTAAGAACTGCATGAAATCTGAAAGGAATTATAAAGAATCTAGGTCAGGCCCAAAACATGGCAGATTCTTTATTGCTTCACAACTATACAATTTTTTTTCCAGATGAAAACTCTACTATCTTCATCTACCATTTACTCTGTGAATGAATAGCTGCCTTCACCCTATTCTTGTCTTAATATTCAGGCTGAGTTGCCTTTTACTTCTTGGGAATGCATCCTCTCGTTCCTGGTAATCACCTTCTGACCATATATCACATTCTATCATTTAATCCAGTATTGATAACATTAATAAATAAATATCTAACAATAGGTTTTAATGACTTATTTTATTCCATAATGCATCATATGGTTATTTATTAATACAGTAAGTAACCTCACACTGATACATTGCAATGATTTGCTCATCTTGGGCTATTGTTGAACATTTTACATAGACATACTTTTATCTGTAGACTATTTAGAAATAAATCGTACAGTTTCTCAAATGGACATAAAGTTTGCCATTATGGATCTTTCCTCTGCTGACCCTGCATAGCCAGTCCTTATGAATAAACCTCTGGAATTGCCTTTTCATGGTTTGCTTAAGGGTTGACAATCTGAGAATTGAGGGAGGAACCTTTTTTGCTTTTTTGCTATTGCTTTAGAAGAATTAAGTCCCTTTTGAATGTTAAATTATATTGTATTTACTAGGTGAGTCATCTTCTTCAATAAATAATTTTAAAATACAATTTCAAAAACTTTTGAAAAATATTTTTATAGTAAACAGCAACAGCAAAGGGGTGCTTACAATATGGATTTTAGAAAGTTTAACAATAAAATAAGGGCTGAAATGCACTTGTAATAGCAATTTAAAGCTTTTGGAAGAATTCCTTTGGTGAAAAAGTATTATTGTTTACTTTTTAAAAAATAAAAACAAAATAAACAGAGTTTAAAAATTAAATATTAGAAGGAGCTAGAGGATAACAAAAGAATGGAATAAATATTCCAACTGAGATTTTTCAATTTATTTATTCTTTCATTGCTTTTAGAATAATAACAGAGAAATGGGGAAAAAAGAAAAAATGAACAATGAAAATTTATGGAAGAATATGACACATGGTCTTTCAAACTCTCAGAAATGATGGGTAGCTGCATAGTTAAGGAAGCAATGTAAGAAAAACAAGATACTCTGGATAAATGTGAAATTAATGTGAATATAGAAAGACATGTAGCAAGTAATGAGCAAGAATGCAGAAAAAGATGTATTGGATTTTCAAATAGAACAAGAAAGATGCATAAGGGAGACACATCAAACCAGAAAACAGGTGTGATTTTTTTTAACTGAATGTACAAAAGAAATCTGTTAAAAGTTTTGAAGGATTTCCTGAAAAGTGACCAAAAAGGATAATTTTTTGCTTTATGTTCAAAATAGACTTGCTGAAGTTTCAAAACATTTTGGGGGCAAAGATAGAAAAAAGATGACAAGAAATCATGCAGCAGTTCTTTATTTGAAGGGATTAAGAATTAAGATGGTAATTTTTATTAAGAATTTTAAAAAGTTAGGGAAGGAATATTTGGCTAATTTAATCAAAGTTAAGGCAGATTTTAGGACATGGCAATCCCTTCGAACAGGGCTGTCAAACTCACGGACTGTAAGCTGGATGCATCAAGCACTGGCCACCCACGCCCAGTTTAGCAAAGGAGGAAAAAGTCTCGATATATCTCATGATGCCGCCGTGATGATGCGAGTTTGACATCCCTGCCTTAGAACCTTAGAACCTATGGATGATTGATTGCCAATCTCTGTTCTTACTGAAAAAGTAAATAGATTATAATAACCATCTAGACTTCACTTAAGGTTGTTCTGATTACAGAGCAGATAAAGAGTTTTACAACTGATGTTCTGTTTTGCAGAGAAAGAACACTATTGTATAGACAGTATTGAAATAAGATTCCATTTTCAGATCAGTAAATTTCTGCATATAGAATCAAAAGCAGAATTATTGTCATGGCTTTCACTTTTCTTCACTTATCTCTCATTAAATTTGTGATCCTTATATTTGAGTAAATTAAGAAATTTAAGAAAAGAGTTTTTTAAAATAAAAGCCAAACTGCTATTTCTCATCACCATTGCCAAATTTCAAAAAGATCTTGGTTTATTCCAGTTTGGGATACCATCTAAACAGCTGTGTATTATATTCAAAATAGGACATGTATAATAAACAATTTTAGTATACATTGTGGAGGAGAAGTCAAGATGGGAGAGGGAAATAAATTAGCACCTCTTAAAATAAGTTCCTGACCTGTGACTGACCTCAGCCCTATAGCCTAAAAATACCTTCCACATGGGTAAAAGAACAAAACAAAACATGGACCAGTCCCAGTAATATTGATGCCCAATAAATACAATAAAGCAGAGAAACAGATGAGGATTGACTACTATTACCTCAGTGAAAACACAAAATATGACAGTAACAAGGCAGGCTTCCTTCCTAACCTGCAAAGATCCAGCTCAAATCACTCTCTGGAACAGTGAAATACTGGATATATCTCCCTGGAACAAGTTTCTTGCAACCCTTTGTCCCCAACTACATTCATTATTCTACATTTTCAAGAGCCTTTTTGTTATGTCCTTGGAACTGACCAAAGTTCCCAATCAAGTCCATCTATACTGCGGGGGCATTTACAGCTCCCATTGGCTGGCTCCCTTCGACAGTCGGCTATAAAAGCCGGCTGCTAGGTCGAGCCAGCCGCTCTTCGCTGGAGCATGTCTGCTTGTTAGTATGCAGACGCGACAGCCCTTTATTCTGTTGAATAAAGCCTTTACTTGTGAATGCTCTGGTTTGGTCTCTCATTCCTTAATACATAATACTGGCGACGAGGATGGGATCCAACTAACCAGAAGCATTCCATTGAGCTGAAATCACGATAGCAACTGAACCGCAGCCGCGAAGCAGAGAGCTCGGTCAGTTCGCTCGTTAGCTGAGTGAAAGTGAAGCATCTGTAGCCGCTCGCACTGAAAGCTACAGAGAGAGAGAGAGAGTGAAGTCAGGCGCTGAAGCTACAGCCGCCCCGCTCGGAAAAGAGCGCGGAATTCAAACTGCTGTCGTTTGAATTCGAAACCAAAGCAAAGCCCGGCGCTGTGTCCGCAGCCGCCCACGCGCCCTGAGAGCGCGAAATTTGAATCTCTGTCAGTGCATCCGCCAACGTTTTCCGGGAGCGCGAGATTCAAAAAAAAAAAAAGATTGCTGATAGTCACAGCGTTACAGCTAGAGCCTCTAACGCTCACTAACAAAGAGCTGAAATCATTGAGCCAGGTGAACCGCTGCAGTCACAACTGCCTGTGCTCACATGAGCACGTATTGGGCCTCGTATACCCAGAGAGAGAGGGCAGTCTACCCTTGTCTGAGGCACCAATATGAACGCTAACCCAGCATTTCCGCCTTTTAAACCGGATGAAGAGAAGTGGGACTCTTACAGAAGCCGGTTCAATCACTATATAGATGCCATCGGTCTGGCTGATGCAGCGGAACACCGAATTAAGTCATATTTCCTCAGCTACTGCGGAGCAGCAGTTTTCGATACCGCAACAGCCCTCCTTGCTCCACGAGAAATCAAGACCGTTCCATGGCCAGAGCTGCTGGAAACGCTCTCAAATCATTACTCCCCAAAACCTTCGCAGATCGCGAGGCGTTTTGCCTTCCGGATGAGGAAGCAAGCAGATGGGGAATCCATAAATCAATACTTGGCCACCCTGAGGACAGCAGCTCTCCACTGCGAGTTCAAAAATTACCTGGACAACATGTTACTCGATCAACTCGTATGTGGGGTCAAAGACTTAAAACTACAGAGGCGTTTGCTAGCCAGAAAAGATCTCAACCTCTCCCAAGCGGTTGAAGAAGCCTTAGCAGCGGAACTAGCAACCCAGTCAGCCGCTGAAATCCAAGGGACTACTCCCAAACCCAGCTCTGCCACTGTTCACTCCGAAGAAGCGGTGAGTGAAGAAGACCCCATTGAACATTCAGAAGTTCATCGTCTCAAACCCTTGATGAAATCACAGGTAGGGGCAAAGCACGGGAACAGCATCGCACCAAAACACATCCTGTTATGCCTGTCCTGCGGGGGTCCCCATGCCCGGACGGCGTGCAGATTCAGAAACGCTACCTGCAACAACTGCAACAAAAAAGGTCACATCGCCAGAGCCTGCCAGGCAGCACACGTGGCATCACAAAGGTCTGCGTCCTCTTACTCTCCTCCGGAGCCACCAAGGCAAGTAGAAAACTGTTATACTTGCTATCAAGCTAATCACACTTTCCTGACACCTAATAAAATCACAATTTCTATTCATTTAGAAGGTAAACCTTGTCTCATGGAGGTCGATACCGGGTCAGCGCTCTCGATCATCTCGTGGAACACTCTTAAGAAAATCCGGCCCAGCTTGTCTAGGAACCAGCTCCAGAAGAGCCGCCTCACCTTGAGGGACTATCAGGAGAAGAATATTCCAGTACTCGGAAAAGGCAAGTTCCTCGTTAAATTCAAATCCTTTAAAGGCCATCTGCCTTTAGTGGTTGTTGACGGTGCCCTCCCTAGTCTGTTGGGGTTGGATTGGTTTCCCTATCTCGGTCTTAGCTTAACGGGAGTCCATGCTGTCTCAACTTCAGACATCGACTCCCTATTTGCAGACTACGCTGATGTGTTCAGCAACGAATTAGGGTGTTACAATGGCACACCCATTTCTTTTTCAGTGGATCCCCAAGCAGTTCCCGTCCGTTTAAAACCGCGTAGAGTACCATTTGCGCTACGCCCTAAACTGGACGCGGAACTGGACAAATTACTTAAACAGGGGGTGATTGAGCCCACGGATTTTGCTAAATGGGAAACCCCAATTGTCACACCCCTTAAGAAGGATGGCAGTTTAAGAATTTGTTCTGATTATAAGACCACAATTAACCGCTACCTACAGGTTAGCGCTTACCCAGTCCCGGTAATCCAGCACTTACTCCACACATTTGAGCCTGGCACCATTTTCGCCAAATTGGATATGTCTCAGGCTTATCAGCAGTTTCCTGTTGACAGTCAAACGGCCGATTTACAAACTATTGTCACTCACAGAGGGGCATTCAGGTGCAGGCGTCTCCAGTTTGGCGTTAGTGTTGCCCCTGGCATTTTTCAATCATTAATGGAACGTATACTCCAAGGCCTCCCTGGCGTGGTTCCTTATTTTGATGACATATTGGTCTCAGCCAGGGACAGGCCCCAACTTTTCCAAAGAGTCAGAGCGGTTTTAGACAAGTTCAGACAGCATGGCCTCAAACTAAAAAGGGAGAAGTGTGCCATCGCCACTAAACAGGTGGACTTTCTTGGGTATAGAATAGACGCCTCTGGCATCCACCCGGTAGAATCCAAAGTCAAAGCAATTCACGAGGCGCCCACGCCTTCCACAAAGGCTGAATTACAGGCCTTCCTAGGCTTATTAAATTTCTACGCTTCATTCCTACCCCACAAAGCGTCAGTAGCCGAACCGTTACACAGACTTCTAGACAAAAATGCACCATGGCATTGGGGACCCAAAGAGGACTATGCCTTTAAAGCAGTCAAATCGCTGCTCACCTCAGACGCTGTCCTAATCCAATTCGACCAGCGCCTCCCTTTAGTCTTAGCAGCAGACGCATCCCCCTTCGGGATCGGGGCTGTCTTAAGCCACAGACTACCCAACGGCTCCGAGGCACCAATCGCCTTCTTTTCCAGAACCTTGTCACCAACCAAGCGTAACTACAGCCAAATTGATAAAGAGGCTCTAGCCGCAGTTGCTGCGGTTAAAAAATTCCATGAATTTCTTTTTGGTCATAAATTCGAACTCATCACTGATCACAAGCCACTTCTGGGGCTACTATCGGGGGACAAACAAACACCCCAAGTCTTGTCACCCAGGATGACAAGGTGGACCTTATTCCTGGCAGCCTACTCGTACACACTCGTTCACCGGCCAGGAAAAAACCTCAGCCACGCCGATGCCCTCAGCCGCTGCCCGCTGCCCACCCCGGTAGAGGACCCGGCTCCGGTTCACGCCATCTTCGATGTCAGCGAGCTCAACCTACCTGTCACCTCAGGCGACATCGCCTTCCACTCCAAAAAAGACAAGACAATCGCCCAGGTTCTGGACTGGGTACGGAGGGGGTGGCCGGTCACTAATTTCACAACCGAATTCACACCATTTAAAACCCGCCAGCTAGAGTTTTCCAGTTTACAGGGCTGCCTGTTGTGGGGAACCAGAGTCGTCATTCCAAGCTCCCTGCGCACACACGTCCTGAAGGTGCTGCACGAGGGTCACCCAGGCATCGTCCGGATGAAGGCGTTGGCTCGAAGTTACGTCTGGTGGCCGGGCATGGACGACGAGATCGCCAAATGGGTAAGCTCTTGCTGACCCTGTCAGGAATCCAGGCCAGCACCACCAGTTACCACCCCAACCAAGTGGGAGAGTGCCAACGCACCATGGTCACGGCTGCACATTTACTTGGCCGGGCCAATGCACGGCAAGACCTTCTTGGTGGTCATGGATTCATTTTCCAAGTGGATCGATGTGGCCCTTCTACCCACGACCACCACCCGGGCAGTTGCCCAAGCCCTGACCCGTTTATTTGTAACACACGGGCTGCCTGACACTTTAGTCTCGGACAATGGCCCCCAATTTATGTCTACAGAGTTCAGCCGATATGTCACCAACCTGGGCATCCGGCACATCTTAACGGCCCCTTTTCATCCTGCCAGCAACGGGTTGGCAGAGAGAGCCGTTAGGTCAACAAAGGAGGCGTTGGCCAGATTCAATCAAGAGGACTGGCACTCTAAGCTCTCCCGCTTTCTCTTGAGCCAACACACGACCCCCTGTATGGTTACAAACAAGTCGCCTGCCGAACTCCTAATGGGCAGACGCCTGAGAACAGTGTTAGACAGGCTGCATCCCCATTATTGCCCTGACACTCCTATCGGGTCTGACAGCAGGGTCAGAGATTTTGTGTTGCAGGACCCAGTGTTTGTCAGGAACTACGCCGGCGATCCGCTATGGGTACCTGGGAGAGTCGTGGCCATCACCGGTCCGAGGTCGTACCAAGTTCAACTGGAGGATGGGCGAGTCTGGCGCAGACATCTGGACCAGATCAGAAAGCGCCAGAGTGGGCATGCCAATGCTGAACCATGGACTCCTATAGAGCCCCAGTCGCCACACCAGAATCCGATCGGGGACCATCTGAGTGGCCTGTCACCACAGACCGAGCGAGGGGAACGGACGGTAGACCGGGACCGTCCGCCGGAGACGCCAGCTTTGCCGACCAGCGATGCCACCGGGTTGCCGGACAATGACTATACTACAACCCAACCCGGAGGCAGAGACTATTCACAGACGCCTGATCAGGTTCCAGAGCAACCCCGCTCTCCAGCACCCACCAGTCCTGATTCCCGGAACCCTGATCCATTCAGTGACTCACCCGAACTGCGCCGGTCCGGGCGCTCACACAGACCCCCTGCATATTTAAAGGACTATTCATGTTCGCATCTGGGGGGAAGGGGTGTTATGTCCTTGGAACTGACCAAAGTTCCCAATCAAGTCCATCTATACTGCGGGGGCGTTTACAGCTCCCATTGGCTGGCTCCCTTCGACAGTCGGCTATAAAAGCCGGCTGCTAGGTCGAGCCAGCCGCTGTTCGCTGGAGCATGTCTGCTTGTTAGTATGCAGACGCGACAGCCCTTTATTCTGTTGAATAAAGCCTTTACTTGTGAATGCTCTGGTTTGGTCTTTCATTCCTTAATACATAATACTTTTATCTGCAAAAACTTTGATTTTTATACTACAATGACTAAATGAGATTGTAGTTAAGATCAATAGATTACAAACCTTGCTCTTCAAATCCTCTGAGGGTTAAAATAGCAACAGAAACTGCCCACATTTTTGCATTCTGGCATACTGGAGCCTGTCCTATGATGTCAATAGGGAATCTAAAACAGGGCCTTATTTGGTGTAGCCATGTACCGAACTACCATGCTACAGAAAAAGCAATTTCTCCTAGTAATCCATCAGAATTGATTTGAAAGATATTCACACTACTTACCTAGTTCAAGAAATTTTAAACACACATTGCTGGCTTTTACCCAGGTATCTCTTTCTATCACTCACATAAATGAACAAAATCCTATGGCAGAATCTCAAATCAAAATGTGTGAGATCAAGAATCTTGCTGTTTGTCTAAAACAGGGATGTCCAGCTGGCACATCAAGGCAGCATCATGTGACATATTGTGACTTTTTTTCCCCTTCGCTAAATTGGGCCTGGGCATGGCCAACATGTGACGCAACCAGCCTGTAGGCCACAAATTTGACAGCCCTCATCTAAAACAAGAAAAATCCAGGAAAAGGACTAATCCCTCTAGAAGCAGTAAAAAACTTGGAATTCTGGATCCCCATTCTGGTCTCAGTCTCGTCAGCACCTATGACCAAGAACTGGAGACTCGCAATCGTTGTCCTTATATAAAAAAAGGTTAACAGCCTTAACTAAGCTTGAAGTATCTAAACACTGGAGGAATTTTATTCTGGCACAATGTCATGCCCTTCTCTCTGTTATCCTTGAAGGCCAATACAGGAATAATCACTACCTAAAAAGACAATGGCCTGGTAACTGTGGACACACAGGAAAAAAAAAAAAACACAGAACATGTGCTTTTCCAGTACCTGTATTAGTAAGGTGACCAATCGTCCTTCTTTAGGGAGGACAGTCCTTCTTTTGTAAGTTCTGTCCTCTCTCGAAAAGTGTCCTCCTACATGTCCTCCTTTTTTGATATTTGAAGACTAATCTGTAAATCTACGTATTTGATTGATGCCAATCAGATCCGTTGCATGTGATGTGATGTATTTGTATTTGACATGACGATTCGTCAAGGTTCAGTACAGTGCGGGAAGATGCAATTATGAGACACATGCGCTCCGCACAGGAGAATTTTTTGAGAGAGTGTGCTGTGTGCAAGTGGCTTTGTTTACTTCTTACCAAAACAGGACACGGCAGTGTATAATACAGTGTATTCTGTATTATTGTTGCAATGAATAAAATGTTCTTTTTATTTATGATATTTTTTTCTTCAATTTATTTGTGTCCTTCTCATTGTAAAATAGTTGGTCACCTTAGTATTACAGAGACATTTTTTACCAGCCTTGTCTCACCATTACTGCATAACACACAGACAATTCTACACCTCTGCAGTTTTCAGATACCAATCCTGGTACAACATATAGTGTTGCCACATTCTGTACAGCAGGAGTTAAAATTTATTGAATGATGATTTGTGCCATAAGCATCTAGTTTGCCATATTTGAATAGTCTATTATTTGATAGATATAATCTTCTACAGGCTACCCTTTATGTTCCCTTATATCCATCTAATGCTCCTCCCCAACCTTTTAGATTCTTTTAGATGTGTGTGCACACACACACACACACAGAGAGAGACACTTTTTATTTTAATATATTTTATATCCTTTCATAATTGCTTATGTATCTTCTATACTTTTTAATTGACTGAGCCTCAATCTCCTTATGCAGGTCTATCATCATAATGAAGATTTGATTTGATTTGATTTGATTGCATTCTCCTTAACTTCTGGAGGGTAAGGCACTCTGTAACTCAATGAGAACATTTTGATACAGAAGCCAAACTGTCCAAAAACTGGTTAGGTTACCTTCATGATTCTGTCTCACTTTCTTCTCCATTCTAAGAACCAAACTTTCCATTTCCTTGGTTTACAGCTGCATAGTCAGCCTCTGGGACTGAAATAGAGCAGACTTTTGGAATATGATTAAATATTTAAATCAGTAAAATCATATTTTGCCTGTGACATTCATTTCTGAGTTTATCCATCCTTTACTCTCCTTTTACAGCACTAAATCCCTCCCATGAAGGCACATCAGCCTGGGGACCTATAGCTTTCATTTTGCTTTCTCCTAAATGTTTTTATGCTCAACCACCTGCCCCAGGCCTTCTCATCAATTATTAATCAATTATCCTATAAATATGCAAATCAGTCAAAACAGTCATTTTGATTAAATAAAAGCAAAAGAATAAACACAGTGATGACAGAATGCAACAGAAGTCTATTCTGTTGCAACAGATTGCAACAGAATAGACGATAGTTCAGGATGCTGCAGAGTGGGAACTGCAGGAGGGACGTGATGATGAAGAACAGATAGAAATAAGGATACACTAAATTCCTGATATGCTTGTGCGTCAAGTTGATTATTCAGAATTATTTGAATTATTTATTTCAAGTTAACTGCAAGTTTGATTTTGCAAATGCTAAAAAAAGAGAAAGGAAAAAAGTGTCCTATAGCCAGTTAACTATGGTGTAAATAATGCCAAGTTATGAATATGGTGATATTATTATTATTAATTATGCCATGTTAGAATAGGATTTGATACAGTATTAAGTTCTTGGTGCTGAAGCTTAATTATAATAATCAAGCACATTTTTCACTTCTAAAACAATTTTCTCTCAAATATAAATGTATTTATTTTGCGGGTGGGTGGGATGAAGAAAGGTCCTTCAAAATTAAAAGACATATCACATTATATGTTTTGAAGTGAATAATTATGGTTCCTGAACAAGTAATCCTTTTCATGGGAAGTTAGAATAAGTGATCAGTAATTTCTGTGACTTGGCAATATTTAATTTGAATGTTTCATTGCTTGGTTGCTTACCAAGTTAATTTCTTAATATTTTAAAATAAGGTAATTATAGCAAAATTTATTCTAGCACAATGCCTCAGATAATATTTAAAAAATGCTTGCTACAATCACCTTATTAGTAGAACATTAACCCATATGATTTGGTCACACACTATTGTCATCACATTCTGAGCCAATATTAATAGAATTCTTAGAATGACTGGATAAATATATCTCGGCTAAAGACCGTTAAAAACTTATAAATTAAATAAATCAATAAAACATCCAGAGTTTATCTTGATGGTGACATGGACAGATTATAAATTTAAGAAAGTCAGACTGAGGGAGAACACAAATGTTCTCGGCCATATTCTGATTGTTTGGAATAAAGTACTAAGGATTTTTATGATGGGGCAGAGGAGGAAATGATGAAAAGAACTATACAGTATAGGAAAGTTTTATCTGGTTTACAATTGCAGACTGTTGGTTTTCATTGTCTGTTAATGTTTGAATTAAAGATACATCCTTTTTAATTTAGCATTTTTTTTAAAAAAAAGACTATTAATTTAAACTCACTTTAATCTGAAAGACGCAAAATGATACAATAAACTTTGAAATTAGAAGAAAAGCAAATATTATGTAATGGTAAAGTGTAATCTAATTCTACCTTTAGTTTCCTCTAGTAATCTTTTCTAACTATGTATATTTAATATATTTAGACTTCAGCAAGGTATTTGACAAAGTAGACCACAGTCTATTTCTTGGTAAGATAGAAAAATGTGGATTAGACAGCATCACCACCAGATAGATTTGTAACTGGCTAACAAACCATACTCAATGAGTAATCCTTAATGATACTACATCTACATAGAGGGATGTAAGCAGTAGGGTACCACAAGGTTCTGTCTTAGGCCCAGTACTCTTCAATATCTTCATAAATGACTTAGATGAGGCAATAGAAGGGAAAGTCATCAAATTTTCATATGACATTAAGCTGACAGGAATAGCCAACACCCCAAAGACAAGCTCAGAATCCAAAAAGATCTTGACAGACTTGAACAATGGCTGCTATCCAACAAATTGAAATTTAATCTGGAGAAAATCATAGTTTTAAACCTGGGCAGGAAAAACCAAAGGTACAAGTACAGTCTAGATGAAAATTGGCTCAAAAACAGTAACTGTGAGAGGAACCTTGGAGTCCTAGTGGATAATCACTTAAACATGAGTTAGCAGTGTGCAGCAGCAGCCAAAAAAGCTAATACAATCCTTGCTTGGATAAACAGGCATAGAATAAAAATCTTGTGCTGTATTAGTACCACTTTATAAAGCCTTAGTAAGGCGACATCTGGAATACTGTGTCCCGTTTTGGTTACCACATTACAAAAAAGATGTTGAGACTTGGACACAGTACAAGACAGAGAAACTAAGATGGTTAAAGGCCTGGAGACTAAAATATATGAAGAATGGTTGCAGGATTTGGGATTGGCTAGTTTAGAGAAAAGAAAGATTAGGGGGGACACGATAGGAATATTCCAGTATTTGAGAGGCTGCCAGAAACAGGAACGGGTCAATGTATTTTCCAAAGCACCAGAGGACAAATAATGGATGGAAACTAATCAAGGAGAGAAGCAACCTGGAATTAAGGAGAAACTTCCTAACAGTGAGGACAATTAACTAGTGAAACAGCTTTCCTTCAGAAGATGTAGGTGCTTCAACACTGGAGGTTTTTAAGAACAGACTGGACAGTTACTTGTCTGAAATGGTATAGGGGCTCCAGCTTGAGCAGGGGACTGGACTAAAAGAAGTCCAAGGTCTCTTCCAGCTTTATTCTGAATTATGCTTTTGATATGATTTGGTTAAATGTATCAAATGAAATTAAGTTCTGCATCAGTGAGAACTTAATGACTAGAAGGGAGTCTCTAGTCTAAAATATTATAAAGTCAAAAAGGAGAGAAAAGATAGTTTCTTTTCTCTAAGAAAAGAAGTTGAAAAACTGGGAGAAATATGGACATCAAAAGTATTTTGAAAGCAAATAGTTCATTCCATTTTTCAGTACAGACAGGCACAAGTATATAATGCATTCCACTTACTAGAAATAGGACATCATCCCCTTCCTTTTTCATTGGTCAGTTTTTAGCCAAGATAAATGCGGCCTTAATGCTACAATTGAAAGTGAAATATGAGGGAGGGCGGAGCTGGCATCGCGATGATATGGCATGAGATCTCGGAGGTCTGAGATCGCTGCCGATATCTTTGCTCCTGGATGGTCGAAACAGATCTAAAACATCCCAAAGAGATGGTGAATGTAAAGAGCACATCCTGTCGATCCCAGGGATATTGCAAAGTCCCTGGTAGATCCAGGAGAAGCTCTTTTTGCCAGCAGCAAAGAGGCAGCCATTAAAGCTGCTGAAGTTGGGACAGCTCCGAAATGGAAGAGAATGGAAAGAGAAAGTGTGCCGGTTTGGTGAGAATTTTTTTCTTTACTTTAAGATTTGAAAGGACACCCTAAGGAAAAGAAAAAATCTGTAAAATTTCAGACAGAAGTGATTGAGCGGCGATTTTTTAACAGGAAGTCAAAGTAATACATTTTTTCTCTTTGCTGGATTTTTGTATATATGATTTTATATTTTGAAACTGGACTGGGTTTTTTTCCTACCTATCTTTTCTCTCCTTTTTGACTTTATAATATTTTAGACTAGAGACTCCCTTCTAGTCATCTTTTTAAATATCTTTTTCCCTTTTAATTAATTTTTATTATATCTTGTTTGGAAAAGAAGGGGGAAAGTGAAAGCAGAAGAAACTTTGTAACACTGCCAACTAGAGGTTTGGATATATTGTATGTCTTTTTTTTTTTTCTCTTGACCAGACAAAGCTGAGAAAGATCTGAGACTTCTTTTCAAGGACTTATTTATTAGAAATTAAACTAGAAGAAGAACAAGTTAAAGAAACAATGATTGCTTGGGGGAAGATTTTGGATATGGGATTGATTTAGAGAAATGGCAAAAATTGTGGTCTCAAAATTATAAAATGACAATGTCAAAAGCATATAAAGAAAACTTGAATAAGATGTTTTACAGGTGGCATTTCCCCCCGACAAGAATAGCAAGAATGTTCAAGAAGAAATCTGAAAAATGTTGGAAATGTCATCAGACACTTGGCTCATATTACCATATGTGGTGTACTTGTGCGGATGCTAAAAAGTACTGGACTAAAATCTACATGTGGTTGGAAAAAATGACAAAAAAGCATATAGACTTGAAACCAGAAGTATTTTTTATTGAGAATTTTACCTGAAATATACAGTAAATAATTGAAATATTTGATTGTAAATGTATTAACAGTGGCTAGGATTGTATTTGCTAAAAAATGGAAAAATGAGAAAATACCATCACAGGAGGAAATCATTAAGAAAATATTGGAATGTGCTGAAATGAGTAGATTGACATTTGAAATTAGAGAACAAGAGGATAAACAATTTTATAAAATTTGGGATCTTTTCTATCAATGGATAGACAAAGTACAGTAAAGAAATATGTAGACTTCTAGAAAATAAATATATTTCATTCTTATTATATCTACAAAATCATTTTAGGATAGATTTGGGATGATAATATGAACTGTTATAAAATAAACTAAGTAAATTATGGTTATCTTGTCAAATATGAATGAATAAAAGTATAGTCAAATGATTGATTAATAATGATACTAAGGTATTTAATTTTTGATTGACAATATGAGATTATATGTAATGTAATTGTAGTTGAAGACTACGAAATGAAAGCACAAAACAATTTGCAAACCAACCGGCACACTGTATGTATACCTATGGAAGATAGCTTGAGGTTTTTATGTTTTGTTTGTTTATGTTTGTTTTTAAAAACCAATAAATTTTTTAAAAAAATTGTAGGCTTCATAGTGATATAATCTGGTTTTTTATATTCTTTTTGTAACAATAGTTATTACAATGGTAACTGGACTATAAATAATATACATATTCTTTTTGTCAGAGATGTGTTAGACAATGGTGAATGAAATATCATATATTAATGTAATATTAATGTAAGAATAAAAGAAATAACCATTGCTTATCAATAATTGTCTTTGGCTTCCCAGATGATTTTTTTAAACTCTTACTTTGCATATCATGACTTAGATCATATACAGTATTTTTGTTTCTAATTATCCTCTATGATGGAATCTCTCAAAGTATCTACTTACAGCCTGATTGTTATGTATTGAAAGGCAAGTGTGAGGTTATTATTATTTCTTTTGTTTTATTTTTCATTCCTGAACAGTATTGTGTACAAATTGACCTATTAACAATTTTTTGTCTATAAAATCAAATCAAAATTCAGTACTCTACTTATGGTAAAAGCATTTAAACTAGTGCTGCTATTATGTTCTTCATTCCTGCTGTATAATGAAAACAAGAAAATGAGAAAAACATATTAGGAATGTCTTATTAAAAGCATGGGATAAGATTTTTTCCCCTTGATATTTCTATTTGGTAAGAAGTTTGATATGGATGTGTAAACTAAATAATTCTAAATTTTGTCAGTTCCGCACAAATTTGAAATCTGAATTAATTGAATGAAAAAGTCTAAATAAATCTAACTGGTTCAGTCTTCTTTAAAATATGCTTGCTTTTTTGAAATGCTCACTTAAGAAATTATACTATTTCCAGGATCAATTGAATTTCCTGAAAATGGGAGGGGAGTTGATGGAATAGTGTCACTTTGAAACCAATTCAACTTTGTTGTTATTTGTGAAATTGATGAAGACCATGATGACAGGTGACTAAAATAGAGTTGCTGATGTTTTAGTGCTAGAATATTTCAAAGGGTATTCCTTTTCTCATACAATAGTTAGTTATTGAATAAGCTGATTTAGATGACTTGTTATGCTAAAACTGGTTTTGGAACCAAGTTTGGAAACATCATAAAGTTAGATTCAGATTACACATTTTTATTTATGTTTCCAGATCATGGTTAAGCAATCTGTAATTACTATGAAAGAAAACAAAACTTTGTCAATATAATTTCATGATTTGCTATGGAAAAGTTGGTGAGTGAGAAGTGTTTTCATTCTCTAATATTAGTTTTCTTTAACTAAGGAAGACAAATATATGTGTCCCAGGATAACGTTGCAGGATCCAGTCTGGGTCAGAGATTTAGTCTTCTGAGCTTTTGGACTCATGCTGGAGGCCATCCTCAGGGAACTTCTCTCATACCAAAATGTTTGTCTATAATTCTTAATTTTCTTTAACCCTTATTGCTGCTTATTAACTTTAGTTGCCTTCAAGTTTCTCTTTTGCCTTCCTTAGTAGACTGCAATTATTTTATTCTGCTTTAAATCAGCAGTTTCAATTGGTTATTATTGTTCAAATCAAAAACCCATTCTTATTCACAGCAACATCATGATCTATCTGTTAGTCAATAGCCTAGGAACAACTACAAAGAGCAGTTTCTTTATATAAGATATATCGCTAACCACAAGAGGAGTCATGACTTAAATTATAACTGCCTATGATATCTACAATCTAAATTGTATTTACCAAGAAAGCAAGGAACAGCTTCTGTTTTAAAAATAATATTTGTCTCTGTTTTAATTCTGTTGTTAACTGACTGGCACCTAGACAAAATCAGAATGAGGAAGCTGAGTCACATTTGAACACTCTTCTTGCTTTTTCTATAGATTTATAATTTTATGTCAAAACTGAACTGATTCAGTCAATCATTGGAAGTATGGTAGCTATAGGACTATATACCGACTTTAAACTCAGGTCTATATATGAGAAATACCCTAAAATGTACTGCATATAGTGTATGAGAAGTGCCCTAGAGTGCCCCAAAGACAGGGGTGGGATGCAAATATTTTTACTACTGGTATCGTGGGTGTGACTAAGTAGGAGTGGCTAGGTGGGAGTGGTCATGTGACTGGTGGGTGTGGCTTCTTCTTCTTTTTTTTGCAGCATTCCCATGCTCTGTTTTTTTGCTTCCTGGGCCTCAGGGAAGCCTCCTGGGAGTCCATTTTTGCTCCTAGGAGCTTCCCTGAGGCCTAGGAGGCAAAAAATAGAGTGCAGGGAGACTACATAGCACCTCCCCACATGCCCCTGGGCCTCATGGAAGCCTCCTGGGCAAAGTAGTAAGACAGCAAGTGGGATCCTGGTACAGCTGATCATAAGAACAGCTGATCGTTGGGAAGGGGAATTATAGGTGGCTGATCACAGAAGGTTTAATGTTCACATGGCAAGAACAGAGACATAGAATTGATTCAGTTGAGAAAGCTGAATTATTTTATACAGAATATTTTGGAGGGAAAGAGGAGGAGACAGAAAAAGAAATGTCACTAATTGAATTCCAAGAAGACTGCCAAATAGTGACTGAAAAAGAAGAAGATGCAGTAGGTGGAAAGGTGGAAGTTAAAGAACAATGTGAACCAAGATCTACGAGAGCTGCTAAATCTACTTTTAAAATATAATCATGGAAGAGAAAAAACTGATTACAATTAACATAAATGGACTTAACTCAGCTGTTAAAAGAAGGAAAACTTTCTATAAATTAGAGAAATTAAAATTTGACATAATCTGCCTACAAGAAGTACATATTAAAAAGCAACATGAACAACTGTTGATACAGCCAAAATTGGGGAAAATATTTGCTTCTTTGACACAAAGCAAGAAAAGAGGAGTGGTTTTATACATTAAAGATATTATCCCAGTGAAATTGATCTATACTGAAGATGATGGAAGATTATTAATGGTGGAAATAATGGACATTAATATGAAAACACTCCTGATTGCAATCTATGCCCTGAATGACAACCAAGAAGAATTTTATAGAAAGTTACATATGAAAATAATCGAACTGGACTATGCTAATATAGTTATGATGGGAGACTTTAATGGAATTGTAGACAATAAATTGGACTATACAGCACAGAAAACAATAAAGCAAAACAGAAAGACTCTCCCTAAATCTTTCTTTAAAATGGTAGATGAAATAAACTTAAAAGATACATGGAGAGAAAGAAATGCTAAAACTAAACAATACACCTTCTATTCAAATAGACATTTATCAGGGTCTAGAATAGATATGATATGGATGTCAACAGAATTAATATCTAATATTCAAGAAATAAATATTGAAACAAGTACTTGGGCAGATCACAATCCAATGACGATTAAATGGAAAGGACAAAGAAGAAGATCTAGATGGATGTTAAATAATACTATACTAAAAGAAAAATATTTCATACAGAGGATGGAGAAAGAACTGGCTTTTTTCTTTAGAGAAAATAAAAAAGAAGACACATCAATGCAGAACGTATGGGATACAATGAAGGCATATGCCAGAGGCTTGATAATAGACTATACAAGGAAAAGAAATACCACAAAAAGACTAGCCTCTAAGACGTTAGAGGATGAGTATAAAGGACTTGAAAAAGAGTTACAGAAAATGCCACAGAAAAAGGACATTAAGTTAAAAATGGACATAATTAAACATAAAATGGGACTAATGGAAAAAGAAGAACTAGCACAGAAAATCAGAGGTGCGAAACAGAACTATTTTGAAGATGCATACAGACCAGTTTGATGGTTGGCAAATAAACTGAGAAAGGAGAAAGAATCAAGGAAAATATTGCAATTAATAGATGATCAATTTGTTATGGAAGTAAAGAGAAAAAGGAAATTATATGAGACTACTATGGGAAACTATACACACAAGAGAATATTGACGAGGAAAGTGTTAAACAGTACTTACAGAATGCTAACCTACCCCAGATACTTAAAGAGATTGAAATAATGTTAGAAAGTAATATAACAATGATGGAGTTAACTGAAGCACTTAAGAAGCAAAACAATGGAAAGGCACCAGGCCCAGATGCACTTTTGGCAGAATTCTCCAAAACATTACAAGAATCGCTGAACCTCCCATTGCTAGAAGTTATGAATGAAGTTATGTTAAAGAAGATACTGAAATCATGGTCAGATTATATTACACTTGCTTATATTACACTTGTCCCAAAAGAGGAGGCTGACCCATTACAAATCAAGAACTATAGACCTATTTCCTTACTAGATGCAGATTACAAAATTTTTGCTTCAATATTGGCAGAAAGACTTAAAATACCTAAATAATTTTATCCACCCTGATCAAAATGAGAGTAATTTTGGACACTTCAGAATACTATGAGGCACACCCTGAAAAACAAATGGCTTTGATATTTTTAGATGCACAGAAGGCATTCGATAATGTGAATTGGCGATTCATGTTATTTCAGCTGGAACAGATGGGCTTTGGTAAAAAATTTATCAAAGCAATAGAAACTATATATCATAACCAAATGGCAAAGGTAATGATAGAGGGAGAACTGACAGACTCTACTGATATAAGAAAAGGAACAAGACAAGGGTGCCAACTCCTTTGTTGTTTGTGTTAACCTTGGAAGTGTTAAACAGAAATATTAGAGAAGAAAAGGATATAAAAGGGATGAAAATTAAAAAGGAAGAATTTAAGTTGCAAGCATTTGCAAATGATCTGGTTTTCATTTTAGAAGACCCACTAGAAACAGCATTAAAATTGATAGAAAAGATAGAGGTATATGGGAAGGTGGCTGGTTTGAAAATAAATAAAGACAAAACAAAGATTTTGACAAATAATATGTTATCAACACAAAAGGAAGAACTGGCGGATGTATTGAAAATCCAGTTCACGAATAAGATCAAGTACTTGGGGATACATTTGACAGCAATATTAGTACACTAACAGAGAATAACTATATTAAACTTAAGCAGCAGATAATGCTAGATTTGGCGAAATGGGAAAATTTACAACTGTCATTAATAGGGAGAATATCAAGAATCAAGATGAATATATTACCCAGAATTTTATATTTGTTTCAAACAATTCCAGTTAGACTTGGAAAAGATTATTTTGAAGATTTAAATAAAATTGTGTTGAAATATATATGGCAAAGTAAGAAAGCGAGAATAAAATTAAAACTTTTGCAAGATGCTAGAATAAGAGGAGGATTTGGTTTGCTTAATTGGGAGTTGTACTACCAAGCTACAAATCTGATGTGGGTTAAGGAATGGATAACATTAAGAAATGCTAGTTTGTTGACATTAGAAGGACATGATCTGTTGTTGGAATGGCATGCTTTTTTATGGTATAAAGGAACTAAAACACAGAGGTGTTTTAGAAGACATTATATACGGGAGTCTCTGTGGTTAAACTGGGAGAAGACTAAAAGGCAATGTTATTTGAAATTCCAGTCTGGCTATCGACTATTGAAGCATTTTCCTATCCTATAATATATAAAAAGGAACAAACAGTTAGATGTGGTGAAATATTGAATGAAAAGGGTGAACTTAAATCTATGCAAAAATTAGAGGAACAAGGTATAAAGATGAATTGGTTTTCATGTGTGCAAATACATTCAAGGTATGATAAAGATTCTAAAACAGAAGGTTTCTATGATAAACTGATTGATTTAGATAAGATTTTGACAGGTACTGATGAAAAGGTGATTAAAAAATTGTATGGATATTTATTAGAAATTAAACTAGAAGAACAAGTTAAAGAAACAATTATTGCTTGGGGGAAGATTTTGGATATGGGATTGATCTAGAGAAATGGCAAAAATTGTGGTCTCAAAATTATAAAATGACAATGTCAACAGCATATAAAGAAAATTTGAATAAGATGTTTTACAGGTGGCATTTTCCCCCAACAAGAATGGCAAGAATGTTCAAGAACAAATCTGAAAAATGTTGGAAATGTCATCAGGTACCTGGCTCATATTACCATATGTGGTGGACTTGTGCGGATGCCAAATATATTGGACTAAAATCCACACATGGTTGAAAAAAATTACAAAAAAGCATATAAACTTGAAACCAGAGATATTTTTATTGGGAATTTTACCTGAAATATATAGTAAAGAAGTGAAATATCTGATTGTAAATGTATTAACAGCAGCTAGGATTGTATTTGCCAAAAACTGGAAAAATGAGAAAATACCATCGCAGGAGGAAATTATTAAGAAAATATTGGAATGTGCTGAAATGAGTAGATTGACATTTAAAATTAGAGAACAAGATGATAAACAGTTCTATAAAATTTGGGATCTATTCTATCAATGGTTAGACAATAAAATATAGTAATGAAATATGTAGATTTTTAGAAAATAATGAATATATAAAGATATATTTTTTATTATATCTACAAAATGATTGTATGATAGATTTGATATGATAATATGAACTGTCATAAAACAAATTAAGTAAAATATGGATTATCTCATAAAACATTAATGAATAATAGTATCATCAAATGATTGATTAACAATGTTATTAATGTACTTAATATTTGATTGACAATATGAGAATATATACAATATAATTGTAACTGAAGACGACAAAGTGGAAGCACAAAACAATTTGTAAACCAACCGACACACTGTCTGTATATATATGGAAGATGGCTTGATGTTTTTATGTTTTGTTTGTCCTTATTTGTCTTAAAAAACAATAAAATTTATTAAAAAAGAAAGAAAGTGAAATATGATATATTCAGAATCTCAAAACTATTTTGTTTGCTTATTTATTTTATACTATTATTTGAATGCCAGCTCACTGAAAAATTCTATCTGGCTTACAACTATATACCAAAAAGTATGCTTGAATATACATATGGGTTCTACTGGCCAGTTGCTATACGTGTATAATATATTTTATAAAATGAAATATGTGTATTTATTTGCCTTTTCCATGTCCAGAACTGCACAGAAACACACCATTTATAAATGCATGTGTGTGTTTGCATGTTTGTACTTATATTTATAATTTGCTATAAAATATATGAACATGCCTCTATTACAGCTTGATCAGCTGATGCCAATAATTTATTTTAACTACTATGGTTCTGTAAAAATCTCCTTATAAGAAAAAAATTAGTATTCAATTAAGAAAACCTTTCAGTTCAAATTTAGAATATAAGACTTTTCCTCTTTTTGATATTGATTTGTTATTAGAAGATCAAGATTTTATATTTTTTGCAACATAAAATAAAACTGAACAGACTTTGTAAATAGAATAGAATAGAATAGAATAGAATTGTTTATTGGCCAAGTGTTATTTGTCTTGGTGCATATGCTCTCAGTGTACATAAAATTTCAATTCAATGTGTGGAGTGTGAAGGATATGTGTTTGTGTTTATTTTCATGGTCATGATGTGCACTGAAGATGGTGTTTGATTTCATTATACGAGGTGCAATGACAATAAAGTAAATTAAACTAAACTAAAAAAGAAAGATACATTCGTCAAGAGTCAAGAATCATAAGGTACAACACTTAATAATACTCATAGGGTACAATAAGCAATCAAATCATACTAGGAAACTGTCAATAAAAATCATTAGGATACAAGCAACAAGGTTACAGTCATACAGTCATAAGTGGGAGGGTGAAATGAAGGATGAGAGGATTAATAATTATAGTAATGCAGACTTAGGAAATAGTCTGACAGTGTTGGTGAAATTATTTGTTTAGCGGAGTGTAATTCAGGTCAATCTTGCTCTGTGAAAAGATGTCCATTTGAAGTTTCCACCAATCATTAAATAGAGATAACTTTGATGAAATTATCTCAGGACACAGTAGATGGCAGTACAAGGAGTTTTCATACAGAGACTGCTTCAGGCAGCCATCATTTGCAGTTAAGATCATGATAAAAATAACTTTGTAAGCAGTGCCCACATTCTTGATCTTCCCAAAATCCTTTAGTTGTGCTAATTGACTGCAATGGCAAACACATGTTACTTTGTGTACAATAGTAAGCATAGTCTCAATCACATGGTTTTTCATTTAGCGATCGTTCTCTTAATAACTGTGTTGCGAGTCTCTATTGCAGTTGCTAATCAAGGGCTACCTGTATAGTACTTCCAAAAATTCTACTGTATGCATTATAATAATTCTGTTGGCAGTTCTGTTTATGGTAAATAAGAAAGACTGGTATCTTAGCTTGATGAGTAAATTCAATGTCTTCTTTAAAAAAAAAAGACTTGTTTTCTGTTGCCTGCTATAGGCCTTCAGCTCATGTAGATCTGCTGTCTCATAACAGCACAAATATGCTAATACTGCAGACATTAATATGCAATAGTATCACATTTATTCCTTACCGATACACACAACAAACTGTATTAATAGGGTTGCTTGTTTCTTTTGTACTTTGAAAGTATAAAGAGTATAAAGTGTTTTAAAATTATAATCTTATTTTTTGCACAACAGTATTTCAAACTTTTCAAGATAAGCTCTGCAGGGAGTTAGCATTAAAGATTTTCTTTAAAAAGAATCTTTTATAAAGTTTTTATTGTTCATGTGACTTTTCTGTTTAGAATTAATCAGTTGCCTTTTTATTACTTTTGGTTCCAAAGGAATATAGCGCAGTGCGTACACACACACACACACACACACACACACCAGTTGGTAGATAAAATCACTATGCGTATGTCTACTTGTGCAGTGGCATCTAGATCTACGGATGTGCATTTTTTGAGAGAGAATATAAACCAAAATGAGGAAGGAAAAAAGTGCTTATTTTGTTGTACTTGCTTGAATTATGCTATACTTTCTTGTTCATACATACCTTATCCATCAACCTTCAAAGTGCTTTTCTCCATTCCAGCTATTAAATATGTATTTAAATATGCATTAAATATATGCTTCATTCTTAAAAATGCCTATTTTATTATTTTAAATTGCCAGAAAATTGAATCACCCTTCCGCCTGCGCAGCCCAATTGCCAATTTGACACACAAGTAGGAAAACTGGTGGACAGCTTTGTTCAAGCCAAGATAATTTGCTGAAATTATATACTTGAAATACAACAACCAAATTCCTCAAGAATCCTTATCTAGACTTAAATGATTATTATCAGGTGCTGGATAATCACATGAAACAGGCAAGGTAAACAAGGTTTTTTAATCTGCTATACCTAGGAAACAAAAGAGATACACAGAAGTCCACAGCCTAAACTGCAGTTAGCTGCCTTACTCATTTTTTTTTAAAATAAAACTGATTAATCAAATAGGGTGATAAAAAGAGCATAATACAAAACCAATTCAGAATAATAAAAATAATAGACAATGTTAATTGTTTCAAAAGCCTGCTTAAATAAGTGGATTTTAATCTGATACCAAAATAACAGCAAAGCTATCTGATATCAATTAAGTCACACTTATTGTCATAGATTAGAACAAAGAATCTTGTTAGTGGTATTTAAACTGAATTATTCAATTTATCAACATAAAATTCTATTTCATTCTGCTGTTGACAAATTCAGTCGAAAAAGCTGGCAAGATTGTTCATGTTTTGTGTGCAGTTATCCAAATGGGCATATTTTTCAATATATGTTTTTGTCATCATGCATTTTGCAAGAAGTTTCAACAGGAAAAGACACTTCGTACTTTTCCAAAAATTGCACATCTTTTTGCATATCATTATGCATATTTTCATGGGATTTGTTCACATATGTGTATATATATTCATATTCATTCAAACATCCTGAAAAGTATGGATTTTGTGGTCTTGTTTCCAAGTTCTCCTTATAATGGAATGTTCCAAAATTAATTATTAATCATATTGTAATATCAATATAAACATTGAAAAATATGATGGATTAAATTTATAAACTTTCCATTAAGGTTTAAGCATTATAACTGACAGGCATAATTGATTTGGGCATGCTTAGCAAATCAGAAGTTGGCAATGTTTGATAATAAAAAAAATTATTTGATAGAATAAAGAAGATCTGATTAAGAGGAAAAGTTCTTAACTGCATTTTCTTTAGTGATAGTGCTGAAATAATAAGAAACCCTGTGCTAAATCTTGCACCCATTATGTCATTCATAGAAGTAAATTATTACCATTTGAAATGCTTTCATGCTATTAAATGAGATTAGATTTGTTTTAGAATGCCATTACTATTTGTTATTTGGCACTTGCAATTCAAAATAATAATAAAGAAATGCTTCCTCATATTGAAGGTTACAAGTTAAATGCAGAAAGTTTGGGAATACTATGGCTGATATAGAGCAACATAAAATCAAGAAACTTGACATAAGGCTGGTTAAGACAATCATCATCATAAACAGCTAATTAAGTCTTACACTTAGGTAAGAAAAACCAAAATTGCACATACTGATGGGTGAAACCAGGCTTAATAGCAGTAACTATGAGAAGGATCTTGGAGACTTAGTGGACAACCAGGGGTGAGTTTCTACCGGTTCTGTCCACCTCTGTAGAACCGGTAGCTCTGAAGAGTAGCAGACATAGAACCGGTTCTATGTCTGCTGATGTTTTTGCCCACCCGCCTGCCCGGGCTCTTACCTGACCTTTATTTCCTGATTTTTCAACTTCAGCTGCCATGCGAGGCACAGCTGCAGTTAAAAAAGCAGGAAAAGAGGGTTGTTTCAAAGGCTGATGACGATTTACAGGCATGCGTGTGCGGTTTGCAGGGAAGCACATCATAAATCACCAAACCTCGTAAATCACCGAACAGGTAGTTAACCCTGTCATATTCCACCCCTGAGGACAACCCATTAAATATGAGCCAGCAGTGCGCAGTGGCAGCCAAAAATACCAACATAATCCTGTTGCATTAACAGAGGGATACAGTCAAGATCAAGTAAGGTACTAATACCACTCTATAAAGCTTTAGTAAGACCACACCTAGAATACTGCATCCAGTTTTTGTCACCAAACTATAAAAAAATATGTGAAGTGCAAAGAAAAGCAACCAGGATGATTAGGGAACTGGAGACTAAAACTTAAAAACATTGCTGATTACAGCAAATCTCCTTCCCAGGAAGAAGGAAATCAACAAATAGCTGATGTCCTGAATATTTTTTATTGCAGGTTTGAAAGGAAATTACAGCCACCTATCTCCACAACCCCTATCTCAAACACACCAACAAAAGCCAAGCCTTCTACAACTGACTCCAACCCATTGGGTTCACAACGTCTGATGATCACAGAAACAGAAATGCAAGATCTATTTCACAAACAAAATCCAGGAAAAGCATCAGGGCCAGACAAGATAACTCCTTTTTGCTTAAAAGTCTGCACTGACCAATTGGCCCCCATCTTCACCCGAATCTTCAATAAATCACTAGAGATGTGCTATGTTCCTACTTGCTTCAAGTGCTCTACTATCATCCCAGTGCCAAAGAAGCCCTCCATCAGGGAACTAAATGACTACAGACCAGTTGCTCTAACATCCGTAGTTATGAAAACCTTTGAAAGGCTAGTGCTGTCCCAACTGAAAATCACAGGATCCGCCATTAGATCTTATGTAGTTTGCATACTGAACAAAAAGATCAACAGATGATGCCATTAATATGGCTCTGCACTACATCCTACAACACCTTGAATCTCCAAATACCTATGCGAGGGTCCTCTTTGTAGACTTCAACTCAGCATTCAATATCATCAATTCAGACATTCTTCTAACTAAACTAAACCATCTAGTGGTACCTGAACACACTTGTAACAGACAGGAAGCAGCAGGTGAAGCTAGGCAGAATCACTTCTGATAACAGTACAATTAGCACAGCCCCCCCCCCCCAAAGCTGTGTGCTTTCTCCACTTCTCTTTTCCCTATATACCAATGACTGCATCTCAAATGATCCACCTGTTAAAATACTGAAGTTTGCAGATGACACAATAGTGATTCATCTCATTCAAGACAACGACAAATCCGCATACAGACAGGAAGTTGTACAACTTGCCTCGTGGTGTAACCGGAACAATCTGGAACTGAACAGACTCAAAACCATAGAGACGGTGGTAGATTTTAGAAGAAACCCTCCCATACTACCACCTTTTACAATACTAGACAATACAGTATCAACAGTAGAGACGTTCAAATTTCTACGTACTATCATATCACAAGACCTAAAATGAACACTTAATATCAAAAACATCATCAAACAAGCACAACTCAAAAAGCTCAAACTGCCCAAGGAGCTGCCGATACAGTTCTACAGAGGAATTATTGAGTCTTCCATCTGCACCTCTATAACTGTCTGGTTCATTTTGCAACCCAACAGGACAGACACAGACTTCAGAGAGTAATTAGGACTGCAGAAAAAACAATTACTAAAAACCTGCCTTCGATCAAGGACCTGTATACTGCATGAGTCAAAAAGAGGGCTGTGAAAATATTTACAGACCCCTCACATCCCGAACATAAACTGTTTCAACTCCTTCCCTCAAAACGATGCTATAGAGCACTGCACACCAGAACAACTAGACACAAGAACAGTTTTTCCCCGAACGCCATCACTCTGTTAAACAAATAATCCCCTCAGCACAAATTCCAATCACACTTGGCCAATAAAGAATTCTATTCTATTCTATTCTATTCTATTCTATTCTATTCTATTCTATTCTATTCTATTCTATTCTATTCTATTCTAAAGACATATGAAGAACAGTTACAGGAACTGGGCATGTCTAGTCTAGTGAAGAGGACCAGGGAGACATGATACCAGTGTTCCAATACTTTAGGGGCTGCCACAGAGATGCAGGGGTCAAGCTATTTTCCAAGACACCAGAACGACAGACAAGGAATAATGGATGGAAACTGATCAAGGAGAGATACAAACTAGAAATAAGAATAAATTTCTGACAGTGGGAACAATCAACCAATGGAACAGCGTGCTTTCAGTGGAGGCTTTCAAGAAGAGATGGGACTGCCATTTGTTGGAAATGGTGCAGGATTTCCTGCTTTTGGGGGGGGGGGGGTTGGACTAGATGACCTACAAGATGACTTCCAACTCTGTTAATCTGTAAATCTACATTCAGAAAGTGTGTGTGTGTGTGTGTGTGATATATGTGTTAGAATATGCATTACAAATTCTATTGTGAATTTTTTGTAGATTAGAACTTAAAAAAGTAACTTTGTTACATTAGAATTGTTAAAAAATATTATATTATAATTTTAAAATATTTAATCTACACTATAATACCAATGAAATAAGATACTATTGTTTTTCACTAAATTTATATCCTACCTTCCTCCATGTGTTTGTGCAATAACAGCATGAGAGGGTGCTTAAATATACAGTACCCCAAATTTGGCAAAATCTGCCTAACATTTTCTCCTTAGAATTTCCTGATTGATAGAAGGGATTTAAGGTATTTCTTTTTCTTATTTTAATATTATTCTATTGCTATCTTATGTTATATTCTTCTGTTTTCTTGGATATTCTTTGATTGTTGCCTAGTGTTTATGATATTATTGCAGTATTTTCTTATACTGCCATGGAATAAAATCTTAATTAATACTATATGGTCATTACTTATGAATCACAAAAGAAACTATTCATACCTCATTGAGACAGAATAATACAGTTTTGTCAATCCAAAAATATTAAGCTGAGAAATTGCCAGTTTTTGCTCTTTAATAGAAACATTCTAATTCTAAAAATTAGTAACAAAAAGTTAACAAAAAGATTCAATGTAATATTCTGAACTAACTGCAAATATTCATAAAGCGTTGAGCATCAATTAAGTAGAAAGCTATTTCAGACTCTGGGGAATTGGAGCGTTTCTTTGACCAGAGGCTGGCTGGCTAGATAGGTAGATAGATAGATAGATAGATAGATAGATAGATAGATAGATAGATAGATAGATAGATAGATAGATAGATAGATGATAGATAGATAGATAGATCTCTCTTTGGGGATAGTTGTTCTTATTTCTACTCTAAACTGCTTCTGATTCCAAATTACTCCTGGATAAAACAAAGGGACCACTTTCTTCTAGAGAATAATATATGTGAAACACTGAATGAAAACAGGTGAAAAATTTAGGTTTTTCCCTTTTCTCTTCTTCCCCTACTCTCCCTCTCTCATCATTTGAAAGTCTGTAGTTGAACCACTTCTTTACTGCCCTATACTGTATTGGGGAGGGGAGATTGAATGAAATTCTGATGCTTACACCTTGCAGCAATTCATACTTTTCATTGTTACTCTTGTTCACCTTTCAAGAATATAAAAGTAGTCATTTGCTACCATGGAAACTCCAGTGAAATACAATTGCTTTATGTTCCTCCTAAAACTCGCCCACTGGCATTCTGTGACAGCATTGTCATTTGGATGAGGACTGTACTGGCATCATTTGTCCCCCACCCCCTTTTTTAAAAAAATTAGGGCATGAACTAAAATTCTTTATTTAATTTAGAATTTAATGTAATTTAGAATTAAATGAGCTAGAACTGTGAATCAATTTTATATTCTAACAGCATGATTGAATTGTAAAGCCACTTTATAATCTCATACATAAAACAGAATTCAATACAATTTACAGAAAGATGCCAACGATATTCTATAGTACTGAATAGAAAGGCCAGAAGTAGGGCAAATTTGAAGAGAAGGTTTTAGCAGAAGTATCCCTATATGTGTCGCTAAAATAGCAAGATGGTGGAACAGCATCATAATATAAGCCTTTAACCTTTAATCATGTTGCTGCTCCATTATCTTAGTTTTCACCAACCAACTCAATCATCATTTAGTAGGTATGATTGGAGTTTAGCTTTGAAAAGAAGAAAAAAAAAGCCTTTTTCTTCATTTAACATTTTAAAAAATTAGAATATGACAAAATTATGAAATTTCTTCAATTCTCTGTATCATCACTAATTGCCATTTCCTTTGAAAAAATTTTTTTGTGGGTTATAATGTGGTTACCTATTAGAATTGTTTACTTCCCATTCCTTTAAACAGCACATTTGGGTAAATTAAGTTTGACAAATGTTTCTGAAATTAAAAACCAATTTTCTAATAGAATCCAATAGTTTCTCATAACCTTCTTAACAATCTTTCTATGGCATGCGTGCCTAAAGATAAGCTTATGAGAAACATTTGGCTTCATGGTAGAAACTTGGTTTTTAATTTCTAAACTTTGGTCAAAGGGATTTTACAACTTGTATTACAACTTTCCTGTTCAATAGTTTACCTTCCACTACAAATTTTATATTTCAGACTTAGACACAAAAGTTTTCCTAGAATTATTTTTCTAGAAAAAATAATGAAGTATAGAAATGTATATTACATCCAGGGAGCGGGACGGATGGACATATAATCTCAAAAATTGTCATGAAAATCATTCAGAAATACAAGAATCAAAATACCTAAAAGCAACAGAAACATTGGAACCTTACAAATCTGAAATATTTGATGTCTTTTTGAAGATTTTTTCTTTCTTTCTTTCTTTTTCAGATAGTTGACTTATTGTCAGAAATACTATAGATCTTTTGAAGTCTAGAGTTGTCTTTCCTGGGAAAACCTACCAATATTATCCAATTCATATTAAAATAGATATGTCATAAGCTTTATTATTACACTTTTGTGTAATCTTCCTCATATTTAATTTGTGATTAAAATTTTAGTATCTGTATTGTAATAAACCTACTTCTATGGGTAAAACCTTATCCTACCTGTATGCTTTCCAGAATGAAACTTCAGCTTAGATGCTACAACCAGAATTACATCTTTGAAAAGTTCTAGGAATGAAGGGTGCTTTGTTGGGGAGCATTGTTTTGATACTTCACTTCCACTGTACTCTATGCAGTATATACATTATAATATGATGTGTCCTAATATCAGTGTTACAGCCTTAAACAAAGACTTTAGTCAGCAGAATTAGACTGATTTTAAGCCGAAATTCTATTAGTTTAGAGTTTGTTCATTGAAATTTACTCTGAAATAAATATGCATCATTTTTTTCTATGCTTAAAATACAAGGCAGCTTGGCATATATTACTACATAAATATATTATATATAGTTTGGGGGGGGTGTGAGGGTGTGTGTAGAGAGAGAGAGACAGAGATAGATACAGTTAGACAGATGGACAGATGGACAGACAGATAAAAGATAAAGACACATATTACATATGTAAAAATTTTAAAGGACAACTTTGATTTTTTTTAATGCAAGAAACTTATATTTGAGCGATTTGGGAAATTGTTTGCTTTTGGTGCTACATCTAAAAATGATTCCTTCCTTCCTTCCTTCCTTCCTTCCGTCCGTCCGTCCGTCATGGGAATAATTCAATTTCAATGGCCACTAATTATAAATAAAGAGAAATTGGAGTCTGTGTAGTTGTTTGCTTGCTAGAACCTCAGGAAACTTTATTTTAATTCTGACTTCTTTGGTGCACTGCATTTTGTATGCCCAATTTGTAAAATGTAAAAGACTTAAAAACACAAATATCATTTTGGTAACCCAATATTTATCAGTTTACATATATACAATTTGAGTAGTGGTGGGATTCAAATTCTTTTACTACCGGTTCTGTGGGCGTGGCTTGGTGGGCGTGGCAGGGGAAGGATACTGTAAAATCTCCAATCAGAGGTGGTATTTGCCGGTTCTCCAAACTACTCAAAATTTCTGGTACTGGTTCTCCAAGAACTGGTCAGAACCTGCTGAATACCACCTCTGAATTTGAGTCAAAGTTCATAAGAGATGCCAAATAAAGCCAAAAAAACCCTTATTGTGGGGTAGATTTCTTTCATTATACTAAGAAGTATACTAAAAGCCAGATTCAAAAAAGCAAGTTGCTATGTTCTTTAGAAGACTTTTGTATTTTGATATGGTTATTTGCAATTATCATATTTATTGTTCTGTGAATATTTGGGAAAAAAGAAAGAGATCAGATGTCCAAATG
This sequence comes from Pseudonaja textilis, assembly GCF_900518735.1. Next base: position 8,252,833 of record NW_020769349.1, on the reverse strand, counting down.
TGATCACATTTAATAAAGACCCAGAATATAGATTTTATATAGAGGAGGTGGAGCCAAGATGGTGAAAAGGCAGCCTCTGGTGTAAAGAGCTCCTCCACAAGAGTACCTTTTTATCGATTTTATGTAAAATTGCTGAAAAATAATATCACTGAAAAGAACTGAAAAAGTAATTTCACTCACACATAAGCTGTCCGTTTTCCTTCTCCTAAACATATAGTCCTTTGGCAATGTGAGTAGAATCCTGATGAACTGAATCAGTAAAGGACACAGATGGAATTGAAAAAGGAGGAATATTGTTGAAAGCTCAACTAAATCTCCACCAGCAAATATTTATTCTAATCCATAGATATACACACTGAGCATTTGTATGTACACACGTGAGTACATGTTTACTAAGGAAAATGGCTATGCTAAATAATTCTCATCATTAAATATGTTTACTTTCTGTGGTAAGGTTAGCCCTCCCACACACGAACAGTCCAAGTTTAAGAAATCTCAAGAAACAAACTGAAAACCAAAAGCCATGGATTTCAGCTGTGCATGGCAGAGAGTCCCCCACCCCTTGAAGCTGCATACATCATAGGGTGCTCAGGACCTTATGGTTTATTTCGGCTTGCCAAGTTCCCTCTTGTAATGAGCATTTGTTGAGTTCATTACTGTATTGCTCACATGGCTACTGCAAGGAAAATAGCTGATAGTAAACTGGATTTGGCAAAAGATTCAATATACCACCTGAAATGAAGCCATGGCTGATTCAAATGGAACTGTAATTGCCAACACTCAAGGGTGGCCAACAGGCTGACTGAACAGTACATCTAACATTCTAGCTAGTAAACAGCAACCCCCAGACAGTGAATTCACAAGCAATTCCTTCCAAAGCAATACTCTGCCTTCAGGAAGGGCATATTTTAATAACAAATTATTATATAAGAGTCAACAGATTTTAGTTTGGAAAGTGTCATTTTTATACCAGTAACAGTCAACTATTTTAATGGGTTATAGAAAGTCAAAATATTCTGTACCTTTCCAGTTTCTCTCTAATGATGCACAATTAAGTTAAATTTCAGAGTAACAGTATTTAACAGATTACTGGTTAAGCAGGGCTTTCTCAATGGTCTAACCCAGCATCATGGGTTTATAAGACAGAAATGTATACCAATAAAGGAGAATATTTATAATTCAGGATTGACACGGTACCAAGGCCCCATAGAACTTTGTTCACACAAAGTAAATGCATGTCTGTGCATGCGTATAAGCAAATGTATGTACTGTCAACTGTTCATTTCATTTTAATTCCCTACTCAGAAAAAAATTGTATCAACAAAATAAATGCCTTGCTATTATAGAATAGCTCAGTGTAGTGTAGACAAAGACTGTGTTTGAATAAAAATGAGAAATCAAGTCTGGCTATTTTAGAAATAAGCTCAGGTTGGACTAGATTGTCCCTTCCAATCTTATGATTCTTATGATTCTCTGATGCTATGTGTAAAGGTTCCCTGCAAAACTAATTGATCCTTTCTATTTTGTATCCCAAAATTCTTATTAATTTCAGATTATACTGCTGGAGACACTTGTGGAAGTTTTGTTAAAAGTATACATTTGTTATGACTAGACTCATATTTGCTTGAGGTGGTATCTAACTTTTTCAACATTTTCAGCCATTCAAAATCCTTCCAAGAATGTGAGGTACTGACAAATGTTAAGTGACACAAAATGTATATAATATCACTTTTTGTGTTGCTTCTGACAACAAAATATCTTCCTTAATCACCGGTTTAAGAGCAAAATAAATTGAGTGCTAACTTATCAAATGTGCAACAGTAGAATGCCAATTCTGGATGTACCTGGCTTTCATAGATACTTATGGTACAGGGACAAAAAAGTGGATAAAAGGCTTCTCAAAAATGTGGAACTTCTAGAGTAAAATAATAAACTCAACAAGTTCATCATTAATTTCTCCCCTAATACTTTTTATGTTGGAAACAACTGAAAGTGTAATTATATATGTGAACATGGTCTAGCCAATCCCCATGGGAACCAGTTTGATGTTGTGGTTAGGTGTCAGCCTAGAAACCAGGATACTGTGAGTTCTAGTTCTGCCTAAGGCTGATTGGATGACTTTAAGAAAATCACTCTCTCTCAACCCTCTCTCCACTTCACAGAGTTGTTGTATGGGAAAAATAGGAGAAGGAGTGAGTATTAGGTAGCTTGCCACTTTGAGTTCTTTATAAAGTAAGTGAGTGAGTGAGTGAGTGATTAAGTAAGTAAATATCTTAAGTAAGTTAGTAAGTAAGAATTACTCAGCAAAGCCGAGAACATATTATAACTGACATATCTACAAATTTTATCTATCTTTCTGTCTGTTCGTAACATTTATATTGCTGCCCATTTTACATAATGTGACTCTGGGCAATAAAAACATCATTAAAAGACAACAATAAACATGTACAATTCTATAACTAAAAACACCTGTCAAAATTTTCAACATCAAAGTAGCAGAGTGAGCTATCATTATGAACAATGTAAAGATCTAAATTTATGGAGAACTCTAAGTCTGATGATATAAATGTGTTTTAAGAGATTTCTAGAAGGATGTCAGCAATGGAACCAGTCTCACCTTGGGGTTGAATGATGTTTGTTCCACAGGAAGAAATCAGGGCATAAAAGACCTATCTTTGAGATACTACCAGGTCTCCTTTGCAGACAAGACCTTTTCACATTTAGCACATTTCTTCTGCCAGACCTAATGGGATGGGCAGATATCATTAGGTGAAGGCAATCCTTCAAATAATCTACTCCATGCCATGAAGAGCTTTAAAGGTCAAAAGCGGTACCTAGAATTGGATCCAGGAGCAAACTGGCAACCAAACCAGCTCATGGAGTAAAGTGTAATATGTGCTGTTCTAGAGGTACAAATAATTACCTGCACTGCTTATAGCAATAAAGCTTTTCTATACCCTTCAAAGGCAGCCCCATATAAAGTACATTGCAATAGTCTATATGGGAGATTACCATAACATGAATGACCGCAAATCCCAGGAAAGTGAGCAACTTGCACATGGTGCAAAATTGTGCAAAACCCTTCTAGCCACAACTGCCACTTGCCTTTGAGAAAGAAATGAATCTAGGCTTCTCAGATTGAATAAATAATTTGTTTTTGGCAATACCAAAGATGGCATAGTCCCTGAACCAAAGTTTCCCAAAATCCAGAGCTATTCAGTTTTGCAAGTGTTCAGTTCAAATCTTTTGTTCCCAATCCAGACACTATACAACCTTCAACAGCATCACTTAATCCACCAGGGGAAGAAAGATATAATTAAGTATCAGCATATCAATGATATTGAAGTGTAAGGTGATGAATGATCTCAGTCTGAAGCTTCATGTAAAAGTTGAAGAGAAGAGGAAATAGCATGCACAACCTATCCAAATCTTTCCTCCCCAATCACCAGTGACTGATATTGACCTAAGACAAAGGAGAAAAACCAGCACAATACAATGTTGCTCACTGTCAATCTGTCACTGCCCACTAAAACTTACTCACACAACAACCTTTAGGCAGTTTTAGTTAGCCAGGAAGGACATAGTGTACTTTTTGTCCTAATGACCTTGCCACTTCCAATTGGGTTAAACCAATTCCAATTGGGTTAAACCAATCCCAAATAACAGAGCAAGAATCTGTTCTGGCAAGTGCTTGAGACCTAACCTAGGCTTTCTATGTTACTGGGTTGTAAAAAATTTCTCTTTAGAGACAAGTTAGGAAGTGTACATTTTAATAAACATCTCTACTTAAAACTAAATAGGAGTACTTAAAGTTATTGACTAGAAAAAATATAATATGGAGATATCAATGAAAGAAGCAATTTGTCTTTTATATGTATGTATATGTTATATATGTATTTATATGTAAAACTGTTTATTTAAAAACTTCTTTATTTCTTTGTGCAAAAATTGTTTCAAGCATTTTTCATTTTCATCTATAATTATTTTCTTTATCACTGGTTCGGTGTCACTTTAATTTGGATAGAATCAATTGTTCCCTAAAGCAAGCAGATTATTTATTCATTGTAACCATTCTTGGTTATAGAACAGCTTTCAGGTGGCAAGGTATATATCTTTTCCAAAGAACAGAGGTTCTTTTGGAAAAGATAGGAAAATTCCATTTCATAAGACTATTTGCTCTTGAGACCTTGGAGAAGCCCCTAAACTATATTCTGAATTTCCCAATTTTATGTTTCTCCTACGGTTGTTGCCATGACATTATCATAGTTCAGTTTCTCTTGCATGCCAATTCATATATCTGTAACTATAGCATAGTGTAGCATCTTATTTTATCATTTTGTATCCACTGAATTCTTGGTGCTCTCTGAACTTGATTATTTGTTTGCAGCCCTTTCATTATCCAACGAGGTAACATCAGTGTGAATGAGTGTGAGGTTTTCTGCCTGTTTATATATAGTAAAAAGCAGTAAGATATCACACCCCACCCAAACTGGCAGTGGAGCTATTATATTTTAACATTTAGTAATAGGATAGAATTCTTATTTCCATTAAGTTTTGAAAGTTCACAAATCTACCCAGTACTACCAATGAGATGATATATAATGAGAGAGAAAAACAAACTTGCCTCCATAGCATTAATAATTGGTACAAAAGTTGTTCCATCTTCTAAGTAATGATTAAATGCATAATGTTACTAAATAAGATAAAAATATTAATTTTTAAAAAATTCTTCCTGAATAGCCAAAGACAGTTACTCTAGATTTTATACAAAGTTCATTCTATGGTCTAAAAGAAAGGAAAATACAAGCAAATCCAACATCCTGAAATCAAGATCAGCAGATTGTAGAAATGGTTTCCATTAATCTGAGAGCTAAAAAGTATTGCTTTATGTGAACTCCAGTCTTTCTTCACAAAGCAAAGATAGCCACATTGCACAGAGCAATCAAACCACCCAGGATTATGTGCAGCATAAATGTAGAGCATCTTATTTAAATGCATCTGAATGTTTGTTTCCTGGCTGTATTAACGGCCCTGAAAAAAGGTTGCAAACCACCAAACTGAACAAAACCAATGAAGGATGTTTATTAACAGCTTGAAAAATCCCTCTACCTTTATTTATTTATTTATAACTGACATACAAAGTAAAATAAAAAACAGAATGCTTATTCAACACCTTGTCAGCTACATGCAGCTTGATGGGCAACAGCCTGTGCGGGGCTATAAAAACAACTACCAGATGCCATTCTGCACTGTGTTCTAGTTATCTCAACAAACCATCTGTTTTGAGTGGTGCTGCAAAACAATGCTTTTTGAAGCCACTTCAGAGTTAGGAAGCATTTTTGGAGGAGCATTAGAAAAATATAACCTCAGAACATGTTTGCCTGATTTATCAGCCAAGAAAAGTCAGAAAAGTCGTAATGATTTTTTAGGAACCATTACTCCCCCCCCCTCCCAAATCACTATGAATATTTGTTAATATATTCTTATCTACTAAATCTGATGAAGTAGAATAGCCCTATGAAGCTAGGAAATAAGAGTAAAGAATTACTCTTTAATTCTCCAACTGTTGTCATCATTCTGAGCAATGAACTCAGAGAAGTCTGATGCTTTGTTCAGGTTCAAGAGGTTCAATAGATCCTTTGTTGAGTACATTAAGATGTTTTTTTCTGCTTTTTTGTAGCAAATTAACCAACACTATTATCACATTGGAAATTCTCAAATACATTGATACCAACCTGGCAGTAAACAAAATGAATCAATAAATGAAGTATAAACCACAATGATATAAAGCAGATTACTGAGGATGACAAGAATCATAGGCAATTCTAAAATGTCATAAGGGTATAACATTTTTTATTTTCTCCCATGTACAAAACTATTTAGATATGCCATACTTTTGCTGTATACGTTTCAAATCAAACAATACGGGTCCCTAATCAGTTGGTATTAGACAAAAATAATTTTTTCCATTCAATAATCACTTTCAGCAATATTTTCCTATTGCTCTTATGATGTTGAATAATTATTTCAAAACAATGATAACTCTTGTTTGCCAGTTTGGATACACAGAGTTGGATTTAGTGCTTTATTTGTATAATCCAAGCATATCTATTCCAAAATAAGGCCCACTTTATTTAAAAAAACAAACAAACCTTCAATAAATCTTAATGAATTGGACTTTGGTGCAATGATTATTATGTTTCTATTTCAATCATTGCCATCATCATCAACCACTTTTTCAGCTATTTCTTTAGGAAAATACAGTAATTTTTTTGCACAACAAAATGAGACCATAAAAAATAATCCTAAAGTGAATATTGTAAAGTTATGAAAACCAAAAGTAACCTACCTTTTCAAATCTTCCTACCTTCCTCCCTCCCTCCCTCCCTCCCTCCCTCCCTTCCTTCCTTCCTTCCTTCCTTCCTTCCTTCCTTCTTTCTTTCTTTCTTTTTTACTTTCTCCCCTCCTCCCTCCCTCCCACCCCCAAAACGAATTCTTCAGTTTTTCACAATTCTATTTCTTGCCTGTTTTCAGTTGGGTTCCTTCTCTTGTTTTTCTTGTTTCACACAAAATCCTCCTAAAATTCTATATGAAAATAACTGTTTATATAGCCTTTCTTTATTTCTATAATACAACTTTGTGACAAACTGGATAGAATAAATATACATAAGATTCTGACTTATATTACATTTTTCTCAAACATATTGGGATCTCTTCCTCAACTCATTGTACAGAGTGATAATGGACCAAAAATAAATATGCATTTTCAAGGATCCTGCTGCATCATCTCTTCCATCTGAATCACTAACAAAAGGCCTGATGATAATAGCCTAATTACAGGATTTCAGAATTTTCTGTAAAATGATCATCAATAATCAATTGAAAGAAAAATAACTCACCTTTATGATCAAACAACAGTGAGTCAAGGAAAGTTTAGTAGACAGTGGACTTACCTATGAGGGAAGAAGAAAGCAAAAGAAAAGGGATTGAATAAGATGAACTTGGATAAAAATACATAGCAGGTTAAAGAATCACTTTTTATTGATAGCACAAAGATAGGCCAGCCAGCAAGTTCTGGTCCTTCAGAATAACATTGATCTTTTCTGTCTTCTCAGTCATTTAATCTTATCAATAAAGAGATATGAGATGGTGCAAGAAAAAGAAGAAAAAAAAGAGCTAGTGATAAGGATTCTTCTTATAGTTATGAGTGACCTTTTAAAATAAAAACCAGAGAAAAGCAGTCTCTGAATCACTTTATGTTCTGCGTGATGCAAGGCAAAGCAAGGGTTGCTACAGTTTTCTGAAACAATAATGCACAGTATAAAGGAATTTAAACGATAAATGGATAAAAATATCACTAGTGCATGTCTTAGTGTAACATACTGTACAATTTGTTCTTGTCTAAAAATGAAAAGAAGGACTGAATTGTATTATTTTGCACATAATTTAAAATGAAAACAATGATTTATTGAACTGATTTTAGAATTTAATTCTCCAACATTAAAGGAATATTGTGGAAATAGATAAAATTATTGACTTTTGACTGGAAACTTGGATTCAAAAATCAAATTTTTAGTTAATCAATCAATCAATCCCTAAACTTAGAATATTAATACTATAAATAAACTTCTTCTGCCAACCTAGCAGTTCAAAAGCATGTAAAATGCAAATAGAAAAATAGGGGCCACATTAGTGGGAAAGTAAAAGCGTTCTATGCCCCTTCAGCATTTGGTAATGCCAACCACATGACCACGGAGACATCTTCGGACAGTGCTGGCTCTTCAGCTTAGAAACAGCGCCCCCTAGAATAAGTTTATTATTTAGATATTGTATTAATAGTGTACTTTTTTCTTAGGGCTCCTATGTAGAAGATTCACTTAATTTTATTCTCACTACAACAGACTAAGGTATTTGATCTTGAATTGACATACAGCTCCTAGTAAGCTCTCTAAATAAGTGATAATCTAAACTTAGATCATCCTAAAGACAACATATTGTATTAGTTTAGCTCTCAAAACTGATTGGGTAATTGTAGCATAATCACACTTTCAGCCAAACCTAGATCAAGCATGTAAACATTTTTTTATTAAATAATTTTGTAATGTCTACATCATTATAGTACAGTATAAGATAAAAATAGCCAGATATCTATTTTTACAATCTTTCATGTAATTTACAATATTCTGAATGGTTTATGAAGATAAAACCACTGTAATCAAAGTAAATAAATAGCAATAATTAAAAAAGATACCCAGTATAAATAAAAAAAATCAATTCAGAACTATAAGATATCTAGTATTATCAGTAACTATCAACTTCGATTTAAAAAAAAGCAATATGTATGTGTGTACACATACATACATAAGCATAACTGTGTATCTATTCCAGTCTCTTTCTCTATATCTATTTCTAGTTCACTTGGATACAATGGATAAGGGGTAGGAACTTTAATTAATATCTAAATCACTACCTGCTTGTCCCATAAGATGTGATAGTACAGGCATGCTTTGTTTATCCTCTCTCATGCAATATTATATGGTGGAATCTAGGAAGTGCACATTCTCTTTTGTGGCACCTACACTCTGGAATATCATCCTTCCATAAATTCAGTTTACCCTGATTTTTCAGGTCTTTAATTCATGCCTGAAAACTTTTCCCCAAAGTTTGGCATGGGTAGAAGTGTAGCCACATGCTGTGCAATCTCTATTTTGGTTATGTTATGCCTTTTTCCTATGTTATAGTAACAAAATGTTGACATTTTGATTTATTTATATATACTATATCTTCTTTTCATCTGTACATCATCCAGAACTAGCACTGAAGTAAACGGCTGTATAATTTTAAATTATTATATTCTTTTTTTCTCAACATTACCACCACTGATCCCTAACTGCTTTCTCCATAAGAATAACTCTATCTAAAAAAAAATGGTCTGAAAAATAGGGAAAATAATCCAATGGGCTCTGTGATTGATTGAAAAAAATGTTGAACTTAGGTTTCCTGGAACAAAATTATTAAATAAATATTGAAATCTGTGAAAGCATTGAGCATTGAGGAAAGTGTCATTCTCTGGAGAGATGTTTCTAGTATCTCCATAAATGTTTAAAAAGTAAAATTTTACTCTCAGCTTTAAAGTATTAATGGCTTTTCATCTATTGGATATTTTTCCTAATCAGTCAGGTTCAAGAATGCTACAGGCATATAATTTGTAAGTATAACCAGATATAACATTTTAATTAATTAATTAATATATGCTGATTATTTAATTGTTTTTTTAATATTTCAGTTTAATGGATGGTTTTGTTGTATACTGCTCAGAGTCATATTGTATAAGATGGATAGTGATATAAATTTTATTAAATAAATAAATCAGCTTAAACCTGATCATCTAGTTGTTTGAAGAGCTATATGTAATTAGCTTCATGCATAATTTATGCAGTTTATCGGATCTAGAGTTCACACCATTATCATGCAAAATCACTAAAGGGTAATGTAAGATTATTATTATTATTTGCTTAAATTTATTGTTTTCCCAACTTCAGTGGACCTAAAAACATGAAATAAGATAGACTTCCCAGAATAAAGTAATCTAATAATCAACAAAATCAATAAAACAAAACAGAGACCATCAATAAATAGCGAACATCAATTCTAGGCTTAAGACTGAACCTATTTCTTGTTAAATGCATGAGTAGAAATGAACAATCCTATAGAAAAATCCACAAGACTGTTATAATAATAAAATGTGTTAGACTGTTGCCTCCTCTCTGAAGAACAGGAAAACAGTAAGAATCACAATATGTCAAGAATCAAGTTTATTAAAATTGGAATCAGTTAGTTTCTTAATGTGTTTTATACCTTTCCACTTTTTGCTGTCACACCATTTTCTCATAAGTTCTCAAAGTTTTTACAAAATTCACCTAGTGCCATTCCAGTTAAAAGGAGGAAGCAGCTGCAATCTCCATTACTCTGAGAAGCACAGAGCCGGAGACAGAAGCCTGAAGATGATGAATGAGACTTCATCGAAACGTTGCCTAGATACTTCGAATCTTACGCGGGAGAAAACCCGAACAACCAAAGATCCATATATATATATATATATATATATATATATATATATATATATATATATATATATATCTTTATTTATTCTTTCATTTGTTGTTTTTGGAAGCTCGATTCCAGAATAATTCTGAGTGCTTTCAACTTGAAATAGTAAAACAGGAAAAAGGAACTAGGTATCTAGATAAGAATATCCCACATGACAGGACACTGATTCAGTTCCATAATTTTATCCAAATGCTGGGAGAACAACCATATTTTGATCACTTCTGGAACATCATTAGGTTAGAATGTACATTAATTTCTTATATCAAGAGTCCCCAGCTCCTGGTCCATGGACCAACACTGGTCCACCACATGCCAGCAACCAGTCTGTACAAACAAGTGAAACCCTATTCATGGGATGCAGGCAGGACACGAAACCATGCCCCCTCCAGTTCATGGAAAAACCTTTCTCCATGGAGTTGGTCCCTGGTGCCCAAAGGGTTGTTGGCTGCTGTCTTATATCATTTCAGAGAACAACTGCCATAATAGATGGCATATGACCAAGGTCCTGATAGATGGCATTATTTGATCGAACAGATCTGAAGTACACTAAATCTTCCTATTTTTACAAGATGGGCAAAACTATGGGAGTTATGTGGTAGTAAGATAACTTGGTCTTTGTCCTAAAGAACATTTTAGGTATAACCAAGAACTTTAATTTCAACTGGAAGCTCACTGGTAACCAGTGAAGATCATAGAGCAGTGGAGTCACATGGGCGTTGGTGCCCACTCCTGAAGATGGCCTCCCCCAACAGTTTCATGGAGATATTAAACCATGAAAGAGGGGAACTTATTGGACCCTGAAAGACTTCACTAATGGGAGGCATGTAAAAAAAGAACACTGAGAAGAGAACAATGTAATCCAGTATACCCAACCCCTAAGCCTTGCAGCCATACAAAAACATATGGTGATCAATAGTATCAAAAGCCAATGTCAAATCAAGAAACACAAAAATGGATATATCATCTGACCCCATTATAAATCAATAAGTGTGACTAATGCCATCTTCTTAGTGAATTCCTGGATGAAACCCAATTGAAACAAAATAATAAAGAGCAGCCATTGCAATGCTATACTTTAGTTTGTCTTTCAGTTCTTCATATAATATTTTACACTTTGTATTGAAAATATTGCTCTGTTGTCTGAATGTTTTTGCCTAAGGATTTTTCTTTACTTTTAACATTAACACCAAGTCAGATTTTGTATATGTAAACCTTCTGCCCTTAAGAGGTAAGAACACTGTTATTATCCATAAGTATTATTATTATTATTATTATTATTATTATTATTATTATTATTATTATTAACAGGCATTTAAATATTTAAAGACTCTTATTATACCTCCCCATCGTCTTTTTTTCACTGAATGTGCATGATTGCACATGAAATTTTCAATCCTTCTTATTCTGAATCATAGTTAGTATTCATCTGGGTAGGTATCCCTGTCACCTTTGTGATGAAAGCTGGCATTTCCTGATTTATTTGTTTAATTTTACTGTTTCAGTTAAAGAAAAAGATTGGACCTATGTAGATGGATTACAGAAGGCTGCTCTTCCCCTGATTCCCTTGGAATTAGAAAAGACATTGCAGCTACAGTGGTTCCATTCTGTGACTTCTCTAGCTTCCAATTTTGTTCTTGTAAGCTGATTTAAAAATCAATCAATCCTGCTGCATCAGCTGCATGTTGACAAAAGCTAATATTAAAGCAACTAAAGCAAAAACTATTTGATCATGGTTCAGGTTCAAATGAAATGTTAGATCTCACAAAATTGCTTTAATATGTTATGAAAAAGTACAATATGTTCTTATGTCTCCGCACTGTTCATAGGCAGAAATAAGAAGAGAAAAGTGCAGCATAATTATTTGTGATTATTAATCAATACAAAGTCTTTGAATTGGCTAGGTTGATTGTCTGGCTCTTGCTGATTGCACAGAAATAAAAATCCCGCTTGCTGAACTTTAAGTTCCACTGCTAAATCACTGACTCTATGAATTCTATTCTGGGTATATCGGAGGATATTTAGCTGTACATTTCTTAAAATGTGTTCATTTTATAGCAGCAGAATACTATCCCACATTTTCTTTGAAGAGCTTATAGCAGCCTTAAGCTCAGTCCATACTACCTACTTCAAGACAAGTGGTACCACACCCATCTGCAAAGAGGCATTAACCACTGCTTAGACCCATTTACTTTTCTGAAAGCTTTAAACAGTGAGAAGGACATGAAGCAAGTTGAGACACTTTATCTGACAGATACCATGAATATTCATCACAGTAACCCTGCAGGAATTCTCCAGTTCCTATGAAGGACCTGGTCATCCAAAACAGGACCACTCAGTTGAAGTTGCAATAAGGGTGAAGAAGTATGCTTTTCTGCCCTCATCACCACAAATTAAGTCCTAATATAGATTCCTACTTGGGCTCAGTTGATTCATTCTTTGTCTTCTTCCAGAAAGACTCTAGTGATCTCTTGTGTAGCTTTATCTCTTGGAGCTTCTTAGTAAACCATAGTGCTTGATGAGATCCATGTGCACAGAGACTGCACAAGTGCAATTTGGTCTAGCACCCATGTCACTTGCTTATGCCAAGCAGTCATGAGGATATCAGCCAAACTACTGTATGTGCAAGGGTGGGCTGCTACAGGTTCACTCAGGTTTGGAAGAACCCATAGCTTATGTTATGGCCAGTTCGAAGAACCTCCAAATCCGACCCCTGGCTGGCCCCTCTCACCCTACCCCTCTGTTCCCAGGAGTCTTCATGTGGCCCATTTTGGATGCTAGGTAAGTGCAGGGCATGTGAGGAGACTGGGGGAGAGTGAAAAATGGGCCTCTCAGAGGCTCCAGAAGGCTGGAAATGGGCCGTTTCCATTTCTGGCCTCCAGAGGACCTCCAGAGCCCAGGGGAAGCCATTTTCACCATCCCAGAGGCTCAAGGAAAACCTCCAGAGCCTGAGGAAGGTGAAAACACCTCCCCATTGGTGAAGGAGGCCAATTAGGCCATGCCCACTATGCCTATGCACAGTGGGCAGAGAACCTGTTGCTGAAATTTTTGAAGCTCAGCCCTGTATATGTGTCAGAGTTTTGGGAAAATATCCAAATTCTCTCTGAAACTGCTGCATATCTGGAGCCTGGAGAAGTCTGATCTAATAGACCCACTTCCATCTGTTGAAGGACAGTGGAGAAATCTAGATCCAACTGGTCTGTCTTGGCAGGGGATTGATGTTAATACCCCCCCCCCCAATCCAGATTATAATGTACCAGATTTAATCTGTGCCACAACACACAAACACCTATTGAGTCAAGTCACAGATAAGTTTAACTAGGTCCATGGCTGTCATGGTGGTCATGAACTTCTTCAAGTCAAGAGACAACAGATTGAAATATTCCAGAACCATAAACCTGGAAAATTCCACCACCAGCTCACAGTCTGAGCACAGGCATGGATGTAATTAAGCTGCAATGAAGAAGATAAGTGAGCAGCAATCCCACTGATCAGTACAGTTGAGTCTCATAAGAAGAGTCTCACATGTAATGGTAAGTGCAGGAACCATGGAAGCTACCAGAGACTGATGAGTAAGAACTGCCATCCCTAGAGTTATGGTTGATGTGGTACTCAAAATAAGGAGGGCACATTTCAGAGAGGAGAAAGGTTGACCTGGCATTAAAGTGCAGCAACCAGATACCAGAACCACCAAAACTCCAGAAACCATCCAAACATAGGCAGCACTGGGGCTGCTTTCACCAAGAACAAAATAACTTCCCATGCCCAGCCCTTCCCTTCCATCCTATCTCTCTTCTCTCCCATTTGGTTTCCTCCTCTTTCAGCCTGTTATCTTTAAGATATTGGGAGCCATCCATATCCAACCTAAACAATCGAGGCAGACGAAGTCTGCTCAAGTTCTGGATGTTTCTGTAACACACACACACACACACACACACACACACACACACACACACACGGAGTTGCCAGGTGATGAAACTGATACATTAAAAAGCATGTTTAATGAACAGTGAATTTACAGAAAAAGCTACATTTCAGATCATTGTTCCAAGAGCAACATTTGTTCCCACAAATGATTCATCTAACAATTGAGAATAATGAACAAATTAGTAAAAATCATGATCTGTTCACTGATAATTTGCCAAATGAGAAAAGAGAAAAATGTTCAATACATTTTGTACCACAAATACATCACTCAACTCTAATTTGGGAAAGAAAGATAAAAATCTGGGGTGAAAGATAAAAATTGCCAAGGAGAGAGAGAGACAGAGACAGAGACAGAGAGAGAGAAAAGGAATATTCCCCTCCCCTCTGCAATACTGAGCATCAGAGGGGATTTTATTCCAAATAAATTCTAAAGTTAAGATCATCTACTACATTTTTCCCCCCAAGATCTTGACTTTCAGTATTCAGATGCTTTAATCCAACCTGTCATATGGACACATGTACTCTCTATATTGATTTAGTTTACAATTTCAGCTTCTATTAATCCTAGTTTTCTAAGCAGGAACTGCCCGGTAGTTATTTATTGCCTTTCAGAAGACATAAAACAAAATATAAAATATCATGAAATCAGTACAATTAATTTTTTTTAAAAAATAAGAACATTAAATAATTATTAAAGCAATAAATTATGAAAAGCTCTGAGATGGAGATGTGGACTCTGCAAGGATTCAGAATAATCTACCTGAGCTTTACACAACAGATGTTTTTCTCCCAGGTACCCAAATGCTGAATTCCTGGCAATGGGGATTTTTTTCACCTCTCCTGGTGATCCATGGTAATTGTGCAGGTTCACAAAAGGATTGAGATAGACTCATTTCATGGAGTCAGGCCCTAAGTCATTAAGAGCTGAAAATTAAACTTGTTAATTGTTTCTGTGGAGTTGGATGATAAGTGTGAATAGAGCTGCATATCCTCATGCATTAATAACACCTTACACAAAAGCTCCAAATGACTGTCCCTAATTACTTCATGTAAAGTATAGGGATCAGAATGTGCTATTTTCCCAGTGCCATTTTCCAAATACAGACCAACAGACCAA
The DNA here is from genome assembly GCF_900518735.1 of Pseudonaja textilis. The sequence goes on along the minus strand of NW_020769349.1, from coordinate 8,237,682 downwards.
CAGAAAGGACAAGAGCTAAGATCTTGTAAGCAAGATCCAAATGGTGAATCAATCCAGAAGGATTCCATGGTTACTAGTATAAAAACTACAGTTATTAGACTCCTAATGACTTAAGTCATTTAATGACGTAGCATTGTCTGCTTGCATGGAGTCTTACTCAATAAAAATCAACTTTATTCAAAGAGCTACTGAGGACAAGATCTCAGTCAGACTGATTGACTGAAGAGAAGACAGATTTCATCAAGGAACTATAGATGCATCCCAGATTCAGATTATACCCTTTAGTTAGGTCGAAAAAGATAAGATAATAAATGGTGTGCAGTATTTCTGTTTGGAGAGCTCTGTGCATGACTACTAGTTACCATAGAACTGCTGGAGAAGAGAGTATTAAATTCCTTTGTCCTTTCCCATACATAATCCAGACAATTAAAATGTGTTGTCTTATCTAAAATTATGTAATATTAACAGATTAATTTTAGCCGTGTGGATCTGGAAAATACCCAATTAAAAAAGCAAAAAATGCAGTTAAACACACACACACACACACACACACACACACAAACATACATATTCCCATAGAGGGATTTTAAAAATATCTTATCCATAGTAATAAGAGCTACAAGCTTCAAAATTAAAGTCAGAAAAGGATTTCAGTACTGAGGCCATGGAATACAGAAACATTTATCCACAAATTCCATCTAATGCCCATTCTGAAGATATGGAATGATCACTGTAATAGAATTATCAACATATTCAGATTTTAAGCATCCCAGCCTACAAAATACAGTTAAGTACTTTCTCTCTAAATTTGTGGTGAACAGAATTTAAATACAGAATGCTTTTACTGGTATAAATAAAAGGAATTGTTTAGATTTCTTTTCAGTATATCAAAGCCTTAATGAGTATTTGAGTTCTGACTTGATCTTCTATGAGCTGAAAATTGCTGTCCAAAGTCTCTTTAGAATAAGTTATTGTTTTAATCTAAGTGCAGGAAACTTAGCCTTCCTTCCTTCCTTCCTTCCTTCCTTCCTTCCTTCCTTCCTTCCTTCCTTCCTTCCTTCCTTCCTTCCTTCCTTCCTTCCTTCCTTCCTTCCTTCATGATTTTTAGTGATTGCTTGTACTATTCCAAGCAGTTTTCTTGGCAAGAATTTTGGAAGTGGTTTCCTAGTGTCTTCTAAGGCTAAGAGACAGGTACTGGCTCAAGGTCACTCAGTTGGCTTCATGCCTAAGGTGAGACTAATTCAGAGGTTCCAAACTTGGCAACGTTAAGACTCGTGGACTTCAATTCCCAGAATGGAGGTTTCTGGGAATTGAAGTCCACAAGTCTTAAAGTTGCCAAGTTTGAGGACCACTGAACTAATTCATGGTCTTCCAATTCATAGCCACATGCTTTAACTGTTACACCAAGCTATCATTTACTGCTTTTCCTTGAAGAAAACTGTACCACAGTTCCTTCACTTTTCTTAACATTTCTTGTCGTATTTGGATACAATTTTGATTTTCCATTAAATAACTTCTGGTGACACTAAAAAAAGAGAGACTAGGTTGCCTTAAATCATCCACTTTATAAAATCCACTTTCAAAAATGCAGATAGTGCCTTTTAGTAGGATGGAGTCAGAACAAAGACTAATCCAGCTATGTAAGTAAGATTATTCAAAAGGTTAATTACCAAGTGAAATAAGACTAGATTAAGAAGAGGAAAGCGAATATCAACATGGAAGACAAGCTATTTCCATTAATGCTGCCTTCGCAAATCCTTAATTCTTTTTTACATTTTTGATCAAAGAAATGGGACACAGGCAGAAAGAAAGGCTGATTCTGTCCATTTCAATATTTGATAAAATCTCAGTTATGTCCCTATGACATTCAGAAAACCACTTAGATATGAACAACTGAAGACATAATTATTGTTCTTCTTACCAACTCCATCTCTTTCTTTTAACTATATTCTGAAATGTATTTGAGATTGACCCCAAGTGCTCCCAAAGATATAGATTAAGCATATAACCCATCTTTTTGAGACACCATTTGTTTCTTGTAGTAGCTGCCTATCCTAGGTAGTATTCAGTACTTTAAAAGACATGATTTGTTTTAGAGCTTAGTGGTTAAGTAATATTACCTAATGGGACCAGGTGACAGCCATTTGTTCTTTGGGAAAGCATTTGGCTAGAGTTTCATAAGACCCTAAATCCACCCACTTTCAAGTATTCTTGAAAACCTGCCTTTTCCCTCAAGCCTCAGGTTAAATCAATTTTGCAAGCTCCATAAAGTTGAAAGGTGATGTGAAAAGATAGTATATTGTTATTTCCTCAGAGCATTATTGTTGTAATAATATGATGATTCTTTTTTCCAAGCTTTAGGAAGCTGTACAGAGTTCTTTGGAGTTGGGCAACCAGATAATTGATAAATAAATAGAAAATAAGACTATTTGATTATTAGAAGCAATTACATTATAAATTCCATAATTATTGCTTTTTATATGTAGAGAAATCTTCATTAATGGATGTTAAATGAAAAGCATTATAGACAAAATTTCTTGAAAATGTAAGAGATAAAATTGGAGGCCCCTGCAATATTGTGTAAATGATGAAGAAAGTGAGAATGCTGTAACTCATGACCTTATTATCAATATGGCAACCATTATACCAAGATTAAATATACAACAGAAACAAATATGGCAAACTGCAACTCAGTGAAATCAGATGAACAAGAAAACAAAACATACATTTTGACAAAAATAAAATAAAACTTACCAAACTGCTTAAAGGCATTAAATAATAAGTTTACTGAGAAGTAGGATTTAGCAGGAAAGACTGGAGTGAAGGATAAAGGCTCCCTGGGTCTTGGCACTTACTAAGATTTCAGACAAAGCTTAGAAACAAACTATTTTTCTTTTCTTTAAAGATTTCTTAGGTAAAACTCAAAGGAAGTGGGTTGGATGAATTAATTATGAGAGAATCCATAGGCAGCTTGCCCATCACTTATTTAAACCAAAGACCATTGAGATTAACTGGATTTGAAGAGAGACCCCTATGGTTAGTAAACTGTCTTTTCTCTCCAGAGACAAACTCCTGCTTCTTAGCACCAATTCACAGGGTAACTTTATTCTTATAGGGGAAAAAAAGAAATGAACAAAAAAGTCCCAATGTTTGAATTAACACTGACCTTCAGTTATAGCTAATCACATTTTTCCCCTCCATGTTTTTGGCAGACAATCCTAACTATAACAACCTTATCTTACTGTGAAAAGGAAAAACTCCTTTTTTACAGTCTGCTAGTATATAATCACACAGATTATATTTATATCTGGTATATTTCAAATTAGGGGGAAAAACTTCTATATTTAACATATGCCTTGGAGAAGAGTTCTAATGATTCCAAGTTATTATATGGTAGTTCTCTGAAACAACCAATTCAAAATTGCTTTCATATCATTCTGACCTTAAAATTTACACTCACTACTAACTTCATTGTCTTCCTTTCCCTTCCTGTTTAATTTCAGTTCAGAACAATACTTTATTCCTAAAAAGTAAGGTTTCAGCCAGGAAGTCAATAGATTCCCACACAAATCCTCTTATTCCATGAGTTTAACTTAACATTTCTCATTAATACCAGTATTGATATTTTTGAACAATGCAAATAATGGCTAAGCACATTGGTTTGGGACATGTCACAAATCTTCAGATCTTTTGGAGATGAAGAGTGAGTTATAATTATATAAATCAAGATTCTTGGTAGCCACCAGGACTCACATGAAGATTACTTGGATGATCAGATAGACTCATTGGATATGCATCTCAGAAATCTTATAATATCATTCATAAGTAGATACTAAAGTGACTCAATCTGTTTCTCATTTTTGTGGACAATGGTGATATACCTATTTTACAAAATAGAGGAAAAAGAAAAAAATATGTGTAAAATTCTAGCCTAGGAAGTTCTAAAATTATCATAACTGGAGGGAGTTTTACAAACTCAATATAGAATAGACTTATTGCTCATATTTGTCTTAACTTATTCTTTAATCCAGTTCTAACAGTGAAAAAGCATGCGCATCTAGTTATAGTACAAATTTGGATGAAAATTTGCATCTAAGTCTGATTAAAATAGAATGAACAAGAATAGAATGAAAGTATATCTTAATATGTTTTCAAATTAGCTAACTGAATAGATGTATAAAATATGCATTATATTTTAAAATTTTAAAATTCTGCTTCAGAGTTTCTCAGTATATAGATTCACCTGTTTCATTTTCTTTTTAACAACTAAAGGACCTTTGGGAAAACCATTAAAGCTGTTTCCTAATATACCATTCATGCTGTTGATTATCTTCCAAAAAGATTAGGACTATGTTCTAAATAATTTCAGTATACAATGAATGCACAGAAACATACTTCTATCATCTTACTTTTTTCAACAAACTCCTCTATGGCTGCTTATTTATCTTATCCATATGTAATACATGAAATGTTCAAAACCACCCAACTTAATTATAGATGAACTGGATTTAAGCATCACAGATATATCAGAGTAACCATTAAATAATATGACTTGATACAGTCAGATAAAACATACAGGTAGTCTTCAACTTACAACAGTTCATTTAGTGACTGTTGAAAGTTACAATGGCACAGAAAAGTGACTTATGACTAGTGGTGGTATTCATTTTTTTTTTTACTATCAGTTCTGTGGGCGTGGGTTGGTAGGCATGATGTGGCTTGGTAGGTGTGGCAGGGGAACGATACTATAAAATCCCCATTCCCTCCTCATCCCACCAACCTGCTTTCCAGCTCCGTTCTCCTGTGCAGGGCAACAAAAGAAGACCCAGCTGATCAGCTGGGACTCTGATCAGCTGGGACTCAGGAGGCAGCAAATAGATGGGGGCAGAGCCAACCAGAGTTGGTATTTACCCAGTTCTCTGAACTACTCAAAATTTCTGCTACTGGTTTTCCAGAACCTGTCAAAACTGGCTGAATACCACCTCTGCTTATGACCATTTTTTCATACAATTGGAGCATCCCCATAGTCACATGATCAAATGTATTTTCTAACCTTGACAAGCCAAGTCAATGAGAAAGCCAGATTCACTTAACAAGTGCGTTGCTAACTTAACAACTGCAATGATTCACTTAACATATGCTGCAAAAAAGGTTGTAAAATGGGATAAAACTCACTTAACAGCTGTCTCACTTAGCAACAGAAAATTTGGGCTAAATTGTGGTTGTAAGTATTAGAGATGGCCATAGTGGCCCTCAAAATATTGAACTTCATCAGTCTAGCCAGCTTGGTTAATGAAGCTGAATAAAATAATAATAAAAATATCTAGGTATAAACCTTTCTTTAAAGACAAATGAATGTATAATGGAAGCTCATTTACCTTCTCACAGTTACGCTGAAGAGATGAGAGTAAAATGTTTTAAAATGAACATACATTCCATTTTATATATTAACTTGCCACTGATTTGTTATTAGTCATCCAGGATTCTCTGAACCAGAATTGAAACTTAGAAGTTCAGTATGATTTGTTTATGTCCAAAAGCAAGTAACAGGTTTAAAAAATACAGCACCACATTATTACATGTAACTATATAGAGTACATGCCTCTATAAAAGGGAGAAATCCTATAAAAGTAAAATTTCACAGAAGGGATCAAATAGTTTCTATTAACTAAGGCTATAAATAAACATTTTACTATTGCCTTTGAAACACCTGGGTTCTAATCATTTAATAAGAATACCTCAATATTCTCATCATGTCTACCTCACAGACAAAATCTTAGGCATATTAACTTTGAGTGCTAATGCAGGTACGGAAAAGAATGTATGAACTAGACTCAACCTATATTGGAACAGATACATCCTCAATTTGTATTTCACAATTCATTTAAAAATGCTACTGAATGTTTCTTTTTTTCTTTTTCTTTTCCCCACAATGTTTAGAAGTGCATCATCTTTTATTAACTTAGACTTCTGCTTTACTTCCAGTTCTCAGTGCAATCCACTCATATACTTCTGATTTATCCCCTTTTGATAAATGACTCGATTAAACTGGATTCCTCTGTCACTGTTAGAGATATCAAATTAAAAATGCTCCATCTTTAATCATGCCAGACTTCATAGTCATCTCCTAGCCTCCATTTATCAATAATTAATATATAAAGGGAGATTGAAATCCATTTCTATTCCAAAGATCTAAAAGTTATATTTTTAATAATAAGGCCAGGCACTCATTATTCTTAGAAAAGGACAGATTCATTCGTGTGATATGCCCAACAAATAAAAGTGACTCTTACAGCAGGAATAACTGCACAGAGGCTGTTTAAACAAAATCTTTTTTTGAAAAAAGGGGGAGAATATAATAAAACATTTCATCCCTATCTAAATCCAATGTTATTTTTATTTATATTTGTAGAATGAGATAAATAATATTTTTTAAAAAAAATCAAAGGAAATTCTAATTCAAGGAAACTACTATTTTTTGTAAACTCATGTGACTCACATATTTTTTATGAAAATAAATAAACTGAAATATATGTTGTTAACATCTAAGTGTTGATTAGTAAAGCCAGCATTATTTACTCATCAATTCTCGTTATTTTTGTCATTTAACACCTTTAGTGAAAGTCACATCAGAATATTTCAAAACATGGTGACTAGGAATATTTTATTGAATAATTTACCCAGCTCTTGACATTTTGATCATAGAGCGTAATCAACATTCAAAATCCTCCTCACATAGATAATACACTTCTATGCATACTAGTTTCTTCAAATGATATCTGTTCAAATGCCAGACATTGTTATATAGAATTTAATAATTTGTTTTTCATTTTGTAAAGTGCAAGATTTATTCTAAATCCTGCTTCCTGGAAGCTCAAGTCTTCAAGAATATTTGTTTTTTACTGAGTATAAATGAACAGGGTGAAAATGAAAGTCTTTGAAAGTCCCATCTGTTAATGTTTTGAATCCCTATATTACTTCAGTTTACTTCACTACCTTAATTTAAGTGTACTATTGTCCTATTAGTCTATTTTTGTTACATTGTTTTAAGTGTTATTGGGAAAAGACAATTCTCAATTCTTTTCAGAATTTCTTAATTTTCTTAATACTTCTATTAAGAGATTTAACTGTGCCAAATATTAATTGTTCAGTACAAATGCTAATTAGGAAAGGATCTTTTTTCATTCACTTAAGGAATTAATTAATGCTACGATACTTATCAGAGAAGCCCCACAGATTTTTGTAGATTTACTTCTGCATAGATAAGAATATACTGTTAAAGCATCTTAGGTGGTTAAATTTCAATTAGGTAGCTGATTGTTTAAGTTTAAGACCATTGCAGTCTTAAACATACTGACTTAAGATTTCTCAGTAGGGCTTCTGAAGTACCACATTTAGGTTTGCATTTATAATCTTTGTAAATCTGCATGCTAATAAGAACACAATTTCAATGTCATTATGCATAATAAATGGTAACACCTTTTACTTATGTCTCTTCCAAAAAAGGAAGAACCTCCATGGTGCCAACTTACATTTTTAAGTAATTACATCAAAAGAAAGAAAATCTATGTCTCCAATGTGTGAAAACAAAGCACTGGCTGCAGATGAATAGTTTGATGGCAGGGGTGTCAAACTGGATTTCTTTGAGGGCTGGTTCTGCTCTGCAAGCTGACCGGTAGGGGAAGTGGGAGAGACAGGACAGATGCTTCCTGCAACACTTTGCCAGTAAAAATGGGGCATGGAGCAGGGGGTTAGGGTTTTGGACAGCAAGTGCTACAGGAAGCCATCCAGGCTGAAAACAGGGTATGAGGAAGCACATGCACCCCCCATGCCCCATTTTGGTTGCCAGAGGCACTGTGGACTTTTGCTATTTCAAGGCCAGCTCCACAGGCCTTGAGTTGACACCCTTGCCATATGGTAATAGTTGTGCTTTTCATTGCAAATTACAATCATTATTTGCAGGAAAATTAATTTTCAGAAACAAAATAATGTGAGATTTTAAAAATAATAAGCTAAAGGAAATAATAAATGATATATCATTGTTTTCCAAAATCTTATATTTTGAACATAAAAATTCTTCTTCCCTCCATACTTTCCAATATCTTTTCTAACTCTAAAGCAAAGGCTAAAAACCAGTAACCATTCACACACTTAGCATTAAATCTGAGTGTCTCCTATAAAATTCCTAACATTTAAAATCCTGAGTTGAAACTCCAAGTCAGGAAAAATAAAATCATCAGACTGTTCTGATTTATTCAAAAACAAGAAAACAGCCAAAACAATCTTCTCTCTCATATAATTAGTCAACCAATCAAAGGACTCCAGCCATCCTGAAACTAAATCAACAATTTCTTTATGATGGCTGGGTAATTAAACAATAACAAATGGACATGAACAGTGGCCTCTGATATTATAGAACAAATTGAATTTAAAAATTAGTAAGCAGTCTAATAAAATACCACCTATCACTCTTTGCCCAGCAATTATCATGTTACTGTTCAGCAACACTGAGAGACCTCCTTGTAATTGTAAAGAGACAATATCATTCAATAAGCCTTAATTAATGAGAAATTGTGTAGTATCACATGATAATCTACCTGCTGGTATAATACAGCCCTATCACTCATCACTCACTGGAAGTTATGGGGGGGAAAACCCTCTATGATAGCCTGGCTGAGGTGCTAAGGCATGGTAGCTGTGTTGATGTAATCACTCAACATTGTGCATTTTTGGATTGCCCAATCAGGAAGGCAAGAGAAAGAAAATAAGTACTTTATGTGGAAAGTTTATAAAAGCATATATAAGTATTACTATTATCATTTCAATATGTTCCTTGTCCCCTGCTACTGAATCACAAGTAACACTGCACTAACACTTTTATTAAAACTTAGAAACAAGGGTGATAATTGCACTGTTGCCCTGCAGAACCTATGCAAGTTATAATTATATACTGTTACCAAGATACCCAGCAATTTTAGGCTTATTACCCACAGGTATCATTTATTTCAGAGTTAAAATTATTATTCTATTGGTAGCTTCATGCATGCTTCTTGCCTTAAGTCTTTCTTTCCTTTTCAGAACTTGCAGAAGTGAAAAAGCATAGCAAAGAGAGGAACATGGGAAGTTTTGCCTTGCCATTTCCCAAACATTTCCTTCCCCTATGAAATAGGTTTGTTTCCCTATCTTGTTTCTAAAGTGCCTGAGAAATGCTTTATAATTTGTTCTCAGCAGTGTTTTTGAATATTATTTTATTACCTGAGGTGGCAGAAAGAATAGGGTTGTTCTTTTCTATTTTATACCTCTCCATCACTTCAAAGCCTCCCTGTCTATTCACACTTTAACTTTTGGAAAAACCCAAATGGATGAGTTCGTTCATGGTATCTTTGACTTTATCTAGGGAAGGCAAAGACATACATAATCTTTGGCTAGAATATGATTAAGTGAAAGAACATCACATTCTACATGAAGAATTTCATTCATTTTGAGGAATTTTAGACTTAATAGAAGAAAGGAGCTAATGTATCGGGCAGACAATGTTCTCATAGCAACAGCAATAGCACTGAGATTTACCAGCATATTAGAATTAGAATTCTTTATTGGCCAAGTGTGATTGGACACACAAGGAATTTATCTTTGATGCAAATGCTCTTGGTGTACATAAAAGAAAAGATATATTCATCAAGAGTCAAGAATTATAAGGTACATCACTTAATATTAGTCATAGAGTACAATAAACAATCAAATCAAACTAGGAAACAGTCCGTATAAATCGTAAGGATACAAGTGACAAAGTTATAGTCATACAGTCACAAGTGGGAGGGAATGGGTGATAAGGAGTGTTGAGAAGATTAATAGTAATAGTGCAGACTTTGTAAATAGTTGGACAGTGTTGAGGGAATTATTTGTTTAGCAGAGTGATGTGGTTTGTGAAACAACTGTTCTTGTGTCTAGTTGTTCTGAGGGTGCAGTGCTGTATAGCAGCGGTCTCCAACTGGTGGGCCACAGCCCACTGGTGGGCTGTGATAAAATTTTGGTGGGTTGCAGAGAAATCTCACCCCCAGAGAACCCTCCCCAAGGCAATTTATCCAGGCTGCGTTGCCCACATGGCCCACAGGAACCCTCCCTGCCCACTCACTCCTTACCCGGCAAACTTGCCTGCTAAGTTGCTATTTTTCTTTTTCCCGACCATCAGCTTTTCTGCTGGGCTGCGTGATTTAGATTAGCTAGGAAGCAGGAAATGGTTGGATTTCTTGCTTTCTAGCTAGTCTTTAGATCTTCGGCTCTGCTATTAAGCATAGCCGAACCTCCCTTAGGACTGAGGGTTCTATTATTTAGTGCAGCCTCACGGCAAGCAAATTTTATGTGACAGACTCAAGTAGCCAATGGCAGATAGATCACTGAATGATTCTGTGAGCAACTCAATTTGCCTGCCTGCTTTGCCTGATTTTGAGTAAAAGTTTCTCTTTTTTATATAAAAAATTCAATATTTACATACATGGTATGTTGTGAGTTAATTTTGTGAGTTTGCTTGCAAGCAAATTTTATGTGACAGACTGAGCTAGTCGATGGCAGATAGATAGATCTCTGAATGAATCTGTGATTCTCTAAGCAATGCAATCTGCCTGCCTGCTTTGCCTGATTTTTGGTTAAAGGTGCTCTTTTTTTTATAAAAAATCATTATTTATATAAATATTTATAATATTCACATACAAGCCATGCCCAGCAAGTCACATGACCACCAAGCCACACCCACAAATTAGGCCACACCCCCAGAACCAGTTAGTGGTCCCTGGGATTTAACATTATGAGTTTGGTGGTCCCTGAGGTGCAAAAGGTTGGCGACCCCTGCTCTATAGAGTCGTTTTGATGCAAGAAGTTGAAACAGTTTGTGTCTGGGATGTGAGGGGTCTGTAAATATTTTCACAGCCCTCTTTTTGACTCGTGCAGTATACGGGTCCTCGATTGAAAGCAGATTGGTAGAAATTATTTTTTTCTATAGTCCTAATTATCTTCTGAAGTCTCTGTCTGTCCTGTTGGGTTGCAGAACCAAACCAGACAGTTATAGAAGTGCAGATGATAGACTCAATAACTCCTCTGTAGAACTGTATCAGCAGCTCCTTGGGCAGTTTGAGCTTTCTGAGTTGGCGCAGAAAGAACATTCTTTGTTGTGTTTTTTTGATGATGTTTTTGATGTTAGGTGTCCATTTTAGGTCATGTGATATAATAGAACCTAGAAATTTGAAAGTCTCTATTGTTGATACTGTGTTTAGTATTGTAAGAGGTGGTAGTATGGGAGGGTTTCTTCTAAAGCCTACCACCATTTCTATGGTTTTGTATGTGTTCAGTTCCAGATTGTTCTGGTTATACCACAAGGCAAGTTGTCCTGTCTTTATGTGGATTCGTTGTTGTGTCATCTGCAAACTTCAATATTTTAACATCTCATTTGAGATGCAGTCATTGGTACATAGGGAGAAGAAAAGTGGAGAAAGCACACAGTCTTGGGGGGGCTGTGCTAATTGTACAGGTATTGGATGTGATTCTGCCTAGCTTCACCTGCTGTTTCCTGTCTGTTAGGAAGCTTATGATCCACTTACAAATGTGTTCAGGTACTGCTAGTTGGTTTAATTTACTTAGAAGAGTGTCTGGAATGATGGTATTGAATGCTGAACTGAAGTCTACAAAGAGGACCCTTGCATAGGTATTTGGAGATTCAAGGTATTGTAGGATGTAGTGCAGAACCATATTAACAGCATCATCTGTCGATCTATTTGCTCAGTGTGCAAACTGCATGGGATCTAACAGCGGATCTGTATGATTTTCAGTTGGGACAGCACAAGCCTTTCAAAGGTTTTCATAACTATGGATGTTAGAGCAACTGGTCTGTAGTCATTCAGTTCCTTGATGGAGGGCTTCTTTGGCACTGGGATGATAGTAGAGTGCTTGAAGCAAGAAGGAACATAGCACATCTCTAGTGATTTATTGAAAAATTGGGTGAAGATGGGAGCCAATTGGTCAGTGCAGACTTTTAAGCAAGAAGGAGTTATCTTGTCTGGCCCTGATGCTTTTCCTGGATTTTGTCTGTGAAATAGATCTTGCACTTCTTTTTCTGTGATCACCAGAGGTTGTGAACCCAATGGGTTGGGGTCAGCTGTAGATGGCTTGGCTGTTGTTAGTGTGTTTGAGATAGGGGTTGTGGAGAGATGTGGCTGTAGTTTCCTTTCAAACCTGCAGTAAAACACATTCAGGTCATCTGCTAGTTGTTGATTTCCTTCTGCCTGGGAAGGAGGTTTGCTGAAGCCAGTGATGTTTTTAAGAGTTTTCCACATGTTTGCTGCTTCATTTGTTGAGAATTGATTCCTTAACTTTTCAGAGTAGCTTCTTTTCGCTGTTCTGATCTCTCTTGTTAATATGTTTCTGGCCTGATTGTGTTGCACTCTGTCACCTTTTCTGTAGGTTTCCTCTTTGGAACAATGTAGCTGCTTAAGTTTAGCTGTCAACCAAGGTTTATTGTTACTATATATTTCCTTGTTGGTATGCATAAGTCTTCGCAGAAGCTGACATATGATGTCATAGTATCTGTGAGCTTGTCTAGGTCTGCAGGGGTATCTTCAATGACATTCCAATCAGTGCAATCAAGGCAAGCTTGGAGCTTCAACTTTGCCTCATCAGACCAAGTCCACGGTTTACAGCACTCTCTGGGCAGTTTACAATGTCAGTATATTACCCTCAACAGTTTGGATCCTCATTTTATTGACCTTGGAAAGATGGAAGGCTGAATCAGTCTTGAGCCTGTCGTGGTTGAACTCTAGGCTGTGGGCAGAGTTTGCCTGCAATTCTGAATTCTAGTCATTGTGCCACCAGGCTTATAGAAAGAATACTCACTTGATTGCCACAGATAGTCTTGCACACAGATTTGACATTATCTACTATGAAGGAATGGTTAGTGATGTTGACAAGTCTTGCTGAGATAAATAAATTGACTTGTTTGATTAAAGAAAACACAGTATCTACATTTATTAATGTCTGGAAACATCTTAAGGACTTTTTGTATAAAAATAAAAGCAAAAAACCTTTGTGTTTATGGTTTGAATTACTATACAGAATAGAATATGGAAAGAATAATGTTAATGATATAACTTTAGAGAGAGAGATTAATATATATATATATATTTATAATTGCTGTGAAGAATATCGAAAGCCACTACTTTGTATCATTTTTCTTTTCTTTCTATTTTTTTAAACTTTTTTTCTTTTCTTGCACTTTTTGCTTTCTCCTTGCTTGTTGTCTTTTTTCCCATTTGTTCTGTATTTATTTTTAACTTTAAAATATTTTAATAGAAATTAAAGAATTTAATTGGGAAATATGGGTAAGTGGCCAAAAATGCATTTTGGGAAGTCTAAACAATAAGCTTAGAAACAATGAAAAACTCTTTTCCAGATATCAGGGCTAAATTAGGGGATAGAAGTCATCAAATTTGTAGATGACACCAAGCAGGGATGAATAATCAACACTTAGAAGATGGGCTTGAGAATCTCCTCATCTAAATCATTTATAGAGATGTTCAATTCTTGTGAGAGATAGAAAGATGGACAAATCATCAGCCTAGATTTATAGAAGCGCATAGGGGGAATATACCCACTGTACAGCACATTTGGAAGCTAGTCGCTGTTTTATTTTATTTGTATTACTGTTACTTTTATTTTAATGTTCATATTGTTTTCTAAGCCACTTATGATCTTCTTTGAACCATAGTGATGTATTACTTGTGCAGAATAATAACAAACATATTGTAGAGAATTGTCTCCCTGTCATATATGGAATATTAAATGAAAATATTCAACAAGAACAAAGGTGATTTATGGTTTGGGTGAACTGATGTATACACAAAACAGGAATCAGAAAAACATGTAAATTCTATAAAAATATCCATTTAATCATTTCCTATAGCTTCCATATTATTCAATTCCAGAAAGTTGTATATGCCTTACATGAATGGTCACAAGAGTTAAAAACAATCAATGCTATATAGTGGCACTATCCACTAAGAGCATCACCCCAAACAGGTGAGTTAGTTTACATTGTTCCCAATGCTTTGCTTCCTACTCTAATGGTATTTGCTACAAAATTTGTAATAGTTTGCAATGTCTGTTCCATGACTTCTGATGCCACAAATTAGAGTACTAATATTCTAGTTTTGGGTATATTCCATAGTTATCCTGTCACTGATTTTCGCTGGTGTGAGAAGGAGAAAAAAATACAACAGCAATCTACTAGAATACATAGTTACATAAAAAATCTCTGAGCTGTGCATATATTACAGTTAAATAGAACAATGTTAAGGTGCATTAAAGTATCACAATCTCTATAAATATAACCCTAGATATGGTCAAGATGCACAAAGCAAATTGTTATTCCATGTGAAATAATGACCCTCTAACAGAGTAGCAAGCAAAGATAGAAATATATCTATATTGTTTGAATTTTCTCTTGATTTGCTTGTCTAATAAATACATGATCATGTTTGGTATAATTGCTTAAAGCTCTTCTTGTCCCATCCCCCCTTTTTAATTGGAAAAATAACAAAGCTAGTTATCATATATTGATGTTCTCTTCACAAGGATTATCTAACTAGGTAATCCAATTATTCATCTATCTGGGAAAAGCAACTCAAACTTACATCAAGACATTTGTTGCCAAAGCATCAAAGGTTTGAAAAGTGACATGAATAGATGACATCAGAACATGAAGAAAAATAAAACAAAAGCATGTTGTTATGGAAACTGCATTCTCACAATTTCAGAAGACTAAATGTGGTCCTTCTTCTTGGTTTCCAGCTCATGCAGAAGTCCCAATTTCCAGCTTTAACCACATTGCTGTTGCTGAGCATTCATCCTTATAATATTTCCAATTATTCCCAAACAAACATATTTTAAACCAATTTGAACTAGGGCAGCATATAAATTTAACAAACAAACAAACTTTAATGTGTACCCTGTACTTTCTATCTTTAATACTAACATTCTGCAATTCCTTCCTTCCTTCCTTCCTTCCTTCCTTCCTTCCTTCCTTCCTTCCATCCATCCATCCATCCATCCATCCACCCATCCATCCATCCATCCATCCACATAACTATACTGGCCACAGAAATAAAGTCAAATTAGCTACGAACAATTTTACATAAAATATAGCTAGAGGGCATAAAATAAAAATAACGTTGCTTTCTTGTATTCCTCTGTTTATACTGCTGCATAAGCTTGAAACTCAGTCACAAAGTCTACAATATTATAGATGGCACCATGTCACAAGGAATCAAATGGGCACAAGTTATTTTGTGAACATTCTTTAATCAAATTCACCAAATATCTTTAGTTCTCTTATGGTTTCCTTGTTTTTAGGTGTATAGCATTTTAGCTTGTTTTTGTACAGCTATGACTTTTCGATTAGACACTAATATTATTTAAAATTGAAAAGCAAGATACAAGTATTTCAAAATAACCTACTCAAATGACAAATACACTCAAACACTGTACATTTCAGGTATACAGAATCTATCTATTCCCAAGAAGCCACAGACAAGTTCTGGCTTGAAAACAATCTTTCAAATGGAAGAAGTGTAACATATGTCTTTCTTTCCTCTCTGAATTCTATATTTTTGGCAGTTGGTACTCAATATAGCATACAGACCAGAAATGACATGTGGTTTATTTATTTAGTGATATTTGACAACTCTCGAAACATTGTAAAGGAGAATGGAGCACTGAAAGAGGATTAGGTTTCTGCCTTTGCTGTACACATGGCAAATAGCCAAATATTCCATTTACAATGTTGCACTGCCCTCCATTACAAGGTCACCCATAGGTAGACTGAATCTCCAATTTGCATTAAAAGGAAAAGATGTCAAAACATACATACTATGCTTTCAGATCAATAGGAACGTTCTCCTGGAATCAAAATCAAACAAAAAATAACAATCAAATTAAAAACAAATATGTATTAAATTCTCTCTGCAGGATTAGCATAGAATTAAAGCAACAAGAATACTGAAAAGTGAGGGGATCATATTGTCATCATTTTAGCTGGCTGAAGTGGAAAAAAAAATAAGTCAGCATTAGTGGGATGCATAAACTTAACATCTAAGATTTTTAATATCAGGCAAGGGAACATAAAGGAGGAAAATAATAAGTGTCCAATATTCTCACATATTGTAAAAAATTATAGTGAACAAATAAACACCTTAATAATACTCTCTCAAATATGATATTGAATATTGAGAAAAAATAAATATTACAAAGAATACAAAGCTCTTACATAGTCTAGCATAGAAGCAAGAGATAATTGATTGGTATACTGTATATAATCATGGCAATAATATCCATGGTAGGGGTGGAGACTGAAAAATATGAGGCAGTATGACTAGCTCTTTACAATGGAAGGGATAACACATTATTATGTGTCATGTGGGATTTTGGTGATATATATATACAATTAGAGAAAAACAAGAAAGTTTGTGACACTTCAATGATCCCACGCCTACAATACTCAATGGAAGGAGTCAGTTCTTAACAGACAGAATTCCATATCTTGACAATTTTCTTTGAATGCAATAATGGGACATGGTGAAGTGGAAAAAATCACAAATAAAACATCATCACTCTGCAAAACTCTTCCTATGGACATTCTCAATCACCCAGGTCAGGGGTGTCAAACTCGATTTTATTGAGGGCTGCATAAGGGTTGTGTTTGACCTCAGGGGAGCTGGGTGTGTGGCCAGCTCAACATCACTCATCAAGGCTCCATTTTCAGTTGCACACTGCCTGCTCAGGCTCCATTTTCAGCCATAATGGCCTCCTGCAGCCCTCTGTAAGAGGTCAATGGAGCCAGGACAGGAATTCATAACAAACCCATAGTTTCCATGCATGCATTTATCAATTCTAGTGTTTATGTTTATGGATTCTAAGGTTCATTCAGATTTAATACAGCTTCCCCCTTCTTCCCTTTAGACCACATAGTCTCTTATATTCCATCCCCCCCCCCCAAAAGCTATAATCATTATTTTTGTCAATCAAAAATTTCACATAACATTTTAATATGATGGAGATGTAAAGTAGGCTATCAAACTTACTTATACCTGTGCTGTAGGCAGTATTTTTTACTAGTTACATAAATAGTATGAATCAGATTTGAAACATTTTAGAAGGTATACATTTTGCTGAAGGAAAATACATACATACTGTATATTTATGGACAGACACACACACACACACACACACACACACACACACACACACCTAATCAGTTCTAAATACTATTTTATTTGTGGCATTGGGAGACAATACATACTCTAGATGTCTAGAATCCTCCTCAATGTTGAGTTTTAGACAGACCAGAGACTGTCCAAGAGAATCCCATATGGTATTGTTGCTGCTCTCTTGTGGTGACTGGAAGCTATTGGGGTCTGGATAAGGGACAATATGCTTCATCTGAATTCTGGCAAGACTGAATGACTTTGGGTACCTGGAAATTCATGTTCCAAGAGTTCAAAGAGTAGGTGGCAGTCTTGGCTAGGGAAAGATTTACACAACTCCATGTTGTACACCAGTTGGTCCTTTCTTGGGTCAGGAATCCCTGCACGCAGTCATTGAAGCCCTAGTCATCTTATGTTTGGACTATTGCAATATGCTTTACTCTTGAAGAATATTCAGAGTTATAACTAGAATAGAATGCAGCAGCACAGACAGTTTTGGGGCTCCTAGTGTGGCCCATGTTACTCCCTCTTCAATGAGATTCATTGACTGTTAGTTTACAATTAAAGGTGTAATCTAAAGTGTTAGTTATCACTTTTAAAGACCTTCACGCCATGGGTCCAGGTTATCTGAAACACTGTCTCACCCCAGTAGGATTGGTCCAACCCACCCATACCAGCAGAAAAGGCATGCTGCTGGCCCCATCAGTCAAGAATTTTCAGTTGATGGGCTCCAGGAGAAAAGTCTTTTTGCCCTGGCTCCTGCCCTTTGGAACATCATGACCCTAAGATGAGCCCCACAACTACTTTTTTTGACTTTCTGTAAGTGCCTGAAGACCTGGCTCTGCCAATAGGGATGCAACCATTTGGGGTGGCTATTGGATTAGAAAAAACTACACCCCTTATGTTTCATGTTCGTCTGTTCGTCTGTTAATGAAACATCCACATGGATCAATGAAGCAATTTTATAAAATCACTGTAACTGAGTCAAATCAAAACAGATTTTTATAGGACAACCAAAATACACATCTATGACCTAGAATTGTGACCTTCACAAATGCAAACCTAACCCTAATCAGCTGCTGTTGAAACATTAAGAAAGGTATATAAAATTATTTCATTAATGTGTTATGGTTTAAATTGTGCATTTAAAATATAATCTTAGCAATCTGATGTTATACACTGAATATATTTATTTCCATAGATATATAGATGCACACATAGAACAATATTGTTGCCAGAATATAAAATTACATTGATCAGAAACCCACAAGATTTTTTTATTTATATATGTTAATCAGAGTAGCCTGCAAAGATGATGTGTATGCAAATCCACAAAGCAAAAGATATTAGACTAGGAAAGAAACAATGAAAGCTGTTGATAGTCTCTTGCTTCCTGCTCTCCTGTCTTGAATTATATAGGAAATAGGAGTAATGGAATATTCATAATCTTGATAACATTCATAAAAATTGATTTAAAATGCAGTTTCCACAGCATCAAATTATTATCAATAGTTGGAGTTGATGGGGTTTGATTTGATCAACAGCATTCAGAAGAATATAGTATAACTTTTGCTATATCAGACCAAAACACCTATTTATCCTAGCATCTTTTTCCCAGCAGAAGTCATAAAGAAGGCGAGACTGCTCATTATCTGTGTCCTTTAGTACCTTATATGCAGATATTTATTGCTTCTAACCCAAAAGTCTATTTACCTCAGCTGTCATGATTCATACATTTCTGGCACTTATACAATCTGCTGTCCTTTGATAATTCCCATAAGTTCCAGCATGTGCCTTGCATTTCCAAGTCTTTCAAATTTACACTCCCTCCCAAGTCTAGGGAGTGTAGTCTGAGCATTTCAATTCCATGGAATGTGGCATTTTTTTAAAAATACAATTAAAGTATACAAAACAACAACAACTAGTAAGAAAAAGAAAAAAAGGAATGAAAAGAGAAGAAAACACATAGTTACCTCTTCCACTCTTTCTATAAATTAATTATCATTTTATTGTTTCCCCATCTCTTTGGCTCTTTTTAATCCCTAAATCCAGAAATCATCAATTCAGTCTTTTCTTCTTTCAACATGAAACTCATATAAGATTTCCACAATTCATTGCATTTCAAGTGTGCCTAAACCATGATTACTGAAAAGATTGGCTCTTGTATATTTTTAGGAAGAATCACACAAAATTTACAGTATAAATCCTATTATACACTTAATGTAATTGTTAAAATGAAAAGTTTAATATCCATCCCAAAACAGAAGACTCTTGTTATTCCTACGTATTGAGTGTAGCTGCTGGTAGAAAAATAAATCACCTTAAAGCTATGCTAAAATTTACCTGAAATATGGTACCATTCTTTTTCTTTATATTTTAATACATTCCAGAACTATTGGATCAGTTTCCTTCCTTAGAGACCACATGTCATTCCCCAAGGCGTCATAGTGGTGCGGTGGTTAGAATGCAGTATTGCAGGCTAATTCTGACAGTTCAATCCTGACCGGCTCAAACTTGACTCAGGCTTCCATTTTTCTGAGGTTGGTAAAATGAGGACCCAGATTGTTGGAAGTAATATACTGACTGTGTAAAATCACTTAGAGTGGGCTGTAAACACTACAAAGTGGTATATAAGTCTAAGTGCTATTGGTATTGCTAATTTCAGCACTCACAAATATTATGCCAATTACTTCTAAAGAAATGATCTCACAATTTTTATTTTCAGTCTGTTTTAAGCCCTGGTATCTATACCTACATCTCTACCAACTATCATTCAATAAAATGGCTGATAACTATAGTGATAAACTATACAGTTTAAATAAATAAACTATTATTAATAACTTGTTTAAATTTATTGGCCGACCAATTCAATTGTTTCATTAAGGCCACCACACAACTTTTAATATGGAATGCAAGAAAGAACAAGGGCCTATATTGTCAAACATTCAGCAGCTGCTTATCCATCAGCACATGCACATGCACACACACACACACACACACAAATCCCTCCAGTTTCATCTTCCTTTTCTTGAAGCAAAAGTAAATTAAAATAAAATGAAATCAGTTCATGCCAGCAACAACCTAACATCAAACTGACAGAATTATGACATCCAACTTGATAATAGAAGACCACCTATAGAGCTGAACAATAGAGAAAAATGTGGTTCCATAAACAGGTGAATTTACAGCTCACAGTATGATAAATAAATAAACTACAAAGCATTGTTTCCTTTGAAAGCTTGTCATCTGTCATTTTAAGTTATATAACTGTAAGATGTGGCTTGAATTTATCCTAGCCTCTCTTTTTCCCTCTTTCTTTCTCTTTCTACACACATGTACACACACGCACACACACACACAGAGAGAGAGAGAGAGAGAGAGAGGGAGAGGGAGAGGGAGAGAGAGAGAGATGAATACATACATACACAAGTTACCAGAAATCTACTAAGACTCCATCTCATGCCTAAATGTAGGCACCACTGGCATGATATGCACAAGGATCTCTTGACTGTATCTTCTTCTGAGTCCCATGACCCTTTTTTATAATGCTTCTTATCTAGTTTGAAATAATTGTGTATTTTTTTGTCCTTGGAAGTGGGTTACATTTATATTTAAAATGGTCAATTGAGACTACATTAGAAAAAATAGTACAGCCAGAATAAAAAAATCATTTTGATAATTATATATAGTTTTGAGTCTTTTACTTTTTTTGTCTGATTTGCTAGCTGTTGAAAACTCCACAGCTCCATCCATTCTCTGAGGATGGGTTAGTAAGCTCCATTATTCTTCTATGTGACAAGCAAATGTTAAAGCCCACAATTCGGTGTTTGTCTCCTTTTCATATTCACTACCTGCATCCTGTCAGATCACCAACCTTTTTCTTTTTTAAAAAACATAAATTTTATTGATTTTACAATTCAAACAAACCAACAACACATATATGAATGAAAGAGAGAAAAAGAAGAAAGGGAGAAGAAAATAGAAAGAAAAAAATAGAAAACAATTAAAAACATTCTCATCTTCAACAGTTTGTAAGACCTCTTTTTTATCCTTATTTTATGTCATATACACACACCTAATCCTGACATATATCTGTGTATCACTACTATGGATTTATCCTATCCTCGTTTGCCTTTTAGTGTGAAGTCTATCTTTGGTCTATCCACTTGTACCAGCATTTCCAGCTGTTGTAGTATATTGAAGTGTTGTGATTGGAAGGACCAATCCTGTTAGGAACTTTGAATCTGATGACTGTTAGATCGTGGATTGACGTCAGAACCAGGAAACGTTAATCTGATGGGCAAGCCAGTTAATTAGCACGTTACTACAAAGAGCTCTGTCTGTTTGAATTTCAAAGGGGAGTCCTAACAGTTTTGCTTGCAGTTTTGAATGAGGACGTTACTGCAAAGAGCTCTGTCTGTTTGAATTTCAAAGGGGAGTCCTAACAGTTTTGCCTGCAGTTTTGAATGAGGACGTTACTGCAAAGAGCTCTGTCTGTTTGAATTTCAAAGAGGAGTCCTAACAGTTCCTGTCAGCAGTGATAATAAATATTTTGAATGAGGACACATTTGATTTGCAGGACTGGCCTGAACCTTCAACCTCCTCTGCTTCTCAATCAGGTTATCAGCCGGGAACGGCTGACAATGAGGAACTTTGGAGACTTCAGGTGAAGGTAATAATTTAGATGATTGCTGGGTGGATGTCAGAAGCAGGCATCTCCTTACGAGAAGAAACCAACGGGAGCACAGGAGGAGGGCAGATCAGTAATTAGACTAATTATATGCTGCTCTATAAAGGGAGAGAGATGACTTTGCACTTTGTCTGGAACAAAGTGTTTGTTTGCAAGGAGAACCGAAGATTTTGGCTTGGAGGATTTAAACCTGAAATATCTTGTTGGGACTTGGATTTATTTCGTTGGAACTATTAACTTGGACTATCTTGTGGAGGCTATCTACAGCTGTTATCAGTGAAGATTCCTGTTTGCTGCCTTTATTTGCGAGGACTGCTGCTTTCAGCCTTATCTGTTTATTTTGGAAGGTGGGACATAACATTGAAGTGTCTTTATTTTTTAATGCCAAAGTTAATTTGTCCATTTCTGCACAACTTGAAATTTTTTGAATGATCATCTCCTCTGATGGAACATGAGGCTGCTTCCAACATTGTGCAAAAGCCAATCTGGCCACTGTCAAAATGTGTATTATTATATATTTCATGTTTTTTGATATTTGTTTATCAAAGATCCCTAACAGAAAGGACTCTGATCTGAATTCGATCTGTTCTCTTGTCATTTCTTCCAGCCAATTTCTAATTTTCTACCAATATTTTTGAGCTTCTGTACAGGACCACCACATATGGAAAAAAGTTCCCTCTTTTTTTTTTTTTTCATTTCCAGCAATTTGGACTCATATTGGGGTGCATCTTCGCTAATCTCGAAGGAGGAAGGTGCCATCTATAAAACATTTTATAGGCGTTTTCTTTGTATGCTACCGATTTTGTAATTTTATTATTTCTACCCCAGACCTTTTCCCATTCTGTTATGGTGATGCTACGTCCTATATTCCTACTCCAGGCTATCATGTTCCCTTTTACAATTTCTTCTTCTAATTCTACTTCTAATAAATAATTGTCAAATTTTGTTATATATTTTTTACCTGATCCTAATAAATTTTTATCTAATTTCTGGAGTTTATTGTTAATTCCAAATTCTTTCTTGTCCTGTTTATATCTACTTTGAATTTGGAGATATGCCCACTGATCAGTTTTTAGTCCCCGCTCTTGAAGTTCTTGCCATGATTTCAAATTTCCTTGTGTATCTAATAGATCCTTATATTTAATCATTTTAGTGATATCCAGATTATTTGGGTGAATCATTGCCTCCATTGTTGAAATCCAAATTGGTATTTTTAAATAGTGTTTTTTCCATCTTTTCTTCCAATTAGTTAATAATGAGTCTATGATTAGATGTCTGTGAAAATATTTCTGGCTAGTTTTTCCTACATCCCATAAAAAAGCATGCCACCCCCTTTGCAAGTCATGGCCTTCTAAGAATAATATTCTCTTATTGGTTAAATTCACCCATTCCTTTAACCATACTAAAGAGGCTGCACTATAATACAACTCCCAATTTGGAAGTGCCCCCCCCCCCCCCGCTCTTCATATCCTGCATTGCCTTTAAATTTATTCTAGGTTTTTTCCCTTGCCAGATAAATTGTACAGTTATTTTATTAAGTTCTTCAAAAAAAAATTGTGTACTTTGATTGGGATCATCTGAAATATATATAAGAATTTTGGAAGAATATTCATTTTAATAGCAGCAATCCTGCCTAATAATGAAAGTTGCAGCTTACCCCATGTTTCTAAATCCTTCTTTACCTGTTGCATCAATTTATCATAATTATTTTCCTTAAATGTCTTACAATGTGCTGTCAACCATATTCCTAAGTATTTAACTTTCTTTATCACTTGTATTCCCATAACTTCTTCTAGTTCTATTTTCTGTTTTTCTGTTAAATTTTTAGTCATTAATTTTGTTTTCTTCCTATTAATTTTAAGTCCTGCTACTGCTCCAAATTATTCTAATTCATTCATCAATTTTTGTCCTCTTTCTATTGGTTCCTCAATGAAAAAAATCATATCATCTGCAAACACTTGCAACTTATATTCTTCTTTCTTAACCTTTAATCCTTTTATGTCTGGGTTCTGTCTAATTTGCATTAGTAATGCTTCTAATGATAATATGAAGAGCAGGGGTGAGAGTGGGCAGCCCTGTCTGACTCCTTTTTCTGTTTTTATTGGGCAGGTATATTCCCCGTTTATTATAATATTAGCCTGTTGTGTATCATAAATGGTTGTTATAATATTTTCAAGTTTGGTGCCTAAATTCATATTATAACTTTTTTGGATTAAAAATTGCCAATTTAAATTATCAAAGGCCTTCTCTGCATCTAAAAACATAAGTGCAATTTGTTTTTCGGAGTGGGCTTCATAAAATTCTAAGACATCTAGTACTATTCTTAAGTTGTTCCTGATTTTTCTGGTCGGGAGAAATCTATTTTGATCTTCATAAATATGCTAACTTAACATTCTTTTTAGCCTACTTGCTATAATAGAAGTGAATATTTTATAATCAGTACTTAACAGTGAAATTGGCCTATAATTATGTATACATTGGGGATCCGAATCCTCCTTCAGGATCAGCGAAATCAATGCCCCCCTCCATGAGTCTGGCATCCTGGCTGCCAATAAGACGTCATTAAAAACTTCCACCATAAGAGGTCCTATTTGTTCTGCTATTGCCTTGTACAGCTCCCCTGGAATCCCATCTGGTCCCAGGGATTTATTGTTTTTCTGGTTCTCTATTGCTGATTTCAATTCAAATCAAGTAATGTCTTTGTTTAATAATTTTTCCATTTCTTCCCCAATTGCTTTATCCTTCACTTCATCTAAATAGTTTCTTATTCTATCTTCGTTAACTTCTTCCTTTTTATATAACTCTTCTTTTTTCTGTTCTATCTCATGTTGTATATCCCCCTTTCCATCTATTAGCTGGTATATCAATCTCTTTTCTTTCCTTTTTTTAGTCTATATGATAGCCATCTCCCTGGCTTATTAGCATGCTCAAAATAAGTTTGTCTAGTTGTATTCAAATTTATAATCATTCTCTCTTGTTCAATTAAATTCAGTTTATGTTTAGCTATTATTATCTGATTTTGCAATTTTGAATCCTTTGGGGTACTCTGTAATTGAGTTTCTAATTCCTTATTTTTTTTGTTGCAATTTGTTTTGCTGGCATATTTTTCCTTATTCCTTGGCGTTATAAGAGATTGTTATACCTCTTATTACTGCCTTCATTGTATCCCAAATGTTTTGTTTCATAGTTGCTCCATTATCATTTTCCTTTAAGAAATAATTTAATTCCTCCTTGAGTTTGTTGGTATTCTTTTTCTCTTATTAACTGAGTATTTAACGTCCATCTTTTCTGGGGTTTTTCCCTACCCTTCCATATTATCTGAATTGGATTGGGATCACCAACCTTTTTCAGTAGTTTCTCTTTTGTTCCCCTTACCCTTGGTTGTTGAAAAAGCTATGGTTATTCAGAGAAAGCATATTTTCACAGATGTTGTTAAAGAAAATTAAATTCTGGATTTGACATTTCTAGTTTCCTTTTACATGGTTTAAAAAGCTATTTAGAGAAGTGGTCCTGCTCATTCTCCCAAATAGGACTTTTGCCCCCCAAACCTTGTTCTGGTATTTCCATCATGACCATAATGATGAAAAAAAGCAGTCCAATGAATTATATAGTAAACATATGCTATTTTGGAGCAAATATGTCAGATTTCTTTGACTTTGTTTTGAAGTTGAAGAGAGCAGAATTTTGCATATTTTCCATATTTGAAAATCAACTTAGAGTTTTGTAGAAGGAGAAAAATAATGGAATAATCCCTCATAAGTGAAATGTTGTAACAAAATGTAGTTTCCAAACTATAGACAATAATTATTTGACATTTTGTTTTTGTTAGATCCAACCTCTATCCCATACAGATACTACAATTTGGACACAGCACTACAAAGATCAGAAAACCTGAAGTTAGACTAAAAGAGCTGGAGGTCATAAGATTGTGAAGTGCTTCATTCAAAGGCAAGAATATATTTAATATGTCTGATCAGTGTACAAGTAGCAAGGAAAACAAACAAGCAAGCCCCACTGCAAGTCTTTGCTTTAGAATCCAAAATGCTTCATATCCTGATGTTCAGCCTTGAGAACATAAGACTAAAGTGAACTGTAATATCACTCTTCAGATACTGGAAAAGATACCTCATAGGGGAAAAAAATCAAGGTGTGTTCACTATTACCCCAAAGTACAGGATACAGAATAATGGAAATCAATCTCCAATTGATGAAGATGGTGACATAAACCTTTGTAATAAGAAAATGTAATAGTGTAATCAATTACCCAGAGAGGCAGTAAGCTCCTTTTACTGGATACTTTTACTCAAAGGCCACCTTTCATCGGTGCTTTGATTTAGATTCTTACATTAAGTAGGAGACGGCATTTTATGTCCTAAATGGGCCCATAGACTTCTATAGAGAGGACAACAAGGAGAAAATGGTCAAACGTTTTTTGCAATGTTGCAATGCCAACTCCACCCTTTGTACCATACATTGTGACTTTGAACATATAGGCGTAATGGGCAGAGCATCTGTTGTGACATCACAAGACATGTTTTGTCATTCTGACAAAGCCTCCAGATAAAATAGACCTATCAAATAACCATTTCCATTCTATGGTTCTATGATTCTAAACAATGTCTTCCTTCCTAATTATCTACCTGCAAATAATGTCAAGATTCTCGATCTTATTGCTGATAGGCTTGACTTGCACATTTCCAAATTTTAACAATTGAACATTTCTTGTGAATCAGTTAAATATTGTGTTCAATAGCTACATATTTTGTTTTTGCATCATCCCTGTTGTGTTTAAACCTGCCATAAACTAAGCCTTTATTTATCCCAGCTCTAAACTCTCCATTATTTCTTGCTTGCCATTTGTTTCATCAGGTCTTTGTATTTGAAACTTAAACCATTTTCATAGGACTCATAAGTGCTTCGCAACTGTCCTCCCTAAACCATGCCAGAAATAAATTATGACAGAATATGAGATTGGAACTGTTCACAATAGGATTAGTATAATTCATACATTGTACAGTTGTACCAAACAAACATTCCACCCAGTATTTATCTTCCAAATGCTGGCATAAACCTAGATGATGGAAATATTATATCCAAAAACATGAGGGATGAAGCCCTCACTGATTTTGCTGCAATAACCTTATCCAAATGGTATAAATCTATGTGACCTGCTGCTAATTTCAGCAATTCAATGTATTATTGTAGAAGCTACAGTGAAAAGTGTCTTCTATGTAAACACTTTTTCCCAGATTATCTAAACCATCTTTGGCCTGCTGAAATACATTTGAGACAATATATTTTCTGGTGTACCAAAATGATTCATACAGCAGCTTCTAAACCTATCCACTGGCATCCACCTTAGGAAAAGCGAAATTGGTTGCTAGTTTCAAATGGGACTTTTCCGTGATGCAATAACACATATAAGGACAACATTTCTGGGAGCTCAAAGCTATTATTTGCTGGAGGATGATTTGTGGTTGGTGGGTTTTTTTTAGAGAGGGTTGTTTATTTTAAACCATGTTAAGCCTACTGTAAGCAGGTTCGACAGTTTTCATGAATCTTCTGCCTGTAAATATTTTTATCTTTTCTCTTTATCAAGAAGAAATGAGTGTAAAGGCTAGGTTTGTACTCTATATGTGGCCTTGGAAAATTAAGTTCTATTTATTTGTTTATTTAAAAAATTATTTGCTGCCTATCTTGTATCCAATGTCTACTCTAAATCTATCCAAGCCAAGGTAGCTTACTTTAGTTTTATCAATTTATCGGATAAACCCCTGAAAGGATGAGTTCATAAAACATATTAATCTAGAATCAAAGAATAAACAACTTGTCCAAGTTGTAAATTAACACCATTTAAAGAATTCCAAAGAAAATGATGGAGGATGTGCTTTGCATTCACAGTGGCCAACTCCCAGTGGGCTGCTAAGCAGTAACTTGAGTCTTTAAGACTGTTTTTACTCATTTCTTTTCCAAAACAATGCTTTACAGTATTTCCCTTTTTCATATTTTGTAGCTTGGGGATGTCCCCTCATTGTCTTTATTTCTACGTTGTTCCTTTTAGCCTCTTGTCATCTAATCTTCTTTGTGCTCTCCTTGCAAATTAAGGTCAGAATACTGTCATCCCTATGCTGAGTCAAACAAACTAAAAAGAAAGAAAGGATGGGGGTACTTGGCATTTTCTTCCTGTGCTGCCTAACAGAAAGATTGAAGGATATAATGTTTCTTGCTGAATCCAGATTTACAGAACAAGCAGATAGGCAGAATTATTTATAGAAATGGCAAACAGGGACACATAGTAACTGAAAGAAGCAATTTCAAGTGGTGAAATAATAACCAAGCTGTGGGACAGGAAAACTGACCTTTAGAATCATCCCTCCAACATGTCATAATTGATAATAGATATATATATATTGCTTTTCATTGTCAGACTGATTGTTGTTACTGAGGACATTAATCCACTCTCTGTAAATTCATTAATGCTAAATATCCCATCTTTTCCCATTTTAGAAAAGGAAATGTATCCTATGGGTTAGCAATTCAATTATTAAAAAATAGTTGTCCTATAGTGAATTATCCACTATTGCAAATAACTTTTCTACTGTGTAAGAAGTCAATAGACAATATACAGCAGATTGACTTAGAGCATAGAGGCTTGTATTAAAATCCTCTTCCTGTTCTGAAACTAAAAAAACTAAAAAAAAACTTTAAAAAATTATGAAAGAATTCAAAAACAGAGCAGAAACATTTTTTAAAAAGTAGAAAATGTGGACATGAAACAGATCAGCTATGGCATACATAAAAAAAATTAGCAGTTTATATTTTGGCAGAATTTGCATTAAACCATTTTTCTTCTTGTTTAGATATGGAGGTACAGATTGTGAGACACTTCAATGCACAGCTGCATATCACTTTGCTCAGCATGAAGAAGTGTCTGCTCCATTCTGACAAAGTATCAAATCAGGTTGATTCACATTGTTTGCCTCATTTGTCTAACTGGGGATGGGCTATACATGGGCTTTGCATTCACAGAAGCTTCTGTTACTGAACAAAGTCAAATGGTGTGATCTTTCTATTCTGGTGGTTAAAATGGGACAGCCATGTAAAAGGATTTTTTTTCCCTTTAAGGATCTGTAAAGCCCAAATTATATGGAGACATTTCCAGATACAGATAAAGTACTAACACTGTTGCTTCAGTTAATGCAAAATGAGAACATCAAGATAAAACACAGCTAGTATGTTTATTATGAGAAAGAAAGATGAGGATATATTTTAATTTCAGGGAATACTTATGGATAATACAGGAAAACTTCATTCTTATAAATGAAATATCAGTGGCAAAATCTCTAATGCATAATTTGGCAATAGCAACATTTGGCAAATTTCTGACAGATATCTAGAAATGTTCTACTATGATTAGGTATCTAGATGTGAAGTGTACACTCAATTCCAAAATGAATTTTGGACTGCAACAGTGATTATATAGGTATTGTAGCCCTATTGAATAAATCAGAGATGTATTCATAACATATACTAAGAAACCCAACATGATTTATCAAACATAATAGCTGTGTTTTCAGAAAATAGGGTAAAACTACAAATAGTGAAAGGACACTTCCTCAAGACTATTTTAACAGGTACTCTTCTGACCCTATCAATCCTTTCTAGGACTGAGAGAGAGTGAACCAAGATCATGCAGTTAGATTCATGCTGAAGGTGGAACTAGAACCCAGAGTCTCCCAGTTTGCAGCCTGGTACCTTAAACGCTACACCAAACTGGCCTTCCTTGCAGTCCATGTCAAAAAAGCTATAAGATGGAATGGGAAGGAGGCATGTCCACAGCAGGCAAACAACTGAAGCTAAGTAGACCTCTACTTTGATTGTTCCATTAAAATACTGTGAAATGTTCATGCAACAAGAGTTGTTTTGAGAAGGGAAGGAAACATTTTAACAATGGAACAATTAAAGGCAACTTCAGCCTGTCTCTGCAGCAGTTTAGAGATGAAATACAGGTGAAATTAAGACAATGTACCACTGCAAAAAGGTTACCAAGACTTCTTACTAAAAGGATTTTGAAGGGTTTTTTTTTTAATTAGCCTTTAGTATGATATGTGGACTCAGTAAATATCTAAAAGATACCACCTAGGTGCTTTAGAATTTTATGGATATTAATTCTGATATGAGCAGATACTATACACATTGGCAGGCAAAATAAAAGGATTATTCACCCTCTTTGTATCCCAACAGAGTTTTCAGGTCAGTGAAGATAGGTTTATAAATGTTTATTTTAAGAGAAAATACATTTAGAAGTGCATTTTTGAGACATTATTTATAAACCCGCATCACATAATTTTTTGTGCAGTTTTCTAAATCACATTAATAGTAAACCATTATAATAATATGGTTTTATAAATGAATAGACGGGAAAGAGGCCCTGACTCAGAAATAAATTGATTCAACCATCTCAGGATAAAATAGAATATATTGCTGAACATAGATAAATCCCTAGACAATAATTGAGTGTCAAGCTAAGGTGTTAATAATAGATGGCAAAATAAAAATTGCAGGTGTCAGTATTCTTGTCTAGGACAAAGTTATTAATAAACACCTGAAAAATAAACTAGAAATAAAATAGATGAAGACTCCTAGAAAGTTCTTTTTCACCTAATTCCATAATGAAACACCATGTTATTTCCTTTTGAAGAACTTTAAAGGAAGAAGTCAGGTCACATTTGTTAGTCTGGCATAACTAAAGTGAAGTAATAAAATCTGAATTGACTCTAACTAAGCAGTATGGAGATATCTTAGATTTTATGCCTCCCATGATATGAATGCTGAATGCATGAGATTCAAGTTCTAATAGGCCACCACTGTTTTAACATATTTTTCCTTTCTTTTCCCTGTAACAAATTTTGCTGTGACTTTGTCATCAATTTAGACAATCTCCTGGTTTAATTATTAGAAATTGTTAGGCTAATTGTTAGAAATCCTAGTTGTTTTCTGTGGGATTTCCTGGCATAAGGAAGCAATCATTTGCCTTTATTTTTCTCAAGAAAGACATGGGATCAAATCCATCCACTAAGTTATCTAAATAAAATTATAACATTTGCATTCATTTTAATCCAGTAATTGTGCATCGGGTGTCTTCTTTTGTAGAAGGTAGCATTAGAGAAAAAAACTGAATTACTAGGCAATAAGATCTCAGTTAATTTGAAAGATGGAAACCACAACTAAAGTTAAACATTGGTCACAAGAAAAACATGGCACTGATTAAATCAGTGTAGATCAGAAATTTTGCTGGAATTTTTGGAAATTCCAAAAAAATTGAAGGATGGTAGTAGTGAATATTACAATTAGAGCGGGACATTTAAATTTGTCTTTCTACTATAGAATGGAGCAAAATACCTTAACATTGGACATATTGAAGGATATTTTTGAACAATCAATTCAGAGGTGAATTTTAACTGTGTCTGCCACTACAAACAGACTGTTTAAAAGATGTAATGAAAACTTTTTGCTAAACAAGACTGAGACTGATCTGAAAGCGGTTTAAAAATAAAGGCTACAAGAATAATATGGAAAAAACATACTATACTGGACATTGAAATTGGCACATGCCTTAATAATTAAAAGGAATATACAAACAACAAAACAAGAGAATGGCCTGGATAATTTTCCTATATCAGATTTACAAAAGAGTCTTGTTAAGATTTTGAATAATATTGTGAGAAGGAAAGAAAAAAATAACTTAAAAACAAATTCCAGGTCATTGTTTGAAGGGATGAGAGATCAAGATTATTAAAAGTAAAAGGAAAGAATATAAAATTGGTGTATTTGATCAAGGTGAAAATAGATATGTATTTATTATCTCTGGTAATGCTTAATGGACTTTTGTTGATCAGAATTGAAATGACTATTTTCTTCATTCTCAGTTCTTTATTTTTAAGCTTTTAATTGTTAGTCTGCATTAGTTTGTTTATTTTCAATTGTTATTTTTAATCAAATTAGTATAAAATGTTCTTTTCCCATTAAATAGAATGGAAGTATATATATAAACCTTTTTAGAGTTTGTAGGTGGACACAAATCTAAAGCATACATTAAAACTGATTATTTAATAAAATGTATATTCATTAGATTTGTATAACTGATCCCAAATCCAACTTAGCATGGATAGTAGAGGTCAGTTTTAGCTAGATATGCTTAATATTTCCCTTGTATATTTTGGGAGTAAAGATAATCTTGGTTGAGAAAAGTCATTCACAAATTATTACACAAAGGGCTACAGAGACGTTTTGTACCAGAAGTTGTGAACCAATAAAAACAGTGTCTTATTCCAACTTAAAAATAAAAATGTTCCAAACAGTTTGAAGAGAAAGATCAAAGTGTCCACAATCTTCAGAGAATTTGTTTCTTGGTGTAGTTAATGTGTTGCTTGAGCCTCTGGATTCTGAAAAAGCGTGTTATTGCTATTGCTTACTATATATTAAACATGATATAAATATTTTGTCCGCAGTATTCACAATAGTATTTTAGCAAACACAATGTCTCAAATTCACTCATGCAGGGAAAAAAAAATCTCAGTCAGAGAAGAGCACACAGAGAAAGACAAGTAATAGAAATAAAAAAGAGGTTTTTAAATAAGTTTCTTTGATCTTGGAGAAGTAGGGAATAAAAGAGGGAACTGAAACATTAAGAAAAGATGCTAAAGGAGATGTGATATAGAAATTAAAAGGGCTATACTGTAAGTAAGACAAAAATACTGAAATACCAGATCTTGGAGTCCTGGTGGACAATCACTTACATATGAGCCAGCCACCAAAAATGCTAATGAAGCCCTAGGTTGCATTAACAGAAGAATAGAATCAAGATCATATGAAGTATTAGTACCACATTATAATGCCTTTGTAAAATCACACATGGAATATTGCATCCAGTTTTGGTCATCATGATATAAAAAAGATGTTGAGACTCTGGAAAGAGTGCAGAGAATAATAACAAAGATGATCAGGGGATTGGAGGTTAAAACATATGAAGAACAGTTACAAGAATTGTGCATATCTATTGAAAAGAAGGACTAGCTATTCTGGTATTTGACAGGCTACCACAAAGAAGAGAGAGTCAACCTATTCTCCAAAAGAAAGGACAAGAAACAATGGATGGAAACTAATCAAGAAGAGAACCTATCTAGAACTAATGTCTAAGTAGAAATTTCCATGGGAAGGCAGAAAGAGGCAATGTCGAAGTTTAATACACTTTTTGGCAAATACAGCATCAATATCTGATATTATGGTAGTTTGCAAATTTGATAAAGCTCATTGGCCATAAAACCTGGGAAGCTTTTCATGTAAATAGCTAAGACCAATCACACTCCTCAACCTTTCTCTCCATGTTTATTCATATGTGAAAAAGAAAGATCCAGTTGGGCTCTTAAATACATGGCAAGAAATGGGTATGTATGAAACTCCATTAAACTGTCTAACATTAAACTATAATATTAGCCAGCAGTACATTGCATCTGTCAGTTGCCAATATAAGGGAGATAACCTAATTGGAAAAGGAGATGATAATATACATTAATTAACTATGATCACACACATTAATATTTAGTTTTATTTACATTATTTTTATGATTTCTCCATGAATATTCCAGAAGATTCCTTCACTTACAAAAATGAGTTAGAAGGAGGGAAATGTATAAATGCTCAATCTCTAAATATAAGAAATTAATCTGGAAATCTATGTCCCAGTAAAATTAATTTTTCAAATGTACTGAAACTGTTTTAATAATAATAATAATAATCTGGCTTTAATGCAACATGCATGCAGTTAGGCAATGTAATTATATTGTTAGATGCATTTGTTCTTTTAGAAATACTAAACTTTACTCAAATTCTATGCATAAACAGGCCAAAGAATATGCTGGAAAAAAATCCAAATCTATAAAAATATTTTCACAATTAGCTGTATAAATTTTTCATCTAAACAATATATTTACAATGAGCAACATGATAATTTATGAGTTGTGGATTATAATCCACAAATATGAGAAGTCAGAAAGAGACAGTTTAGAAGTTTAATAGACTTTTTGGCAAATACAGCATGAATCAATATCTGACATTATGGTAATGGGCTTGAGGTCTATGGAGATTTTTTTTCCCCCCTCTCTCTTACTTTCTGTTTAGGTATGTTTCTGAGTGATAAGATAATTTCACACCACAAATTTTCAAGGTGGAATTGGAGGTTTCCGCCTTGGTGAAAAGTCAGCATAGCTTAATGGAAAATACAAAAATTTGTTCTGCTAATACTAGTTAAGTTTCTCAAGGGGTTCTATAAATCCCTATTTGGGACCTACAGAATACAGAGCTTGTAATTCTAGAGAAACTCCAGGCACTGATTACAAGAATTGACTATACAACTCAATTTTGCCTAAAGGTTGCTTCTCACTTAAAAAGAAAATATATCTCGGAATTCTTACCAGATGAGGGAAAACAGCTCTTGAGAAAGGAAATGAAAATTATTTATGAACTCTCATGTAATATTTCCAGAATAGATGAGTTTCTTGTGACTATTCACATTATTAATATGTCGGCTGTCAGTAATGAATATGTTTCATCAAAAACTAATTTTATGTCAGTAAAAATAAATACTCTCGATTGTGTAAGAAACAATACTGACAATTACCTGCACACCCATTGTGCTAGTTCTTTCCAAAGTAACCAATGTCATGCAGAATTCATTAACAAACAGGAAAAAAAAGTTATGAGATAAACAAAACAATATTATATAGCCATGCCTTTCAATACACCTCTTCACAACTTTCTATTCTTACTTTCATCGCATTCATAGACTGGTTTTCTAACCTTTCCAATTTTGAGTCTCTCAACTCCAACTAACCATCTCTTTTCTCTCAAATATTTATTTTTCATTCAGACTTTGATATTTCATCTTCATTTAGTCATGTCACTAAACCATTTTAGTGTACTATTTTCATATTAATCACTCACTTTTATATTCAACTGCCATTCATTTAACATACATTCTTAACAGATAACAGACAATCAGAGTTGGACCTTGTAGGTCATGTAGTCCAACCCCTGCCCAAGCAGGTGACCCTACACCATTTCTGACAGATGGGAATCCAATCTCTTCTTGAAAGTCTCAAGTGATGGCGCTCCCACAACTTCCAAGGGCAAGCTGTTCCATTGGTTGATTGTTCTTACTGTCAGAAAGTTTCTCATTTCCATGTTAAATCTCTTCTTGTTCAGTTTCTATCCATTATTCCTTGTCTGGCCTTCGGGGACTTTAGAAAATAGTTTGACCCTTTCCACTCTGTGGCAGCCCTTCAAATATTGGAACATTGCTATCATATCTTCCCTGGTCTTTCTCTTCTCTTCACTAGACTAGTCATGCCCAGTTCCTGTAACTGTTCTTCATATGTTTTAGACTCCCTAATCACCCTGGTTGCTCTTCTCTGTACTTTTTCTAGAATCTCAACATCTTTTTTTATAGTGTGGTGACCTGGATGTAGTACTCTAGGTGTGGTCTTACTAAGGCTTTATAGAGTGGTATTAGTACCCCACTTGATTAGTACCCCACTTGATTGTATCCCTCTATTGTTGTAATTTAGGATTACATTAGCTTTTTTGGCTGCTGCTGAACACTGCTGGATCATATTTAGCTGGTTCTCCACTAAGACTCCAAGATCCCTCTCACAGTTACTACTATTTTGCCTGGTTTCACCCAGTCTATATGTGTACTTTTGGTTTTTCTTGCCTAAGTGTAGGACTTTACTTTTCTCTACATTGAATTTCATTTTGTTAAATATGGTCCAGGGTTCTAGTCTGTCAAGATCCATCTGGATCTTGAGCCTATCTTCTTAGGCGTTAGCTATTCCTGCCAGCTTAGTATCACCTGCAAATTTGTTAAGTTCCCCTTCTATTCCATCAACTATGTCGTTAATTAAGATATTAAAGAGTACTGGGCCTAAGACAGAACCTTGTGGCATCCCACTGCTTACTTCCCTCCATGTAGACTTGGACCCATTAAGGACTACTCATTGAGTAAGGCGTGTCAGCCAGTTGCTAATCCATCTGGTGGTGGTGTTATCTCTCCCACTTTTTTCTAGCTTACCATAAAGTAGGTTGTGGTCTACTTCGTCAAATGCCTTGCTGAAAACTAAGTATATTATGTCCACAGTATTTCGCTGGTCTACTAATTTAGTCACTATGTTGAAGAATGAAATAAGATTGGTTTGGCATGATCTGTTTTTTAACAAACTCATGCTGACTGCAAGTTATTACTTTACTTGTTTCTAGATGTTGGCAGATCTGTTTTTTATTATCTCTTCCAGTATCTTCCTGGGTATTGATGTTAGGCTGATTGGTCTATAGTTTCCTGGGTCTGTTTTTTTTCTCTTTTTTGAAGATGGGAACCACATCAGCTCTTTTCCAGTCCTCTGGTAGTTCCCTGGTGCTTTTTTTTTGGGGGGGGGG